>JAVJIF010001196.1:0-350000 GCA_038442645.1 Agave tequilana
TCAGTCCCATTCGCATTACATCATCAAGACGAACAAGAATGAAATGATATGGAATCTTGAGGAGGAGAACATCATCATGTAATATCATTGGCACTCACACAAACATGGCTATACTGATGCTTCTAGATTCACTTGAATGCTCATCATAACCAAAAGAGGAGAAGTAGAAAGAAGAAGAAGTAAACAAAAGTAAAGATAAACATTAAAAAAATTACCTTTTATTGCTTACAGAAACGATGGAAGAAAAGAGGAGGTACATCGGTGTCACTCTCAACATAAGCCTCTCTCTCTTACTACATGAATCTCAATCTAACCTATGCTTATAAAGAAACAAAAATTACATAAAAGAAAATAAAAACTTATACTACAAAGAATGAAAAATTGGCCTAAAATCTATCTCTCTGCTTAGTCGTCCCCATTTACAGTGAAATACCTGCCTTTTATAGGCAAAAACCAGAGGGGAGAGGCGTGAGAAGATAGGGGAAGCAAACGCTCCCCCAACTGAAGTAACAAAACCACAGAAATGTGGTTTTTCTGGCGTTTCCGCGGCCTGGCTGTGGCTAGGTGGCCACAGCCGGGGATGGTGCCTCCTGATTTCGCGTTCTGGCTTTATCTTCAGCTGGATTTCTCATTACAGCTTCGGAATTGTGATAAAACGGCCTTTGATCTTTGGTCTCAACCGCTTGATTTGGGATGATTCATTTCAACTGGTTTTCAACCTCTCTGATTTGCCAAGATTCGCCCTAATTCTCTGATGTCGAATTTATTCTGATTTAATTCAGATTTTGATGGGTTTTGGGCTCATTTCTCTTCACTCTCCTTTAGGAATGGGCCTGCAAATAAATTAAACAATAATTAGGAAAAAGCAGAGTTTATTTTATAATAAGTATGAGATTATGATAATAAATGTGCAATCTTAGCGACCGATCATTGCCGCTATCGACAGACTAAGCAATAACTGTTGATAGACTGAGCCACATCTGTCGATAGACTGGCCCACAATTGTCGACATGGCTGTATAACTCCACTCTTTATATCTGCATATCCAAGTATTAGTTATCGATATCACCTAAGCCTATTGATAGCAATTCGCGGCTCCATTCATCTACTGCTGTTGCCATCAGTTTCGGTTAAAAAACCTACCAACTCGATTTTTATCACAATGTTCCACCTCAGTGAAGATTTGTCAAATTAGAGTCGAGCACAATGAATCACCATGTCGACTCAACTGGGATACATCAATGTCTTTGCGTTTGTAACCTCTGCCCAGGGATCAAGCCATCTGTAGTTTATCCAAACGAGCTTCACCGAACTCAAGCAACTGGAAGGATATGGGGCAACATCTTGCGCTGCTCGAAGTTTACTCCCGAAAAATCTTGGTAAGCATATCGACAGTATTCTCTTTCATGTAAATCTTCTTTAGCTTGATGCACCCTCATCAAGCATCTCCCAAACAAAGTGGAACCTGACGTTGATGTGCTTCATCCTTACATGATAGACTTGGTTCTTTACCAAATAGACAACACTTATGATATTACAGTTGATCTTCAATAGATTCTAATCAATCCCTAAGTCGTCAAGCAAACCTTAAAGCCAAATTACATCCTTCATAGCCTCACAGCCATATACTCGGCTCTGTAGTAGACAATATGACAGGAAACTGTAGAATAGAGCGCCAACCCACCGGCGCTGGGGACAATGTGAATACATACCCCACCGTGGACCGATGCATGTCAAGGTCTCCCGCGTAATTGGAATCGACATATCTGATACACTCTTGCTTACTTGTAGTATCCATCTCAAACATCAAACCTATATTTATGGTACCTTTGATGAACCATAGAACCCACTTCACTGCCTCCCAATGACCCCTACAAGTATCGTGCATATATTGTTAACCATCGAGACACCTTGTGATAAATCAGGCCTTGTACACACCATCACATACATCAAAATACCAACTACACTAGTATAGTGTACGTGAGATATACACTCATGTTCTTCATCATAGTTGGAGGCATAGTAGCTTTTAACTTGAAGTGAGGGCCAACGGTGTACTTACAGACTTCGTGTCGCCATTATTGTTAAACTTCTGAAGTACCTTTTCAAATATCCCTTTTGTGTCAAGCAAACCTTGCCATTTTCTGGTCTCTGTCAATCTCCATGCCTAGTATCTTCTTCGATTCACCAATATCCTTCATCACAAATTTGAAAGACATATCTTTCTTTAATTTATCAATAGTGAATTTACTCTTAAAAGCAATGAGCATTTTGTCTATATATAATAGTAGATAAACATACTCTTCACCCAGTAGCTTGTTGTAGTAAACACATGGATTGTAATAGCTTCGTGTGCACCTCTTAACTCTCATGAAGCCATCAAAATGCTTGTACCACTGCCTTGGCGATTGTTTTAGCCCACAAAGTGATTTCTTCAGCTTTCACACCATATTCTTTTTTCTTGCAGTTAAACTAATCAAGCTCCAACTCGTACTGTGCCACTAGCGCCAACAATATCTGAATTGATGAGTACTTTACAACAAGTGAGAATACCTCATTGTACTTAATGCCTTCTCGCTGCGTGTAGCCTTTCGCTACCAATCTGGCCTTATAGCGTACAGTATCACCATCTAGAGATACTCGCTTCTTCGCGAACACCCACTTACAACCAATTGCCTTTTTTTCCTTAGGCAATTCTCTCAATTCCCAAGTGTTATTCTTGTGAAGAGAGTTTATCTCTTTCATTATGGCATCCTTTCACATCTTAGACTTTGAATTAATTTCAGCTTCCCTATGTGTAGACGAGATTGTCTCCTCAATGATCAGAAGAGTATAGGCCACAATCGTGTTAGTAGCGAGCCAATTAAGCTTATGTGGATTTATTCATGTTCTTCCTACTGCAATAGAATCTTGGATGTCATTCATAACTTGTCATTGATCCTCAACATCATTAGCATCCTCATTGTACCCCCTGCTCCCTGATGTACGTAGCACAGTATCGGTACGTGATACGACGTATAATGTTGATTTGACCTTTCGGGTAGTTAGATTGAGACGATTTCAGTTTTAAATATTATTTCTAATATTCTAGATTTTTCAGGATTTTTTGAAAATTTCTGGAGTATTTGGAAACTCTCCGTAGTCGGTGTCGACCGATACCGATAATAGACTTTACAATTTTTATTTCACAAACGGAGTTATATTTTGAGGATCCGCTTTCACCATGTGCCTTAGAATCATGTTATCTATGTTAGGGTATTTTGAGAATTTTTCTGAATTTATCAAAACTCCGGCCAAACCGGTGTTGCCCGGTATCGGCGAGACACTCCGGAATTTTTAATTTGCAAACCAGACAGAATTCTATAAACTATTTTCATATTACGTCTCAGGATAATATTCTCTATTTTCTGTAATTTTTGGCACCGTTTGGAGCTGGTCGAAGATTGGGCCAATAATTATAATAATAAAATATTATTATTTTAACCTTTTCTTTTTCTTTCTTTTTCTTTCCACTTCTTCTCTTCTCTGGCCTTTTCCAGCGAATTCCTCCCACCGCCATTAGCCGCCGCCATCTCTCTCTCTCTTCCTTTTCTTTATAAAACCAATCTCTCTCTTTCTCTCTCTCCTAATTCTCTCTATCACTCTCTCTCTCTCTCTCAATAATTTCTTCTCTCTCTCCTAATTCTCTCTCTATCACTCTCTCTCTCTCTCTCTCTCAATAATTTCTTCTCTCTCTCTTCCCTCTCACTCACACTCTCTCTCGTCCAGAGGAACCCGACCCATGCCACGGCCGGTGGCCGGCGCGCCACCGCCGTGCTTCCCCCGGCCACGCGCCGCAGGCGCGTGCCCTGCCGGCGGCCGCGCCCCAGCCCAGCCATGGGCGCCGCCCCCTTAACCTGGCTCTCCCTCTCTCACACATCTCTCTCACCCTCACTTTTCCTTCCTCGCTCTCGCGGCCTAGAGCGCCGGCGGGCCTTCCCCTGCCGCCGGCCAGCTGGGCTGGCCGGCCGACCCGCGCAGGAGAACAGCAGCAGCAAGCTGCTGCTGCTGCTATGGTTTCTTTTATTGGGTTTGGGTAGAACCCAAACCAATAACCCTATTGGGTTAAGTTATTGTAAGATCCCTAGCTAGTAATACAGTATTTTCAGTTTCTGAAGTATTTATTTTGATTCACTGATTTATTTTTATTTAATCAGGTTAATTTATTTATCCTGTGATTATTATTGTTGTTGTTGTTAGTGTTAATTATTTAATATTATTAATTGTTCTTTTATTAGTAAATGCATTATCTCCTTTCCTTGTATCCTTGATCCTACCCATACCTGTTTGGATTCCATAACTCATTACCCGTTTCTATTTCTAAGTCCAAACCCATTTGGACCAAACCCACTACCCGTTACTCTTTTTGGATCTAACTCAAACCCATACCCAATACCAAATTTCATACCCAATAGCAAGCCCACCAACCAATTAACATTAGACCCAATACCCAATACCCATTAACATAATAGCCTATCATCTAATCATCTAACCTAATCCCTAATCCTATCATCTTCAGCCGCAGCACTGAGCAGCAGCGCCCCCAGCAGCCGCAAAGGATCCTCTCCTCCTCCAGGTTGCGCACCCCCTTCTAACCAACCAGGCCGGCCATCTCCACAGCCCCTGGCCGAGCCCAGCACCCACTCCAAGCCGCCCCCTTCCCTACCTCCTTGCTCCAGACCAGCAGCAAGAGCCGCCCCCCTTCTCCAGCCGCACCACCATCCAACACCAGCAGGCCATGGCGCATCTGCATCCTCCCCTTGGCTGTGCAGTGAGCAGCCCTCCCCTTGCGCGACCTGCAGCCGAGCAAGATCCAGACCAGCGCCCAGGCCCCTCCGGCGAGATCTGCACCCCTCCACCTCAGGCCGGGTCACCCCCTTGATGCTGCACCTGTCCTGGCGCTTCCCAACAGCCAGACGATCATCAGCGCGCAGCAGGGCATCGAAGAACAGCCCAAATTTGCAGCAGATCCAGATTCAGCGCGAGTTCAGGCGAGCAGCGAGTTCTTCTGATCCACGCCAGCCCGTCGTCGGAGACTGACACAGTGACCTTCCCCAGTGCCTTGGCCACCCTCCCGTGCAGTCCGATGGCGAGGAACGACACCACAGCGACCGCGGCAGCGACTCGCCCGGCGACGCGCACAGCAGATCCAGAACCAGACCAGCAGCGCAGGCAGCGGGCGAGCGGCGATTCCAGGCCCTTCCGGCGAGCGCGAGACCTCCAGATTGCAGCCAGGTCTTCCCCAGGACCCTGGCTACCGTCCTATGCAGTCCGACAGCGAAGAGCGGCGCCACGGCGACCGTAACGGCGACTCGCCCGGTAACGTGCAGATTCCCAAGGTGAGTGTTTACTCCTTTCGGTTCCGTTTCTTTATATGTAATTGATTATATTTTGATTTAATTGTGTACATAGAATAATGTGGACATCGTGTATGTTGATATGTGCAAGAGAGGTTACATATACATATTTTATTGTGTGGGAGATTAGGTTTCAGTGTACCTCTGATTCGGATTGACAGAGCTTGGTTAGTCGACTTGCCTATGTTATTAGTCGACTAACACCTCTGTTAGTCGACTAACCCCAGTCCCTAGTCGACTAGTATAGCTTCCAGAATAAGTGTTGGGTCTCTGTATTTCTCTGCTGATCGACCTGGACACCTTTATAGTCGACTAGCAGTTGGATTAGTCGACCTATCCACTTGACCTAGTCGACTAATGTTGACCTGTCAGATTGGTGTAGCCCCTTTATTGAATTGTAGACATTAACTTGGGTTATGTGATGGATATGGATGGATTGTAGGTGACCTCTAGAGATATATATTGGTGATAATGATTCGATCATGATAGATCTTAGCTGCATGTACAGGATATATTGTCGTGTGGGGATATCATAATTGATCTTAATAGAAGAAGGTATTGTGTAGCCTTATGAATCAGATATAGTTTGTCAGAGTGAGTAGACTAGTACTGATTATGGACATATGTTAGAACAACAACTATTGCATCTGATTACTCGAGTGTATTGGAACAAGATGATTATAGAACTATTGGAATATGAATTGGTTGTAATGACTTTGGATTGATCTGGGACTTATGATATTTACATTGGATGATGACCAGTTACTGAATATGACTTTATTAGTTAAATTGTGCTAGAGATTGATGATGAGTTAGAATTATCCAGAATATATATTCCGTTTATGGAGCTTGACTTGCTTTGAGATGAGATTGACGTTGTTGGCATTTGGGATCTGTTAGATGACATGTTGTTAATGATGGGTACCAAGACGTAGATATTCTAGATTACATGTTGTTGAGGATGATGTTGACTAATTAAATATGATTCATTATGTGTTGACTTGATATCCTTTATTGGTGATGATTCATTCAGATATTGTTGTTGACTTGTTACGATGTTCTTAGAGGATGTTCCCTATATAGATATGATTGTGATGTGTGTTGACATATTGTTCTCGAAGATATACCTTATGATTCATTTGAGTATTGATTTGGACTTATTAAGATGTTAGAGACTGGATTACTTCAGTTAGTAGAGGTTGAGCTAATGTGTTAGTGACCAAGTTGATATTAATGATCTTGTACTTCAGAGTCACCAGATACTAATTATCAGTTTACTACTTATTGGTGAGATACTTGTTGGTGATTATAAGATGTTCATGTTCAGAGTTTACATGAGTTGTCAGTGATACATTGTGGTAGTGATCAGTGATCATGTATTCCATTGTTGATATGAGATGGCAGAGATCAGTTACTAGTTATAGTTGTCAGTGAGGCTAGTTGTCTGTATCACCTTTGTGTTAGTAGCTATATCTCCAGTATTCTATTTCAGATGACAGATATTAGTTGTCAGCTACTCAGTTGTCAGATATCACAGTTGTCGGATATCGGAGTTGTCAGATATCATAGTTGTCAGATATCACCAGTTGTCAGATTATCAGCTAGTGTTGACATCAGTAGTTGTTGGAGATATTGGTTACTATTATATATTAAATCATATGAATGCTTATTAATAAAAGACATTATAACCCGGAGAACAGGGGTAATTGCCTGATGATGCATGTCGTGTATTTTGGAAGGATTCTTATGGTACCGAGTTGTGGGTTCCAACCATGGGGAACCAGGGTAGTACTGGCTACCCATTCAGTTGTAAGTTGTCAGGGCTATGCCCAGATTACGGCGCCACACTAGTTGTCTTTTCGTGTGGGGCTGTGGTCTTCAGTTGTCAGAGCCTTGCGGCTTGTCCTGGTTCAGTGCCAGGGGTGATAGACCGTGATACCGGGCATGCACGGTACTCTTCCAAAACATATGCACTACATTGGCAGGCAGTTACAACAACGATAACATTGTTTGATATGTGGGAAAATGGCTGTGGTATGGGACACAGCTAAGTACTGCATTAGTTAGGTTAATAATAACCAACCAGACTAGTGACATATAGGTTACACATCAGACATCAGCTATTAGTTTACATTTGTGATAGATGACTTTGATATCAGTTGTTAGTTTACAGACGTGATAGTTGTCTTATATCTTTGTTGATATTGATATCAGATATGCTTCAGTTCAGATGTTTATCATGTCATGATATTTAATTATCTTATATCTGCAGTTGTTTATCTGTTATTCAGTTGTGCTATATTTGCAGTTGCTCTTATTTTTATTTATGCACATGTTTATATGCACGAGCTCTTTTCCCTTTACACACACACTCACCATGGTCGCGTTCTGACGACCCTGGATTTGCACGTCCAGATATTGGACGATTGGTTTCCTATGTGCAGGTGTTCATTGAGGCTGTACGCTTCGCGAATAGCTGGAGCTTCTCCCTATTCTATTCTGGTACTTTTTCTTTCTAGCCTTCGTATCATTTCCTGTTTCTTGTTATATCAGTTCAGTTGTTATTTCAGTCTTGATTCATATGATATCATGCGTGGTTGCTCATATGTGGTATTGCAGTATTCAGTATTCATTACAGTTGGGATTTATTATAGCTTGTTTCAGGTTACTTAAGGCTTAGCGCGTATGCGTGAGGGATTTTCCTTGCGTATATGCGTCGCCGACTCGTGTCGCGTCTCCGCTCCAGCGTTTTTTTTGGGAAGCGGGGCGTGACAGTTATAAACCCAATAAACCCCCAAACCCGACCCGTTAACCCTATAAACCCACTACCCATTTAAGTTAATTGAGTTTGGGTTTGGATCTAGACCTGACCCGTTAACCCATCAACCCGCATCCAAACCCATTAACGGTAATTTCCCTAAAACCCCTTCTTCTTTTTATTAATTGAATGTAAAATCTTGTTATTACATATTTACTCCATTTTGTTGATTTTTAGTATTCGGGCGATAACTGGAGCATCTGGACTCCGATTTGGACGATTCTGGATCCGTTGCGATCGTGAGAAAGAGAGCTACCGTCCCATGACTAGTTTGTGATCCGAGTATAAAGGAATTCAGAAAAATCTCAAAAATACCCTAACGTAGATAACACGATTCTAAGGCACATGGTGAAAGCGGATCCTCAAAATATAACTCCGTTTGTGAAATAAAAATCGTAAAGCCTATTATCGGTATCGGTCGACACCGACTACGGAGAGTTTCCAAAATACTCCAGTAAATTTTCAGAAAATCCTAAAAAATTTAGAATATTAGAAAATAATATTTGAAACTGAAATGGTCTCAATCTAACTACCAGAAAGGTCAAATCAACATTATACGTCGTATCGCGTACCTATACTGTGCTATGTACATCAGGGAGCAGGGGGTTACATTTCTCCCCACCTTGTTGGAACCTATTTCGATGAAGACGTTCGTGAAGATCAAATTCATTTGGAGCTCTTACACATGACGAATCAAGAGTCCGACATGATCAAGATGTGCTAAGAAGAGTTGATAGAGTGTGGGTTGTATATGTGGAATAGAATGTAAAAGCCTTGTCACAAACACTCATATCACAGCCTTGTTAGTCGACTTACAAAACTTATAGTCGACTAATCAAGTTTGTAGTCGACTTGACCCAAATCATAAGTCGACTAATCCTGTGTCCTGAAACAGCCCAACTCTCTATTTCTGTATTAGTCGACCAACAGTCAACTATAGTCAACTAATACATTTTCTAGTCGACTAACCCTTGTCCCCAAGTCGACTAATAACTGGTCAAGTCGACTATAAAGTAGTTGCAGTCAACTTGAAGTAGTTATTCTGAAACTGTTCTTCCAACAGCCACTGATCTAGTCGACTAATAGCTAAACCTAGTCGACTAATAGAAGGAATTTTCCCTAGGTTAGTCGATTAACTCCATGGGCAAGTCGACTAATAGGCAGTTCTGACTGTTGGACAGTTTTCATTATCTGGTCATTTGTGCAACTGTTTTCAACGTTCCTTTGATTCAAATTGCACCTATTAACTCCCTAACTAACCCTAGTCTTCAGCTATAAATAGGAAAGTTATTGCAAAGGCCATTTACTAAGAGTTTTTATCAGTTTTCCAAAGCCAAAAAATCAAAAAACCTGAAAACTATTTTTCCCACTTCCGTCCTATACTGTACCTTGTCCACATACACATTCAGTATCAAGGCTATAGGAAAAGAGTTGTAATTCTCAAAGTGTTCATTGTACACGGGAGGCTTCTTGGTGAAGAGGCAAGTTGTACAAGGTGACCATTGTACACGGGAGGCTTCTTGGTTGTAGAGGCAATTGTACAAAGGTAAAAGGTATTCTCTTGGTGGAAGAGAAGGTGTACAGATTTGGCGAAGGGGATTCGACAAGTGGTGTACATGTTGTATTGATTTTGGGTGGCAAGATCAAGGTTAAAGGAAAATCTCAAGCGGGTGGCTTGGGGACTGGATATAGGTCACAAGGACCGAACCAGGATAAATCTCTTTGTTTGCGTTTGTCAATTTCTGAGATTTATTTTCTTTACATACAAGTTATTTATTTTGTTTATTTACTTAACGCTAATCCTTCTAGTTTTAGATTTGTGTTGACTTGAGTTATTTCAGATCTATAGTTTCCTACAAGAGATAATTCCGCAATTAGTCCTTATCTCAACGATCCTACATTTGGTATCAGAGCGAGGGTCATCAACCGGCATCTACATTCCTACTTCATCAACCGGAGTACACACTCTGATCCTACATTTGATATCAGAGCGGGTACAAGTCAACAATAAGGATGGCAACGGAGTTCTCATCATCCCAATTCAAAGAAGGACATTCTACACAGCGTCCACCGCTATTTGACGGAACCAACTACAACTATTGGAAGTGTAGAATGAAGATATACTTGCAGTCACTCAACTACGACCTTTGGAACATCGTAGAAGCATCATACACCAAGCCCACAACCAACTACAACGCTTGGAGTGAAGATCAAAAGAAGAACGCGAACCTTGACGCCAAAGCGATGAATGCTCTATTCTGTGCCTTAACAAAGAAGAGTTCAACCGTGTTTCAACAGCAACTTCTGCACATCAAATATGGCATACTCTTCAGGTAACACACGAAGGCACTAATAAAGTTAAGGAATCTAAAATATCTGTTCTTGTCCACAGGTTTGAGTTATTCAAAATGGAGGAGAATGAAACCATATCCGAGATGGTTACAAGATTCACCAACATCACCAATACTCTTGCATCCTTGGAAAGGACTACACCCAAGTCGAAAGAGTTCGAAAGATCCTTCGTGCACTCACACCAGAATGGGAGAAGAAGACAACCGCCATTGAAGAGGCAAATGATCTCTCAACTATGACATTAGAAAACCTAATCGGTAATCTAATGGCATATGAAGTGCAGTTAGAAGAAAGGAAGAAGGACGAACGACAACACCGTTCAAAGAAGAAAGAACTCGCCTTCCATGCATCTTCCGACACGGACAATGATGACGAAGAGGAGATGGCAATGCTCTCAAAGAAGTTCAGGAAATTTCTTAAGCAAGGTAAATTCAACTGTTTTAATTGTGATAAACCAGGACATATGAAGATGGATTACCCTTTGCTCAAGAAGAAAGATAAGTACAAGAGTAAGAAGTTCAGAAAGAAGAAGAACTACGAAGCATCTTCAGAATATAGTGATTCCTCATCTTCTGATGAAGAAGAATCCACTGAACATGTTAACTTATGTTACATGGCCATAGAAGATGAAGAGGTATCGTTTTCTGAACTCTCTGATGCATTTAATGAGTTATTTATGAATCTGAAAAATGAAAAACTGAAAAACAGATTTTTGTTAAAGAAAATGAGAAACTTTTACAGGAAAATTCTGTTTATGCATTACAATGTTCTTCTATAAATTCTCAACAAGATGAAACTGAAAATGTCATATCATTCTTGAAAACTGAAAATGAGAAGTTTATAAAAGAAAACATTTTTCTGAAAATGGAAACTAAGTCTTTGAATGATAGAATTTCTATATTAGATAAAGACATGTTAGTTTTCAAAAAGAAATATGAAGATCTTATGCAAAATGTGACTAAGTTTAATAAAGGAAAAGAAAAATTAAATGATCTATTATCTTTTCAGAATTTGTCGCATGATAATCATGGTATTGGTTTTATTGCAAAATCTTCATGTTATAATCATCCATATAGTTATTTTGTAAAAAGTAAGACTAAGAAAAGTAAGTTTATATGGATTCCAAAGAACTTAAATGTTTATGATAAAAATACATATATTGCTTCATACATGCATGATATATGTGATTCTTGCAATTATGTATATACTAACAGGTGGAAACCAAATTCTAAATGGATTTGGAGTCCTAAAGGTTAGATATGATCTTTTATATTTGGTACCAACTAACGTTTATCTTGCAGGTACCATATAAAAAATTTGATAAAGATCAACTATGTATATATGTACTAATATATTTGTTGCAGGGGGAGAACAAAATATTTCTCTATCTGTTATAACCCATTTCTGCAGGGGGAGGAAAAGATAACATATTTTCTGCAGGGGGAGGACTTGTGCACACAAAGCGTCGTCATCAAAAGGGAGAGAATGTTGGAACCTATTTCGATGAAGACGTTCGTGAAGATCAAATTCATTTGGAGCTCTTACACATGACGAATCAAGAGTCCGACATGATCAAGATGTGCCAAGAAGAGTTGATAGAGTGTGGGTTGTATATGTGGAATAGAATGTAAAAGCCTTGTCACAAACACTCATATCACAGCCTTGTTAGTCGACTTACAAAAACTTATAGTCGACTAATCAAGTTTGTAGTCGACTTGACCCAAATCATAAGTCGACTAATCCTGTGTCCTGAAACAGCCCAACTCTCTGTTTTTGTATTAGTCGACCAACAGTCAACTATAGTCGACTAATACATTTTCTAGTCGACTAACCCTTGTCCCCAAGTCGACTAATAACTGGTCAAGTCGACTATAAAGTAGTTGCAGTCGACTTGAAGTAGTTATTCTGAAACTGTTCTTCCAACGGCCACTGACCTAGTCAACTAATAGAAGGAATTTTGCCTAGGTTAGTCGACTAACTCCATGGGCAAGTCGACTAATAGGCAGTTCTGACTGTTGGACAGTTTTCATTATCTGGTCTTTTGTGCAACTGTTTTCAACGTTCCTTTGATTCAAATTGCACCTATTAACTCCCTAACTAACCCTAGTCTTCAGCTATAAATAGGAAAGTTATTGCAAAGGCCATTTACTAAGAGTTTTTATCAGTTTTCCAAAGCCAAAAATCAAAAAACCTGAAAACTGTTTTTCCCAATTCAGTTCTTCACCAAAAGACATTTCCATTGTGAAGATTCTCTGAAGTTTTTGTTTCCTATATTGTACCTTGTCCACATACACATTCAGTATCAAGGCTATAGGAAAAGAGTTGTAATTCTCAAAGTGTTCATTGTACACGGGAGGCTTCTTGGTTGAAGAGGCAAGTTGTACAAGGTGACCATTGTACACGGGAGGCTTCTTGGTTGTAGAGGCAGTTGTACAAAGGTAAAAGGTGTTCTCTTGGTGGAAGAGAAGGTGTACAGATTTGGCGAAGGGGATTCGACAAGTGGTGTACATGTTGTATTGATTTTGGGTGGCAAGATCAAGGTTAAAGGAAAATCTCAAGCGGGTGGCTTGGGGACTGGATGTAGGTCACAAGGACCGAACCAGGATAAATCTCTTTGTTTGCATTTGTCAATTTCTGAGATTTGTTTTCCTTTACATACAAGTTATTTATTTTGTTTATTTACTTAACGCTAATCCTTCTAGTTTTAGATTTGTATTGACTTGAGTTATTTCAGATCTATAGTTGCCTACAAGAGATAATTCCGCAATTAGTCCTTATCTCAACGATCCTTCACACCTTACAAAAAATTTCGTCCTCGAAATTTCCAATCAGGTGTGAGAACAATATTTCCAGCCCCAAAGTCTAAATGTTACGGGTCCACGACACTTCCGCTGCGCACTCTGAGATCTCTACGGACCTCGAGATGGAGAAGTCTGGAGTGAACTAACACTAACAGAGTGGAAGCAATAAGATGCAAAGAAAGCGAGGAGAGAATCGGATATTCTGGGTGACAACTGTAAGTAAGGAATACAAAAGAGTCAAGGAATGAAGTGTCAATGACAGTGTACTCTTGTACTCGTCGCTGGAATCCCCAACTTCAGATACAGATACACTTGAATCTGAATCTGCTTGCACTGGTGGTAAGAGCCCGAATATGGACCCAGGTGGTTACCCACACCAGGTGTGAACCTAGGCTCTGATACCACTGTGTAACGCCCCGATCCCAAGGATACGGAGACGTTATGGCGGCGTACATACGCGAGGTGAAAACACACTCACGCGTACGTTGAGCCTTAGTACAGGACATAGTCTCCATAATATGGATCCAGTACATCACCCGATAAGATCGAATCAACCGTCAAGTCTCCCCCATACCCAAGTTAGCTTTATGATCTGATATGTCAAGTATACAATGTAACAAGAACAAATACAGTACATGATACGGGTAACATGATAACCGGACCTGAGCTCTGTTGATAGCATAGAACAATATAACGGGAAACGGGAACAATATAACGGGAAACGGGAACAATAGATGTGGGATTCCACATATCGCATATCAACAGTTCTCATGTCCAGTAACGGGAATATCCATATCAGTAACAAGAAACAATTATATAACATGATTACGGTAACATGGAACAATAATACATGTAATATGCACGATGATCCATATGACAAGAAGATCGAAACAGCACATGCATGTACACTTGTGCGATGTGTTATAAATTGTCTTGTTAGTAGATTAATGGAACTTGGTTGCTTTATTGAAATAAAACATGATTACCGGTAAATCCCCATTGTTCATATTTACTAAATTGTAAACAATATTAAAACACTGTAATAAACATTGTATTTAGACTATGTCTGATAACTAAAAGACGTTGAGTATGACACTGGTTGTCTATTAGGTCATGTTCATGTACCACTGACATCCGGGCCACTATTTCACTATATTCTTGGACACGATTATGACGTGTATTGTATCACAGTTACGTTACACGTATACTGATCCACAGATACGTTATGACACCACACTGTCACTAGACACTGTTACTGTACTTCACAGGACATGGTATTACACGACACACGGACTACTATTATTACATGTACTAGTGCTACGCATATATGTTACATGAATGATGGCTACACATCTATGTTCCACTAGTACACGGATATGTACCGCATTTACATATTATTATTCTCATCATTACACGGATACTGTAGTTTACAGTACATGATATTAGACATTGACCACTATTTTGCACAGCTACTATGACACGTCACTCTCTTATATCGTATTCATGCCCACCGATATATAAATGCTCCACTTCACTGATACTCGTTCACAGACAGCACTGCTACATATGCTCACCGCACAAGTGTACATGCATGTGTTGTTTCGATCTTCTTGTCATATGGATCATCGTTCATATTACATGTATTATTGTTCCATGTTACCGTAATCATGGTATATAATTGTTTCCTGTTACTGATATGGATATTCCCGTTACTGGACATGAGAACTGTTGATATGCGATATATGAAATCCCACATCTATTGTTCCCATTTCCCGTTATATTGTTCCCGTTTCTCGTTATATATTTCTATGCTATCAGCAGAGCTCAGGTCCTGTTATCATGTTACCCGTATCATAACTCAAGAATTCTATTTAATTCTATTTATAGTGATATTCTAAGAATTATGATTTACATAATAGTTACAGTGATGTACTGATAAACACGACTCATTGGTTAAAGTATCAATCAATTTAATTGAACATGATAATGATAATTTATAAAATAAAAACACTCACAAACTGGCCATGGGAATGTAGCTCTCGTTCCCACGATCGCAACGATTCCAGAATCGTCCAAATCGGAGTCCGGATGCTCAAGATATCGCCCGAATACTAAAAGTAATAGAAATTGATTAAATATGTCATAAACATATTTCAAATGCAATTACTAAAATGTAGTAGGGAGCTTTCTGTAAGATTACCTTTATTGGGTTGTGGAACGGGTTCGGGCTGTTAACGGGTCGGGTTTGGATCCAATACCCAAACCCGGAACTTAAGTTAAATGGGTATTGGGTTTATAGGGTAACGGGTTTAGACAATTGGCTAACCCAATAGGGTTATTGGGTTCGGGTCCATACCCGAACCCAATTTGAAACAACAACAACAGCAGCAGCAGCTTGCTGCTGCTGTGCTCCTGCGCGGGCCGGCCGGCCAGCTCAGCTGGCCGGCGGCGCTGGATGGCCTGCCGGCGGCGGTCCCGGCCACCGGCGGCGGTTCAGGCCCGGCTGAGAGAGAGTGAGAGAGAGAGGGTGAGGGAGAGAGAAACAGAGAGATGGAGAGAGGAAAGAAGAGAGAGAGAAAAGAAAAGAAAAGAAGAAGAGGAAGAGGAAGAGGAGGAGGAGGTTGGTGTGGGGGCGCGGCCGCCGGCGGCGGTCGGCGACGGCCGGCGGTCTGGCCTGGCCGCTGGCAACGGGTCGGGCCTCCCTCTTTTGGGTCTGCACAGAGAGAGGGAGAGAGAGTAGGGGAAAGAGAGAGAGGAGGTTTTAAGAGAGAGAGAGAGTTTTAGAGAGAGAGAAAGATGAGAGAGAGAGTGAGAAGGGGGTTTTAAAAAGAAGGAAAGAGAGATGGCGGTGGATGGGTTTAGGCGGTGGAGGAGTCTTCGGGAAGAAAGGAGAAGAAAGGAGAAGAAAAGAAAAAGGAAGATAAAAAAATAATATTTTATTATTATTTATATTGGCCCAATATTCGACTAGTTCCGAACGGTGCCCAAAAATTAAGTCATGTTATTTATACAATAATAACAAGCAGTATCACTCGATATTTTAATCAATCTCTTCCAGTGTCCCATACCACTGGCAATTCATACTGGAGCCCGCACTCCAGTCGAACCCATCCGGACATGGCATACGGGTACCATTATCCAAACGAGAGAGTGACCAAATAACAAGTGTTCCTGACGTCACTATTGTTGGGTTATTAAATGTATCATGTACTGGGTCTGAATAGTCAGTGCACTGAGGATGCCTCCATCATGCCGACACCCCGCGATGTGGGATTCTAGAGGTGGCCCCCACGGATTCAAGAGGTGGCCCCCACCATGTCTGTGGTGTGGTACTTTGTTCCGTGTGGCACTTAGTTCCACACACCAAGTGCCGGACGCCAGCATGACCGTGCGTATAACGGGAATACCATATATAACAAGAATACTGAGTCTGGTCAGTAACAATAATCAATAACAAGAACACCGGAGACATCATCGTCACCCAACACCAGACGGAGTGAGGATTCTAGAGGTGGCCCCCACGGATTCAAGAGGTAGCCCCCACCACGGATAGGTGTGATGTGGCACTTTGCTCCGTGTGGCACTTAGTTCCACACATGTTCCGTCGGACGCTGGCGTGACTGTGCTAATAACTGGTGTACCAGAATACAAGTATGAACTACACAGTATATCAAGTACTAGAACAGGGCACGATACAAGTAATACGATAAAAGGATATGCGCTTTATTGATAGCATGATAACGGGAAACATGAAACAGTAGATGTGGGATGCCACACATCGCATATCAACAGTTATATATCCAATAACGGGAATATCAATATCAGTAACGGGAAATATTCATGTACCGGGAATATAGAAAGATACATGCAACAATAATACATGCAATATGAACGATGATCTATATGACAAGAATATAAAAACAAGCAATGCATGTATACCGGTGAATATATATAACAGTGATCCATGAACATGCTATACTAGTGTCATGTGTATCAGTGTCTGCGTAACAGTGACACTTGTACATAACATAATAGTATCTAGTGTAATCGGTAATTTTCCTAAATGCAATGTCCAGTGTGCTAGAATCTTCGTGTAATGATAAGACGAATGCAGGTAGGACTGGTGTTCAGTGTGAGTCTCGTAATGGGGATCATACCATATATCCCTATTGTAATAATTGCGATAGTGTTTTCACCCTGCGTATGTACGTCGCCATAACGTCTCCGTACCTACGGGATCGGGGCGTTACACTCATCGGCTACATGATCATCACCATGTGTTACCTCAGGTATGATCTCAAATGATACTGAGCTATCTGATGGTGGAGTAGCATCACTCTCACCTGCTGTGGTATCTTATTGATCTTCTCACTCTCCACCTGTTGAGAGTCCGTAGGCTTTACCATTGAAGCCTCGTCCAATGTGGCATCTCTGCTCAAGATGATCTTCTCGTTCTTTGGATTCCAAATTTTGTGGTCATTCATACCTTTATTGAAACCTACGAATACACCTTTTCTCGCTTTCAGACCCAACTTGTCTTCCTTAACATGATAATAGGTTGAACAACCAAATATCCGAAGTGAGTTATAGTCTTGAGCAACCTTTCCCAATCATACTTCCATAGGAGTACCTCCTATCGCAGACGAAGGCAACCTGTTAATGATATGTCAAGTATACGCCAATGCCTCAGCTCAAAAAGATTTTAATAATCCGGTGTGGATAATCTGCAACGAACCTTCTCTAGTAAGGTCATGTTCATCCTTTCGCTAACCCTATTTTATCACAGTGTCTTTCTCACTGTGAAATGCCTTTCTATGTCCTTATTGCGGCATAGCTGTAGAAAATGATTGCTAATGTAGTCATTACCATTGTCTAAACGGAGTACTTTGATCTTTCTTCCTATATTCTTTTTCATATTCCTTTTTCACTCCACAAACAACTCTAGAATTTTTCCTTTTGTCTCATGGTATATGCCCAATATCGCCTAAAGAAATCTGTTGGCCCAGAAGCCCTTCACCTTAATTTTGATGATGACTAACTTATGAAAGTTAGTTTGTTAATGATCTTGTGTTTATATAGTTTCAGTTATTGATCAAGATCTTAATAGAGATTTACTTCAACAAGAGATTCACAGTCAAAGTGTTGAAGCAAATAAGTGTTGATTCAAGAGTTCACATCGCAACAATCGCATCTAGCTCCTTTGGATCAAGTTTAGAATGAGTCGTTTTGGAGATGAAGATCGACGAGAAGACCTCAGTTTATTTAGTCTGTTTAGTTTAGATCTTGTGTAAGGATAGTTTGATTTTGATATACTCAAGTACACACACAAGTTCAATAGTTTTGGTTTCAGTTTAACCATTTTTGGATTTTAAAGAATACATATATAGTTTTCATGATTAGATAGAGTCAAAATAAGTTTTACATGTTTAAATATGTATTGGATTTTATTTATAAACCTTATTATTTCATATATTGTAGAAAAACTTATTTTGATGATTCTAGTTCATGGTTTCAAGTTTTGTTTTTAACAAAACTTAGTTTTGGATTTAATATCAAAAACATAGATATATCTTTTATATGTGTATTGAATTCTATTCATACATACTATGCTTCAAATGTGTTTCAATATCTTATTTTTGTATTGAACAAGTTTTTGAAAAATATTTTTCATTTGGAAGTCTTCTAAAAAACTCTTGAAAATAAAAATGAAACGAGTTTTTAAAAATACAGTTTTTTATTTCAAGCTTAATTTCTATGCCTCAAAAATAGTTCAAATAGTTTGTAATATAGGTTGATATTTGATCAAACTTATTTGTATTTTAAGTGCTTACATGAACTTATTTTTGTGGATTTTATGGGATTTTATGGGATTTATAGGTATTTAAAAGACCAAGTATTTAAACCATAAACCCTGGCTGAGGGCTGCTAACAGTCGACCGACCGGTCGACGGAAGCCTGGCTTGGTCCACCGACCGGTCGACCGACGTGCACAGATGTGCACAGGCTTTAGCGATCGATCGAGCGGTCGACCGTTCAAGAGAGCCTGTTCTCTGGATTTGGCTCCGGTCGATCGACCAGAGAGTTTACTCTCTGGTTCTGGCCTCGGTCGACCGGGCGGTCCCGCCAGTAACCCCAACGATCAGAAATCTGACCATTGGCTGGTCGAACGGGCAATCGATCGACCTGTTCTGGACCCTAACGGCTATATTTTCAAACCCATATAAAAATGGGTTTTTGAGGGCGGTTTCTCCTAAGAATTTTTAGAGCAATTTTTCTCACCTTCTCAAGTGTTTTTAACAAAGCTTTTTAAAAGAATTTTTGTGTCAAAATTCTCTATCTTTATTTGTTTTTAAAGTTTTAAAAAATCAAAGAAAATCAAGTCTTTGGGAATTCTATTTTGTTCTTCATTTTATATATCCATCAAGAAGTTTTTTTTAAGTATTTTCTTTATTGTTTTATTTTCAAACACTTTGATTTCTCACAGATTTGAGCCAATCAATTCTAATCCTATCTTTAGAATCTTTATTTAGTGAGAAAATTGTTTGTGACCTCTTGAGATCACCAAGAGAGTGTTTGTGATCTTTGTAATCACCAAGTTGTATTTTCCTTTGCTTTGTGCTTGGCTTATGTAGATGTATTTGTTTTTGAGAGAGGAGTTGTGTACTCCTAATGTTGAGTTGTAATTTCTCAGTGGAGGTCCCTGTGAGGATATAGTGAAAACATTATGTGTGAAAGCGAGGACGTAGAGCAATAGCTTGACCTCAAAACATATCATTGTGTTTGTGTTTGTTCGATTTTCTCTCTCTCTCTCTCTTTCTATGTATTGCATTGTTATTACTTGCTCATATTCATAAATATACTTGATATTGTTTATGTGCCCACACTTGTGTTGAACCAAGAGAGCTTCTAATAGCATCTCAACTCTTAATTTAGAGGAATCTCAAAGTGTAGTTCCAGAGCCCTTCACGGGAAATTCGGGCTCACTCTTGGTTACACATAGTGTGTTAGCAATTAAGTTTAAATTCTGCTTCATTTGTCTTAGATTACCTTATACACCTATTCACGTCCCTTTAGCTGTACTTACAATTGGTATCAGAGCCTACGCTCTTGATATTCGGTTTAACCACCTAGGAGTGAGATCCTCGGATTGCTAATCTAGTGTTCTTTGCATACATATAGTTTATACACTCATGAATTTCCTTGCCACTCCTATGTATGATGCTTTCAACATCGATATGTGAAAGTTTAAGATGAGTGCATACCTCAAAGTCCTAAGATTGCATATTTATCTTACCACTACTAAGTGTTGGCACAAGGTTACAATCACCCATTTTAGTGTGTTTTGATGATTACAAAATATATATATAGTTATTTGTACTAATCATGTTTGTTGTTTGAGTGTGTTTCAGGGTTCTAATAAAACTAGAAGTTTTCTTCCTTAAAGGAAGGAGTTTTTGACTCAAGTCACCTCAATTCGGGCTCAAGTATCAAGCTTGCAAGATCATATGGAGAAGCCCACTTGAAGAACTTGTAGTCCTTTAGAACCAATGTAAGAAATAGTTTGTTAAAGTTTGAGTTTTGAAAAATTGGCTCTAGGATACACACACACATATTGTTATACAAGTTTCATGTTTAGCTCTTATCTTATGTTTCATGCCTTGGTATATATACATGACTCCAACTTTTTTACGAAATGAATATCATGTTTAAATCATGTATGTATACTCTTTCTAGCATGATTTACAATACTTCAAAATGTTTTACAAAAATTCCAAGTTCTGTTTCATGCTGTTTTTCTGTTTCAGGCAAGACCGGCCGACCGGACCGGTCGACCGGAGCTTGTATCCAGGACGTGCACGTTGTTGGCCCAAAGGCTTTCCACTCTAGTTTTGATGATGATTAACTCATGTAGTTATATGTACTAATAATCTTGTGATTTTAGTTTCAGATCATTAATCAAGATATTAGTTGGTGATTAGCTTCAACAAGATGATTTGGAAGCTTTCACATGTTGATTCAAGAGCCCGAGCGTCAAAGATCATATATAGCACTTGATCGGTGGATCAAAGAGTTTTGGATCGAGTCGGCTTGGAGTTTGCGCTCTACAAGAAGACATCGGTACCATAGTTTAGTTTTGTGTTTAGATCCAAATTGTAAAGATTAGAATAGTATGATATGCTTAAGTTCACAACACACACGTTTTATGTTTTGAATATTGGATTTCGGTTTTTCCGTTTTAGGTTTAACCGATCTTGGTTTCATGAATAGATAGATCAAAACAAGTTTACATGGTTTAATGTATATATGATTTGTTCTATATACATGCATGCTTCAACTACTTAGACAAACTTACTTTGATATACCTATTTCATGTGTTTTAGGTTTTGTGTTTTAACAAAACTTATTTTTGGAATTAAAGACAAAAACTATGATATGTATATGTTTCATGTATATTGGATTTCTATCCATATGCATCATGCTTCAAAGTGTTTAAATATCATGTTTTTGTATTTGGAAGAGTTTTGGACAAAACGTATTTTCTATTCAAAATCCAAGTTTTAGAAAATACAGTTTTTGGTTTTTGGTAAAAACGATAAGACACAAAAATAGTTCATATTAATTGATATTTGAGCTAAACTTTATACCACATGGTTATATATCAATGCAAAATGATAAAACTATTTTTGGTGATTTTTAGTAAAGATAAAAGAATTTTTAAACATGTTTTTAACCCAGTTTTCTGTTCCAGGCTTCAACCAGTCGACTAGTCTTCTGACCAAGTCGACTTGGCTGAAGTCGGTCGACCGGGTCGGTCGACCGGCGTGCACAGATTTGTGCACGTTTGGCAGACATGGGACGGTCGACCGTCCGGGTCGACCGGGTCAGAGAGCAGAGCTCTCTGTTTGTTTGGGTCGACCGGGGCGGTCGACCGGTAGCTGCCAACGGGCAGAATTTGACAGTTGGACGGTCGACCGGCCGGTCGACCGGCAGGGCTATTTTGGCAAAATCTGCTGCCAACGGCTAGTTTCCAGATTTACCTATAAATACCCCATTGGAAAGAGTTTTTCTCTAAGAATTTTTGGGCAAATATTTTCATTCTCTCTGGTATTTTTGCTGCAATCAAAAGAGGTTTTTGGATTCAAATTGAACAATCTTTTTGGTGTTTTTATTAGGGTTTGAAAAAATCAAAGAAAAGGAATTTTGGGAAAAGCTTTTGTTTGAACTTCACTATCTTCATTTCTATTATTTCCCAAAGATTTTCTTTGAGTTGCTGGTTTCAAATCCCTTAGTTTTCTCCACACTTGAGCTAAAATCTACTATCTTTTCTATAGGATCTTTGTGTGGGAGAAAGAAATTGTTTGTGGTTGTTGTTTAGACCACCAAGTTAAAAACCCAATCTTTGTTTGGCTTTGTGCCTTGGGTTGTATTCCTCAAGTGGTGAGGTGATTCTTGTTTGCTTTGTGCTAATCCCTCAAATTGTGAGGTGATTGTTTTGTTGGATTGGAGCTTGCCTTGCCTCAAGGAGGAGGTTGTGGTTGTAAAGAGAGGAGTTGGGTAATCCTTATGAGAGTTCTTTGTGGACTAGCTAGTGGATTAGAAATCCTTCGTGTGTCGAAGGCGGAGGATGTAGAGCTGGGTGCTCGAACCTCGAAACATATCTTGTTGTTTGTGCTTGATCCATTGACTCTCTCTCTATCTCTCTCTTTACTTTGTGCCTTGCAACTATTCATATTGTGCATTCATAATTGCTTGGCTTGGTTGTGTGTGCATCACTTGTTGATTGCACTTGAGTGTATTGCATTAAGTTTTTAAATTCCGCATTGAGTTGACTAGATTAGCATAATCACCTATTCACCCCCCTCTGGTGATCTTTCAATTGGTATCAGAGCTAGTGCTCCTGATATTTAGGTTTAACCACTTAGGAGTGAGATCTTGGTTTGCTAATCTTCATTTGCATTGTTCATTTGCACTCATTTAGTTTGCTCTCATGGATTGCCCTCCTATGTTTGACCATATTAGACTTGATGTTTGGAAGGCCAATATGAGTAGCCATTTGAAAAGACTAGGTCATCTAGTTTATCAAGCCTCCACTATGGAATCATTCCCTAATAGTAGCAAGCATAAAAAGGCAAATGCATTAGCACTTAGAGCACTTAGAGCATCTCTTAGTGAACATCTTTTACCGGTGTTTGATCGTTATGACTCGGCTTTTACAGTTTGGAGCTTATTGACGTCTCCCGAGCTTCCAAGGATTATCAACAAGATGAGGAGATCTATGAGAGAAAAGTTCGAAGAGCGTTGCCTCATGGTCTAAGGGAATAACTCCCTTGAGGTACAATCGGATTCTCAATTAGATAATAGCTCTAGTTTCTATTGCCATGGTTGTTTTGAAGTTCAAACTTTAAATTTGGAACTTGCTCAAAAGCTTGAAAATTTATTGGAAAAACACAATCTTTTGAAAGAGGACAACCTTCTTTTGAAAAATGAGTTAAAGTATTTGTGTTCTAATTTTGAATTGGTTTTGCAAGAGAAGGAAGAGATTACTAGTGAACGTGACTCACTAAGATCTCAACTAGACCTTGCCCTTGATGAGATTGAGATTTTGAAAAACAAAAATGATTGTAATGATGTTGTGAAAAACAATGAGGTTTTATCTTCTAAATTGGATTTTGTTTTAAAAGATAACCTTGTTTTGAAAAATAAAATTGATTCAATTACAAAAGAATTGGATTTAGTTTTAAAGAAAAATAAATTTTTGAAAATTGAAATTGATTCTCATGTGTGCCATGCTAGTATAGCTTCTTCTTCTTCTTGCACACCTATTGCATGCTCCACTTTATCTTCCACTATTGAAAAAGATATAAATGTTTTGAAGAAAAGTGTTGAATGTTTGGGCTCCACTTTGAGCCAATGCATATTGAATCATTCACGATTGGAAACCTTGGTTCGCAAGAAACAAGGTCCATCTTTGCATGCACACTCTACACGGCATACACATGCTTTTCACGGACACAACCATAACATGTATGCTCATGTGTACACATGTACACATTGTGGTCGAAAAGGCCACCTTGCTAGATTTTGTTATGATCATGTTTATCATGAAAATTTAGCAACTAATCTTGTTTGGGTTAGAAAAGATACTAACCCCCGTGGACCCAAAAGAAAATGGGTACCAAAGACCACCTCTATGCTTTTTGATGTAGGTGGGAGCTCTCGCATCACGTGAGAGTATTGGTGCCTTGAGGTGGATGCGTTCTAAGCTTAAAAGAGAACCATTTGGATGCTTCACTCTCAAGGAGATTTGGTGGGAGGACCACCGTAGTTTGGAGAACTAGAGATGCACCTTCATCGGTTTTGGTATCATTCTCTAACTCCCAATTTTTATTTGCATGCTTTTCATGTTCATCTATTTATAGCATGCCATGGTTTATTGTTCATTATGCTTATGCCATGCTCATTAGAATAGTGTTATACATGTTTAGTTACTTGAGCACCCATGTTTTATATGGATCTATATTTAGTGTTCTCACCTTGTTTAAACTAATATGTATGCACTAGATCTAATGCACATGCATATGCATTATGACCATTTGGATGTTATGATTTTTGTTTTGATTGAATCATGTTTTATTGTTTCATGATTAGTATTGTTTGCCATGTTTATTAGACTTATGCTTTACATGATTAGTTGTTGAGACACCCATGTTTAGTATGGACCCATATTTTGTGTTCTCTTTATGTTTTAGCTATCATGTTAATCATAGATCTAATGCACATGTCTTAGTCATGCT
The DNA here is from genome assembly GCA_038442645.1 of Agave tequilana. NCBI lineage: Eukaryota > Viridiplantae > Streptophyta > Magnoliopsida > Asparagales > Asparagaceae > Agave > Agave tequilana. Next base: position 25,163 of record JAVJIF010001196.1, read on the forward strand.
AATCATATGGTTGACTATGATTCTTTGTTTTAATAATTCATGTTTTGATTATTATGTTTATCATGTTGGGTTATGATTCCCGTTTTATGCTTAATGATTTGATTACTTGTTTAGATGTTAGTTTTCATTAAGACTAGAATTTATACTTGCACATGTAGTGGGACACAAATAAATCTTTATATATGTTTGTGCTTGGATGCTAATTTGTACCCATTAAATGTGCTAGTATAGCCTAGTTTTGATGATTCATGCATTTTAAACTTGTATTCCTATTTTTGGATTTGTTTTATGTGTATGAGTTTTTATTTCATGTATATGTTTATTTTGCCAAACCTTAAGATATACATGTATACCCTTTGAGTCATTTGCCTTTCATGCAAATCTATATATATGGACTCAATTGTGTTTTGGGATATGTATGTATACTTATTGTGTTGACAATTCATACATATACCTTGAAATGAAATTAGTTTTGGTAAAAATTTAGTTTTTCTTGATTTCGTGTTTATTTGTTTAACTTCATGTATATGTCCATCTTGTCCAAACTATCATTTATACATATACATCCTTGAGCCACATGCCTTCATGCATATACTTTTGTGGTCTCATTGTGTTTAGGATATGTATGTATACTTTAGTTTGTACATGACATACATATGCCCTGAAGTTTAAATCGTTTGGATGAATTTCATGTTTGCTAGGTGATTTCACATTTATAATGAATTTCATGTTTTTAAGATGATTTCAATTGGTGATTTCACATCTTAGATGAATTTCTATTGGTAATGAAAATCTAGTTTTTCAAGTTTTCAAGGAATTTCATATGAGCTTAATTGAACATTTTCATGTTAATTTGTGTCACATTTTACTTGTACACTCACTTTATTAGTTTTACTCATGATTTGTTTTCATGAGACTATGATATGGACTTTATGGATTTTGAGTGTTTAGTGATCATGTGATTTACATGTGTTTCATGAAAAACAATTTTGTTTTATTCCTTACTTGAAGGATTTCGTACTAGTTTTAAAAGTTTTTCCTATAACTAGTTCAAATTCTTCACTATGGTAGAGATTTTCAAACATGCTACATTTTCAAATCTATTTTTGCTATGGGAGGATGGATGGGAGATCATGTTCATGTATGCTTTAAAATGAAAATCATTTAAAAACTTGAACCATGATTGGGAGGTATAGTAATATGATGTATACACTTGATCATTATTGTTATTTCAATTGGTATCATTGAATTCTTTCAATTGGTATCAATCTTGACATTTCTTGTATACTCATATATATTTGTATGTATATGTATGCTTGCACTTCAAAGAATATCATTTTCAATTGGTATCTAATTTTCATACATATATATATTTTATTTGTGCTTATTATATCCCTATATCTTTAAGCACAAAATCTTGTTTATGCTAGTGCTTGAGCTTCAATTTTGTTTCAATTGATTACTTTTAAATTGGTATCAAGCCTATGCGTTATTTTAGTTGGTATTTCATAAAGGGGGAGAACATTTGATTTTGTCTTTCAATTGGTATTTGATTCCCACTCCTTTACTTTATGATTGAAATTTTCAAATTGGTATTATATGTTCAAAATGAAAATTATTTACAATTGGTATCAAAATTTTTGTGTTTAGACATTCAAAATTTATTATAATTTCAATTGGTATCAAGATCTTCTTGTGTTTTGCTTAAAATTGGTATCAATATTTTTTTTTTTTTGTTTGTTTCCCTTCAATTGGTATCAAGATGCTATTCTTTGACATATTTTCAATTGGTACCTTAATTGATTGTCACCCCTTATTGACTTCGTTTTTGTTTTAGACAAAAAGGGGGAAAATATTATTTTTATTGATTCATTGTTTCAAACAAAAAGGGGGAGAAATATTTATTGATTTTTCAATTGATTTGGTTTTGCTTTTACCTCTTATTGAAGATTGATTCTTTGTATTAAAAAGAGAGAAGATTTTGTTTTGTTTTGGTTTGTACCCCTTTGTTGATGATTGACAAAAAGGGGGAGAAGAATTTGAGTTTATATGCATGTTTATGTATTGCATATATTAAGTTTAATTTAGTTTAATTTTAATTGATATCTAGAGCATGTTTTGTAATTGGATGTTTTGTAATTGGTATCTAGAGCATGTTAGTTTAATTTTAATTGATATCTAGAGCATGTTTTGTAATTGGATGTTTTGTAATTGGTATCTAGAGCATGTTTTGTTTTAAACATTTCATTGGTATCTAGAACCTTTTATTGTTTATGCATAGATATGCATGTTTCATGTTTCATGTTTGATATTCATTGCATATTTATTGTTTATTTGTTTATGCATGAGTTAAGGGGGAGCTTCTTTGAAGCTTAACTTTAATCCATGCATATATAACTCTATGAGTTTTGTCATCATCAAAAAGGGGGAGATTGTTGGCCTAAAGGCTTTCCACTCTAGTTTTGATGATGATTAACTCATGTAGTTATATGTACTAATAATCTTGTGATTTTAGTTTCAGATCATTAATCAAGATATTAGTTGGTGATTAGCTTCAACAAGATGATTTGGAAACTTTCACATGTTGATTCAAGAGCCCGAGCGTCAAAGATCATATATAGCACTTGCTCGGTGGATGAAAGAGTTTTGGATCGAGTCGGCTTGGAGTTTGCGCTCTACAAAAAGACATCGGTACCATAGTTTAGTTTTGTGTTTAGATCCAAATTGTAAAGATTAGAATAGTATGATATGCTCAAGTTCACAACACACACGTTTTATGTTTTGAATATTGGATTTCGGTTTTTCCGTTTTAGGTTTAACCGATCTTGGTTTCATGAATAGATAGATCAAAATAAGTTTACATGGTTTAATGTATATATGATTTGTTCTATATACATGCATGCTTCAACTACTTAGACAAACTTACTTTGATATACCTATTTCATGTGTTTTAGGTTTTGTGTTTTAACAAAACTTATTTTTGGAATTAAAGACAAAAACTATGATATGTATATGTTTCATGTATATTGGATTTCTATCCATATACATCATGCTTCAAAGTGTTTAAATATCATGTTTTTGTATTTGGAAGAGTTTTGGACAAAACGTATTTTCTATTCAAAATCTAAGTTTTAGAAAATACAGTTTTTGGTTTTTGGTAAAAACGATAAAACACAAAAATAGTTCATATTGATTGATATTTGAGCTAAACTTTATACCACATGTTTATATATCAATGCAAAATGATAAAACTATTTTTGGTGATTTTTAGTAAAGATAAAAGAATTTTTAAACATGTTTTTAACCCAGTTTTCTGTTCCAGGCTTCAACCAGTCGACTAGTCTTCTGACCAAGTCGACTTGGCTGAAGTCGGTCGACCGGGTCGGTCGACCGGCGTGCACAGATTTGTGCACGTTTGGCAGACATGGGACGGTCGACCGTCCGGGTCGACCGGGTCAGAGAGCAGAGCTCTCTGTTTGTTTGGGTCACCGGGGCGGTCGACCGGTAGCTGCCAACGGGCAGAATTTGACCGTTGGACGGTCGACCGGCAGGGCTATTTTGGCAAAATCTGCTGCCAACTGCTAGTTTCCAGATTTGCCTATAAATACCCCATTGGAAAGAGTTTTTCTCTAAGAATTTCTGGGCAAATATTTTCATTCTCTCTGGTGTTTTTGTTGCAATCAAAAGAGGTTTTTGGATTCAAATTGAACAATCTTTTTGGTGTTTTTATTAGGGTTTGAAAAAATCAAAGAAAAGGGATTTTGGGAAAAGCTTTTGTTTGAACTTCACTATCTTCATTTCTATTATTTCCCAAAGATTTTCTTTGAGTTGCTGGTTTCAAATCCCTTGGTTTTCTCCACACTTGAGCTAAAATCTACTATCTTTTCTATAGGATCTTTGTGTGGGAGAAAGAAATTGTTTGTGGTTGTTGTTTAGACCACCAAGTTAAAAACCCAATCTTTGTTTGGCTTTGTGCCTTGGGTTGTATCCCTCAAGTGGTGAGGTGATCCTTGTTTGCTTTGTGCTAATCCCTCAAGTTGTGAGGTGATTGTTTTGTTGGATTGGAGTTTGCCTCAAGGAGGAGGTTGTGGTTGTAAAGAGAGGAGTTGGGTACTCCTTGTGAGAGTTCTTTGTGGACTAGCTAGTGGATTAGAAATCCTTCGTGTGTCGAAGGCGGGGATGTAGAGCTGGGTGCTCGATCCTCGAAACATATCTTGTTGTTTGCACTTGATCCATTGACTCTCTCTATCCTCTCTTTACTTTGTGCCTTGCAACTATTCATATTGTGCATTCATAATTGCTTGGCTTGGTTGTGTGTGCATCACTTGTTGATTGCACTTGAGTGTATTGCATTAAGTTTTTAAATTCCGCATTGAGTTGACTAGATTAGCATAATCACCTATTCACCCCCCCTCTAGGTGATCTTTCACACGCTTGTGCACGTCTGTCGGTCGGCCGACCTGTCGCCCGACCTGTAAACCCCAACTCTCTGTTAATTTCGGTCGGCCGGCCGGCCGACCGACAGTTAATATCTTTGTTTCCTTCTTGAGGCCGGTCGACCGGACGGTCGACCCGAGCCCAACGGCTATATGCCAGCAAGGCGGACGGCCGACCGGACCGGTCGGCCGCCAAGCCTGCTGCTGCCCAACGGCTCTTTCCTCTTTGGTGATTTTCTGAAATTTGTTTTTGGTCTGTTTTGTGGCAGATTTTCTCTGAACTTTAGGGATTATTTTCTGATCAAATAAGCTTAATTTAAATGAGTTTTTAATCCCTTCCTCTCCATATAAATAGAGGAGATAGGTCTCTTGCAAAGACACCAAGAAAAATCCTTAAGTTTTTAAAGTTTTAAAAAGAGAAGAAAAGTTTTAAGCTCTCCATTTTTCCCATTCATTCTTGAGCTTATTTTCAGTTGTATTTTCTAGCAAAGATCATTCTACAACTGAGTTTTTCTCACTACACTTCTTAGAGCCAAAAATTCCAATCCTCATTCTATAAGGAGTTGTAAAAGAGAAGTGTTGTAAAGAGTTTGTGATCATTATTGTGATCACTTGATTACTTGTTCTTCTTGTTCCTCTTGTGGAGATACCTCTTTGGTAGAGGCTTGTAAGTGGTGGAGTTCGGTACTCCGGTCTTTGGTAGGCCTTGTAAGCGTCCTCGGTGGATAGTGGAAACCCTTCACGGAGGTGAAGGCGGGGAGTAGAGCGGTGGCTCGAACCTCGAAACAAATACTTGTGTTTGCGATTGCCTTCTTGCTCTTGCTCTCTATTTCGCTTTACTCTCTATTGCTCCTTATTACTTGTTTGTGATATTTGTGATATATCTTGTGTGCACTTCACCATTGCATTCATTCCTTGCTATTGTCGATCAATTCTCATACAACAAGATTGCATTGCGCACCTCTAACTCATATCCAGAGGAATCAGGAGGAAGGAGTTCAGAACCCTTCACCGGGAATACGGCTCCTAGTCTTGTTTTGAGAGATCGTTGCATCATTAATCCATAATTGTTTTTAAAAAGTTATTAAATTAGCAATTACACCTATTCACCCCCTCTCTAGGTGTTTTTCAATTGGTATCAGAGCATAGGTCTCTAGGCTCTTGGCTTAACAACCTTAGAGAGATCCTATTTTTGCTAATCATTTCATTCATTTCCACTTAGTAAAAATGGCCGATGGAATTAAGACCCCTCCTAAGTTTGATGGACTTAACTTTCCCATATGGAAGGTTAAGATGACTGTTTTCTTGCAATCTCTAGGAAGTTGAGTTGCAAAGGCCGTGACCAAACCCTTTAGTGCACCCCCCGGTGATGAATCCACTTGGTCCGAAATTGAGACTAAGGAATTTGATGCCAATGCTAGGGCTCATTATGCACTCCTTCAAGCCCTTAATGATGATGATATAGCTAAAGTTATTCAATGCAAGTTCGCATATGAAATTTGGACACATTTGCTAGTTACACATGAGGGGACTTCACAAGTGAAGAGGGCTAAAATAGACCTTCTTCGGTCCCAATATGAGAACTTTTGCATGCAAGAGAATGAAACCATAGATGATATGTTTACAAGATTTACAAAGATCACTAATGGACTTTCTTCTCTAGGTGATGCTATCGACAACGACCAAAGAGTAAGAAAGATCATCCGGGCTCTTCCTCCTTCATGGGAAGTAAAAGCAACTACCTTGAAGGAACTCAATGACAAGGAGGAGATGGAGCTAATTGGCCTCATTGGGAACCTTAAAACCCATGAGATGGAGAGAAAAGCTAGCGAGGACATGGCTCCTTCCAAGAAGAAAACAATTGCCTTCAAGAGTCAATCCTCATACTCCGACGAAGACAATGAAGAAGAAGATGACGAAGAGCTCTCACTTCTCGTTAAGAATGTCTGGAGGATGTATAACAAGGCTAAGTTTCAAGGAAGAAGGAGATGGCAAGGAGGCAAAGAAGAAAGAAAGATAATTTGCTTCAATTGCCAAAGACCGGGTCACATTGTTGCGGAGTGCCCGGATAAAGTGAAGCCCTCCACCTCAAAGAAGCCTTACAAGAAGAAAGCGTTGAAGGCTACATGGGATTCCGAGAGCGAATTCGAGGAGGAAGTTGACACCGCCAACATGTGCTTCATGGCTAATGAAGGCACAAGCAAGGTAACCCCCAACACTTCTTTTGATTGTGAGCTTTCCATGGATGAGCTAGGAGAAGCATTTGTAGAACTCTCACATAACTATGATGTTCTTAAGAAAAAGTATTTAAATATGAAAAAGTAAAATGAGTCTCTTAATCATCATGTTTTTACTCTTACTAAAGAAAAAGATGAATTATCTTCTACTTTAGTTTCCACCCAAAAAGATTTTGATAGCTATAAAGTTTCTTGCAAGGGTAAGTTTTCACAAGTTAATGAACATGAGTTTTCCATGCTAAAAGAGAAAATTGATTATTTAGGAGTTGTTTTGAAAAAGTGTGAATTTGACAAGAATAGGCTTGAGGCTATGTTTCCTAAGAAACAAGCCCCTAAGAAACAACCCCATGTTATGCATGCTCATATTCATAAATCACAACCTTTACATCATGCCAAACCCCACAAACATGCTCACACTTCACACACACATCATGCATTCATGTATGGTAAAGTGTTTTCATGTTCATATTGTGGCCGTAAAGGTCACTTAGTTAAGTTTTGTTATGATAGACTAAATGCATCTCGTCATAATGTTTGGGTTCGAAATACTAACTTTTAAGGACCCAAGAGAATTTGGGTACCAAAGTCAATAAATTTGTTAAATGATGTAGGTACTTTCCAAGGCGCAACGACGTAAAGGATTGTGGTATCTTGATAGTGGTTGCTCAAGGCACATGACTTGGGATATCAACAACTTTGCAACCCTATCAAGATACCATGAAGGTGGCACCGTCACCTTCGGAGATGATGCCAAGGGTAAAATCATCAGTATTGGTAATGTTAAACTTGGTACATCTCCTTTAATAGAAAATGTAGTTTTAGTTGATGGCCTCAAGCATAATCTCTTGAGTGTTAGTCAACTTTGTGATAAAGGTTTTGATGCTGCTTTTGATAATGTAGTTTGTAAAGTAATTGATAGAATTTCTAATATTTGTGTGTTTTCCAGTTTTCGTGAAAATAATGTTTATATGATTGATATGTCTAATATGTCTTGTAATATTACTTGTTTAAAAGCCCTCGATGATGACTCTTGGTTGTGGCATAGAAGATTAGGCCACATTTCTTTTGACCATATATCTAGGTTAAACACAAAGGAAATGGTGAAAGGTATTCCTTACTTGAATTTTGAAAAGGACCGGGTTTGTGACGCATGTCAACTTGGGAAACAAACCAAGTCTTCTTTCAAGTCAATCAAGGATATTATGACATCACGTCCCTTGGAGTTAATCAATATGGATTTATTTGGTCCTACTCAAACCAAAAGTCTAAGTGGGAATCGTTTTGCATTTGTTTTGATTGATGACTTTTCACGTTTTACTTGGGTTTTCTTTTTGGAACATAAAAATCAAGCCTTTTCACATTTTCAAGCCTTTAAGAAAAGAGTTGAAAAGGAAAAAGATTCTTCAATTTTAAGAATAAGAAGTGATAGAGGAGGTGAGTTCATTAACCTACCCTTTACCACTTTTTGTGAAGAACAAGGAATTAAGCATGAACTATCTTGTCCTAGAACTCCACAACAAAATGGAGTAGTTGAACGAAAAAATAGAACATTACAAGAGATGGCTAGGACAATGCTTAGTGAATATGGTCTTCCACATTATTTGTGGGCCGAGGCCGTTAATACATCATGCTATATATCAAATCGTGTTTTCTTATGTAAAAATACTTCAAAAACGTCTTTTGAGATCTATTTTTCTAGAAAACCTAATTTATCTTATTTCAAAGTTTTTGGATGCAAGTGCTTTGTTTTAAATACAAAAGATAACTTAGGAAAATTTGATGCTAAATCTTATGAAGCAATTTTTGTTGGCTATTCCAACACTAGTAAAGCCTATAGAGTTTTTAACAAGTCATCTTTAACTATTGAAGAGTCTATTCATGTGAAGTTTGAAGAATCTAACTTGTTTGTTAAGAATGTTATAGAAATAGATTCTTTGGATGAAGGTTTGGAGAAAGTTACCTTGGAGGATTCACCTACTATTGGAGGCAAGCCAAAGGATGATGAAGGAAGTGAAGCTAAAGCAGAAGAGGTTCATGGAAATGAAATTCAAACAATTGAAGTAGAGCCTACTCAACAACTTCCAAAGGATTGGAGATACAATCCACATCATCCCAAGGACCTCGTTATAGGTGAAGTATCTAAAGGGGTAACCACTGGCTCTAAACTTCATGATTTTTATGGGTACTATGCTTTTATTTCTCATGTTGAACCCAAGAACGTCCTCGAAGCCGAGGCCGACTCATATTGGTTGCTAGCCATGCAAGAGGAACTCAATCAATTTGAGCGCAACCAAGTTTGGCACCTTGTTCCTAGGCCCCACGATAGACCAACAATTGGTACTAAGTGGATCTTTAAGAACAAGTTGGATGAGTCGGGTAACGTTGTTAGGAATAAAGCTAGGTTAGTTGCCCAAGGTTACACTCAAATCGAAGGCATCGATTTTGATGAAACCTTTGCACCCGTAGCACGGCTTGAAGCCATACGGATGATACTTGCATTTGCATCATATAAAGATTTTAAACTTTTTCAAATGGATGTGAAAAGTGCTTTCTTAAATGGATTTATTGAAGAGGAGGTGTATGTTGAACAGCCCCCGGGTTTGTTGATCCTACACATCCGGATTTTGTTTTTAAATTAGACAAGGCTCTTTATGGTTTAAAACAAGCCCCTAGGGCTTGGTATGAAAGACTTTCTTCATTTTTAATTTCAAATGGTTTTAAGAAAGGAAAAATTGATACAACTTTGTTTACAAAACATGTAGAAAATGATATTCTTATTGTCCAAATTTATATGGATGATATTATTTTTGGTTCTACTAATGAATCTCTTTGCCAAGTTTTTGAATCATGCATGAAGGATGAATTCGAAATGTCTATGATGGGTGAGCTCAACTATTTCCTTGGTCTCCAAATCAAGCAAAGAAAGGATGGGATCTTCATCAATCAAGCCAAGTACACAAAAGAACTTATCAAGAGGTTCGGGCTTGAAGGAGCTAGAGTGAGCAAAACTCTCATGGCAACAACCACATAGCTTGACAAGGATGAACAAGGTAAAAGTGTAGACATTAAGCTTTATCGTAACATGATTGGTAGTTTGTTGTATTTGATGGCTAGTAGGCCGGATATTATGTTTTGTGTTTGTCTTTGTGCTCGTTTTCAATCGTGTCCTAAAGAGTCTCATATAATTGCGGTTAAACGCATAATTAGATACCTTAAGGGCACTATTGAAATGGGTTTGTGGTATCCAAAAACCGGGCAATTCTCAATGACGAGTTTTTCGGATGCCGACTATGCGGGTTGTAGGGTAGATAGGAAGAGTACAAGTGGAACATGTCAATTCCTTGGTAATTGTCTTGTATCTTGGTCTTCCAAAAAGCAAAATTCGGTAGCCCTTTCAACCGCCGAGGCGGAGTATGTTGCAGCCGGAGCTTGTTGTGCACAAGTTCTTTGGATGAAACATACTCTCCTTGACTATGATTTGCATTTTGATTATATTAAAATATTTTGTGATAATACTAGTACTATTCATATGACCAAGAATGCAAATCAACATAGTAAAACTAAGCACATTGACGTTAGATATCACTTTCTTAGGGATCATTATGAGAAAGGTGATATTGATATTGATTATGTTTCTACCGATTTTCAACTTGCCAATATTTTTACAAAACCTCTAGACTATGCTAGATTTTCTTTTATTTGTGGTGAGTTGAATGTTTGTATTATGGATTCTTGAAGAAAAACGTTTTTATCTTGTTTAACCCTTTTTGATGTATGACAAAAGGGGGAGAAAAAGTTTAGTTTATTTTAACTTTAGAGTTTTATGCACTTTGGATTTTGTTTTTGTACATTGTGTTTTATGCTTTATGTATATAGCCATTCATTTTTATACATAGTCATTCTTTTATACATAGCATATTTTGAGGGGAGCTTCCATGCTCCTTTTCCATGTTCAAATAACTATATGTTTTGTCATCATCAAAAAGGGGGAGATTGTTGGCCCAAGGTTACAATCACCCATTTTAGTGTGTTTTGATGATTACAAAACATATATAGTTATTTGTACTAATCATGTTTGTTGTTTGAGTGTGTTTCAGGGTTCTAATGAAACTAGAAGTTTTCTTCCTTAAAGGAAGGAGTTTTTGACTCAAGTCACCTCAATTCGGGCTCAAGTATCAAGCTTGCAAGATCATATGGAGAAGCCCACTTGAAGAACTTGTAGTCCTTTAGAACCAATGTAAGAAATAGTTTGTTAAAGTTTGAGTTTTGGAAAATTGGCTCTAGGATACATACACACATATGTTTATACAAGTTTTCATGTTTAGCTTTTATCCTTATGTTTCATGCCTTGGTATATATACATGACTCCAACTTTTTTACAAAATGAATATCATGTTTAAATCATGTATGTATACTCTTTCTAGCAAGATTTACAATACTTCAAAATGTTTTACAAAAATTTCAAGTTCTGTTTCTTGCTGTTTTTCTGTTTCAGGCAAGACCGGCCGACCGGACCGGTCGACCGGAGCTTGTATCCAGGACGTGCGCGCTTGTGCACGTCTGTCGGTCGGTCGACCTGTAAACCCTAACTCTCTGTTAATTTCGGTCAGCCGGTCGGCCGACCGACAGTTAATATCTTTGTTTCCTTCTTGAGGCCGGTCAACCGGACGGTAGACCCGAGCCCAACGGCTATATGCTAGCAAGGCGGACGGCCGACCGGACGGTCGGCCGCCAAGCCTGCTGCTGCCCAACGGCTCTTTCCTCTTTGGTGATTTTCTGAAAATTTGTTTTTGGTCTGTTTTGTGGCAGATTTTCTCTGAACTTTAGGGATTATTTTCTGATCAAATAAGCTTAATTTAAATGAGTTTTTAATCCCTTCCTCTCCATATAAATAGAGGAGATAGGTCTCTTGCAAAGACACCAAGGAAAATGCTTAAGTTTTCAAAGTTTTAAAAGAGAAGAAAAGTTTTAAGCTCTCCATTTTTCCCATTCATTCTTGAGCTTGTTTTCAGTTGTATTTTCTAGCAAAGATCATTCTACAACTGAGTTTTTCTCACTACACTTCTTAGAGCCAAAAATTCCAATCCTCATTCTATAAGGAGTTGTAAAGAGAAGTGTTGTTAAGAGTTTGTGATCATTATTGTGATCACTTGGTTACTTGTTCTTCTCGTTCCTCTTGTGGAGATACCTCTTTGGTAGAGGCTTGTAAGTGGTGGAGTTCGGTACTGCGGTCTTTGGTAGACCTTGTAAGCGTCCTCGGTGGATAGTGGAAACCCTTCACGGAGGTGAAGGCGGGGAGTAGAGCGGTGGCTCGAACCTCGAAACAAATACTTGTGTTTGCGATTGCCTTCTTGCTCTTGCTCTCTATTTCTCTTTACTCTCTATTGCTCCTTATTACTTGTTTGTGATATTTGTGATATATCTTGTGTGCACTTCACCATTGCATTCATTCCTTGCTATTGTCGATCAATTCTCATACAATAAGATTGCATTGCGCACCTCTAACTCATATCCAGAGGAATCAGGAGGAAGGAGTTCAGAACCCTTCACCGAGTATACGGCTCCTAGTCTTGTTTTGAGAGATCGTTGCATCATTAATCCATAATTGTTTTTAAAAAGTTATTAGATTAGCAATTACACCTATTCACCCCCCTCTAGGTGTTTTTCACTAATAAATTTTATTTTTATAATGACAAGTATATTGAGGCTAATACACAAACAATGGAGGCACTTAGGCACACACTAAGCAGAGAATATTTATTTTTAATTTCTTTTTGTGATTCCATTTTTACAGTATGGAACACATTGACTTCTCCCAAGGTAAAATGACATACTTTTTGGAGAAAGAATTTAGTGGAGATAAGTCCGATAAGCTTGCTTCATGGTTTAAGGGAATGACTCCCTTGAGGTAAATTCAGACACTCAACTAGATGATAGTGTTAGCTCTTCCATTGATCTTGATAGTTGTATGGACATCCACGCTTTAAATGAAGAGCTCTCTATATTTTGTGAAAACTTGCTTTCAAAATACAAACTTTTAAAAAGTAAGAGTTTTGAATTAAAAGAAGAAAATAAAATTTTGTTTTCAAAATTTGATTTGATTTTGTAAGAAAGGGTTGAGATTTCAAATGAGAGGGATTCATTAAAAGTTCAACTTGACCTTACTTTAAATGAAAATAAAATTTTAAAAATAAAAATGAGCTTAACGATATTTTGAAGAAAAATGAGATTTTGTCTTCAAAACTTGATTTTGTTGTTAAAAAAAATGATCCTTTAAAAATAAAATTATTTTAATTTCAAAGGAACTAGATTGCATTTCAAAAGAAAATACTTCTTTGAAAAATGATTTTATTTTCCATTCTTGTCATGCTTCTATTGATACATCTCCTAAGATAAGAATGCTTGTCCACTTCTTCTTCAACTATTATTGATGATATTTGCATGTTGAAGAAAAATGCTGATTGTTTGGACTCCACTTTGAGCCAATGTGTCATGAATCACACGCAATTGGAATCTATGTTTCGAAAGAAATATACTTCACATATTGATGGGGAGATTTCTGTCTCCTCGTTTTAAAATAACCGCAAGCGCACAGTCGTTCAATGTAGCACTTGAGGGTCGATCCACAGGGACAGGTGGTTCTTTTGGTTTCAACACTTTTAGGTGAATTGAGTAAAAAGTTTTGAGATAGTTTTGTTCTAAACTATGTGTTAATTTAGAAAAGTCAAGCACCTAGGATCGAATCCCCTAAAATTAGAATCAAGTGGTCATTCTCGGTCTCCAAACTAGTTTATTATTACTCACCAAAATCTCTATTCCTAATAGGCAAAGTAAGTCTGAGCACTAGATCTAAGCACAGGGTATTGTCCAGTTACATGATCCATCAAAGGTAAATTAAATGATTAAATAAATTAAAAGCAGAAAATCAGTAAAACCTTAAGCATAGACCATTGACTATTGATACATACCCTGTCAAATAACTAGTGACTCTAGATATAATCTCCTAAAAGTTATAGGTCAATTGGTGTGCGTACAGTCCTAAAAACGAGATCTAAAATAACCACAAGAACAACTAGCCTAGGTTCATCTCCCCTAGGTACTAGGAAAAAAATCTAATTAAGCATAATTAAACTAATAACAATATACTTTCTCATAAATCAAGCATAACCTCCTTACTAATAAATTAATTACAAATAGTTGAAATGAACTAAAACAACATACTACATAATAATGGCAGCAAGACACTAAATCAATTAAATTAATATATATTAATTACCACTTAATAGTTACTAACCTATTTATTTACCTTATCTTGTGAATGGAATTGTATTGTGCCCTTCAACTCCTGCGCAGCCAATTGCAAGTGGACTCCACTCTTTCATCAATGAACCACCCCCCTTCACTGTGTGCTACAGAGTGCAAGACAGAAGAGAGGTATTAAGTGGACCCTACTTATGGGCTGCCTCCCTCTTGTTTGCTCACGCATATGGTGGAAGAAAAACAGCCCTTTTGGCTGTGCTTTGCTTTTGCTTGTTGATCAAAGCAATTGGGCCCCACGCTCTCTTGTGCAAGGCTGCTACTTCACGCACACATAAACAAAAATCAAATTCCCTGGCCTTCGTCTTCTCATGGGGTGCGTGTCACAGGGATGAAGATGAGAACCTCATGCACAAAGATCAACCCAGCAAGCAGCGAACTCCTAAAACAATGACTGCAAAGTACTGATGGGAATTAAAACTGAGGAAAGATGAGACAGATGCGAAGTTAAATAAATTTGTTGAAAACAATGCATAATTCAATATTTCGGCCAAACGAGTACTCTCCAAAAGAAAAAAATAACTTCTGAGAAAAAATTGCAGAAAATTGAGAAAGTGGCCAAAATCAAAGGCCCCCAAACCCTAACCTTTACATGTATATTTATAGCCTAGGGTTTGGCTATTTTACATTAAAGGTCTACCACAAATATAACTTTACACAGAAAAGAGAATAAAAATTTACAAATTAGAATTTCAGTCATAATTTGCATTTAAGCCCTGAACTTTTGTAAAACTGCTTCTCAGCTCCTACTGGATTCCAACTTCTTTGATTTAGTTGTAGCTTTCTTGCATGTGATCTTCAATAGCCGTAGAAGAGTCCTGGCAATATCAAATCTTCCATTAAAGCTCTTTTTTTGGCTTGGCCACTCTTCTAAAATGTTGAATTGTAGTCTTTTCTCCTTTTGGTAAACTTGTACTGCAAAACCACTAAAAATACTCGAATAGCATTATTTATATACAAAGATATAGATAAATGAGAGTAATAAAATAGTATAAATTTATGTCAATCGCATATTCAGTACACCTTTCCTTCACAGCATACGCATGCTCATCATGCTCATAATTACACGTATGCTCATGTGTACACTTGTACACATTGTGGACATCCAGGCCACCTTGCAAAATTTTGTTATAATAGAATATATAATTCAAATTTTGTAAATAAATTTGTTTGGGTTAGGAAAGGTGCTAACTCCCATGGACCCAAGAAAGTATGGGTACCAAAAGTCACTCCTATTGTAGTTGATGTAGATGTGGGCTCTCACACGATGTGAGAGTATCAGTGCCTTAATGGTGGATGTGTTTCGAGCCAAATGATCATATCTATGGATGCATCACTTTCAAGGGATATTTAGGTGGAAGAACCACCATTGTTTGGAGACCTAAAAACTGGTTCATTTAGTTTTGATAACTATCTCTAACTCCTATCTTAGTTTACATGCTTTTATATTGATGATTTTAGCATGTCATGTTTTTCATGCTCATTATGTTAAATGCGTGTCTATTAGACTTATGATATATATAGATAGTATTTAAGATACACCCATGTTCATTGGATTATAATTTTATGTTCTCACTTTAGTTTAGCTATTGTGTATATCATTGTGCTAATATCAATTGCATTTAGCCTAATGATCATGTTTGTTGTTTTGCACTTCATGTTTTGATTTCTTATTTTGATATAGTTTTCATTAAAACTTATGCTTATACTTGTACAGTTAGTGAGCCACACTTGATTATTAGGTGTTTATGCTTCGTTGCTCATTTGTACTCATTACATGCATTTGTATAACCAGTTTTGATGATTCTTACATTTACACTTATATTTCATATTTTTTTATGTTTTTGTTTAGATTCATGTATATTTAAATTTTGTCAAAACTATTAGATATACATGTTCTATCCTTGAGTCACTTGCCTTCATACAATATTCTATTATGGACTTGGTTATATTTAGGATAAATATGTATGCTTTAGTTTTTGACAAAACATACATATACTTTGAAGTTTGTTTTATTTTATCTCTCTATATATATGGTACTTACATGATCTTTATGCACTTTCTATTTTTGTTTACTTATCTTTTTGATTCATGAGAATTTATGTGCCTCATAACTAGTTGAGTGTTAATTATTATGTACGTAGTAAATCTTTATGAGATATATTAATGTTTTTATTTCTTACTTGAAAGATTTCGTACTAGTTTTAAAAATTTTTTTAAACTAGTTTCGTATTCTTCAATTGGTAGGCTTTCAAACTATGTTGAAATATTTTCAAATCATATTTTTTAAAAATTCTTATCATCTAAGGGTGGTTGGATGGGCGACCATGCATTGTATACCCTTATTGAATATCTTTCAAATATTTGTATGAATAGCGTGGTAGCTATGAGTTATATACATGATCTTAATGAAAATTCATTTTTGTATACTCATATTTATTTTCTATATGTATGCATATTAATTTCAATTGATATTATATTGTTCTGTTCATACATACTTATAAATGTTCTTCTTGTGCTTATTTTACAATGTCCATACATTTTTTTGGATATATTAATTTTATACTAAGTTTTATGTTCTTAATTATAATCGATATATTTACAAGCTTATGCATTGTTTTTATTGATATTTCATAAAGGGGGAGAAAAATTCTTATTTTATCTTTCAACTGGTTTTATTTTCAATTAGTATCTTACTCTCACTCTTTATGATGAAAAATATTTTATTTTGGTATATACTAAAATTTCAATATTGGTATCAATAATCTTAAATTGGTATTATTCTTAATTTGATATCTATATTGCTAAATGATTTTTGTATTTACCTAAAAATTTAGTTTTTAACTTTCATATTGGTATCATGTCTTTCTATTGGTATCAATTAGTAAAAAGATTGTTCTATTTTAATTGGTGAAAAGGTGTTTCACTTTCAATTTGTCTCTTTCAACTGATTATTTTTTTAGTATCAACATTTTATTTTAAAATATGTTTATTGGTAATGTTTATTTTTCTTCACCCCTTTGTTGATAAGTGTAAAAAAGAATGAGAAAGATTTGTGATTATATATACATGTTTTTATTAATTGTTTGTGTGTGTGTGTATATATGTTTTTATTAATTGTTTGTGTGTGTGTATATATAAATTGATTTTATTTATATATATATATATATATATATATATATATATATATATACACGTTTTTATTAGTATCTTGAGCCTACAATTTGTATCTTTATTGTTTTATTCATATGCATGAGTTAAAGGGGAGCTTCTATGAAGCCTATTCTTAATTAATGCATTTATAACCTCATAAGTTTTGTCATAATCAAAAAGGGGGAGATTGTTGGCCTAACGGCCCTTCACCTTAGTTTTGATGATGACTAACTTATGAAGGTTAGTTTGCTAATCTTGTGTTTATATAGTTTCAGTTATTGATCAAGATCTTAGTAGAGATTTGACTTCAACAACAGATTCACAATCAAAGTGTTAAAGCAAACAAGTGTTGATTCAAGAGTTCACATCGCAACGTTTACATCAACTCTTTTGGATCAAGTCGTCTTGGAAATGAAGATCGAGGAGAAGATCAACATTGCAACGTTTAGTTTAGATCTTGTATAAGGATAACTTAGTTTTGATATGCTCAAGTACACATACATAAGTTTAATAGTTTTGGTTTTCGGTTTAACCATTTTTGGATTTTCAAGAATACAAATATAGTTTTCATAATTACATAGAATCAAAACAAGTTTTACATATTTAAATGTGTATTGGATTTCATCTATATACCTTATTCTTTCATATTGTAGAAAAACTTATTTTGATGATTCTAGTTCATGGTTTCAAGTTTTGTTTTTAACAAAACTTAATTTTGGATTTAATGTAAAAAATATAGATTTATCTTGTATATGTGTATTGGATTCTATTCATACACACTATGCTTCAAATGTATTTCAATATCTTATTTTTGTATATAAACAAGCTTTTGAGAAATAGTTTTTCGTTTTGAAGTCTTCTCAAAAACTCTTGAAGACAAAAATGAAACGAATTTTTGAAAATACAGTTTTTGGTTTCAAACTTAATTTCTATGTCTCAAAAATAGTTCAAATAGTTTGTAATATGGGTTGATCTTTGATCAAACTTATTTGTATTTCAAGTGCTTACATGAACTTATTTTTCTGAATTTTATGTGATTTTATGAGATTTTATAGGTATTTAAAAGACCATGTATTATAACCTATAAAACCTGGCTGAGGGCTGCTAACGGATGACCGATCGGTCGACCGACATGCACAGATGTGCACAGGCTTTAGCAGTCGACCGGGCGATCGACCGTTCCAGAGAGTCTGCTCTCTGGTTCTGACCTGTCGGTCGATCGGGCAATCGACCGACAGGAAAATTGCCTTGGGGCGGTCGACCGATAACCCTAACGATCAGAAATCTGACCGTTGGCCGGTCGACCGGGCGGTCGACTGACAGGTCATTTCTGACCTGTTCTGGACCCCAACGGCTATATTTTTATACCCTTATAAAAGTGGGTCTTTATGGGCTGTTTCTCCTATGATTTTTAGAACAATTTTTCCCACCTTCTCAAGTGTTTTTAACAAAGTTTTCAAAAGAATTTTTGTGCCAAAATTCTCTATTTTTATTTGTTTTCAAAGTTTTAGAAAATCAAGTCTTTGGGAATTCTATTTTGTTCTTCATTTTATATATCCATCAAGAAGTTTTTTCCAAGTATTTTCTTTGTTATTTTATTTCCAAACACTTTGATTTCTCACATAATTGAGCAAATCAATTCTAATCTTATCTTTAGGATCTTTGTTTAGTGAGAAAATTGTTTGTGATCCTTTGAGATCACCAAGAGAGTGTTTGTAATCTTTGTGATCACAAGCTGTATTTTTCTTTACTTTGTGCTTTGCTTAGTGCCCACCTCTAGTGTAGAGGTGTTTGTGTTTGAGAGAGGTGTTGTACACTCCAGGTGTTGAGTTGTAATTCCTCAGTGGAGGTCCCTTTATGGAAGGTCTTGTGTGGATATAGTAAAAATTCTTCTGTGTGAAGGCAGGGACATAAAACAGTGGCTTGAACCTCGAAACATATCACTGTGTTTGCATTTGATCTATTTTCTCTCTATATATATCTTGCATTGTTATTACTTGCTCAGATTCAAATACATGCTTGATATTGTTTGTGTGCCCACACTTGTGTTGAACCAAGAGACCTTCTAATAGCACATCAACTCTTAATTTATAAGAATCTTAAGGAGTAGTTCCATAGCCCTTCATGGGAAATTCGGACTCACTATTGCATGCACATAGCGTATTAGCAATTAAGTTTAAATTTCGCTTCATTTGTCCTAGATTATCTTGTACACCTATTCAACCCCGTCTGAATGACTTACAAAATCATCAATAAAGGACATAAAGTAGTGGTTACCTCCAATAGATGTCATCTTAGTAGGTCCCCAAATATCTGTGTGAATATAATCAATAATCCCCTCGGCGTAGTGAATTGCATTGCCGAATTTCACCTTGGTCTTCTTACCAATGACACAATGCTCGCAAAATTCCATTTTGTAGGTCTTGGCTCCTTTAAACAATCCTTTATTTTCTAGAGCTTGTAGATATTTTTCACCTGTATATCTGAGCCTCATGTTCCATAGTTGGGTATAATTATCATCTGAACCAATAAAAGTCGCCACTTACCCTGTAACCATATTAGCCTTCAAGTAATAGAGGTTATTGCATCAGACGCCCTTCATCACAACCATCGAGCCTCTAAGCATCTTGAGAACACCATATTTACCAGATTTCTCTAAACCAAATTCTTCGAAGGCACCAACTGAGATAAGATTTTCTTCAATTGAGGTACATACCTCACTTCCTTCAGTTTCCGCATCATCCTATCAAATATCTGAAAATAGACCTAGAGGGGGGTGAATAGGTGTATGGCTAATCTAATGACAAATGATGCGGAATTAAAAACTAATTGCAACACATTTAGTGTAACAAAAGAGTGTAACCGAATTCCTAGTGAAGGGCTCTGGACTAACTCCTCTAGATTCCTCTAAATAAGAGTTGAGGTGTTATATGAAGCTCTCTTAGTTCAACACTAGTGAGGCACACAAAAATACCAAGCATATATGTATGAAATGAACAATACGAAGTAATGCAAGGTATAAGAGAGAGAGTGTGTGTTAGAGGAGTGGATCAAACGCAAACACAAAGATATGTTTCGAGGTTCGAGCACCCAGCTCTACATCCCTGCCTTCACACAGAAAGATTTTCACTAAAGCGTCCACACAGGACTTCCCACACAGGGAACCTCCACTGAGAATTTGGGTAAATACAACTAGGAGTACTCAACTCCTCTCTCCAACAAACACAACCTCTACACAAGAGGCAAGGCACAACAACAAACACCTCTACACTTAGAGGGATGGGCACTTAGCCAAATAACAATCACCTCACACTAGAGGGATAGGGCACAAAGCCAAACAACAATCTTAATCACCTCTACACTTATAGAGATAACAACCAACTCAAACTCCTCCACAATCACCTCTACACAAGACAGATAACATAAAGCAAAGAGAATTACAACACTTGGTGGTTTCAACAAACCACAAACTAATTTTCTCACCAAAACAAGATCCTAATACATAAGATAGATAGATAGCTCAAGTGTGAGAAAAACATGGTGTTTGGAAATCAAAACACAAAGAAAAATACTTAGGAAAACAAGTAGAATAAGATAGAAATGAAGATCAACACCAATATCCCAAATACTTTATTTTTCTTTGAATTTTCCAACCCTTGAAAACAATAAAGATAAAATCTTTAAGCCCAAAACTCTTAAAAACTTGTTACTAAAACACTTAAGAAGATGGAAAAATTTTGATCTCAAAAACCATAAAGAAACCAGCCCAAGAGATGGGTATTTATACCCTTTCAAAAATCTGCCCGTTGGTAGTCTGGAAAGGGCAGAAATGCCCCTCCGGTCGACCGGCCAACGGTCAGATTTTTGACCGTTGTGCCATCGGTCGACCACCCGGTCGACCGAGGCTGGATCCAGATAGCAGTGCTCTCTGGCCAGTCGACCGACCGGTCGACCGGGGCCAGATCCAGAGAGCAAAGCTCTCTGGACGGTCGACCGGCCCTCAAGCCAAATGGCCTGTGCACGTTTGTGCACATCGGTCGACCAGACCGGTCGACCGACTTCTGCCTCGAGTCGACCGTCCAGTCGACCGGCAGAAGGCCATGTCACAAATTTTAGGATTAAAAACTAGATCTTTCAATATCAATTAAATCTCATAAAATCACATAAATTCCACAAAAATAAGTTCTTACAAAATCTTTGAAATGCAAATGTGTGACTAAAATTCAACACATATTATAAACGATTTGAACTATTTTTGTGATATTGAAATTTAGCTTAAATACAAAATCGATATTTTTTAAAACTTGAATTTTTGAAATGGAAAACCGTTTCTCCAAAACTGATGTAAATACAAAAACATGATATTGAAACAAATTTGAAGCATATTGTATATGAATAAAATCCAATATACATGTAAGATATATATCTATATTTTTGACATGAAATCTAAAACCGGTTAAATAGAAAACCAAACATTTAAACTTGTATATGTATGTGAGCTTGAGCATATCAATACTATCTAATCTTTACACAATATCTAAACAATCTAAACTGAACAAACCAAGGTCTTCTTGTCTCCAAGCCGACTCGATCCAAACGCGATCCAACAAGCTTGACTCCAACCGAGTCCTAGATGTAATCTTGACGCGCGAGCTCTTGAATCACCATGTGTTAGCCCCAAAACTCCTTTATTGAAGCTAAACACTGATTAGTCTACAACTCTGCATTATTATATCGCATTTCTCCACCGATTTATGAATAAAATGTTGGTCTAAACCATATTTTGGTCTCTCTTGCAGGTTAATCAAGAGTTTAAGGGCAAAGGAAAAATAAGAGCTTAATTAAACCCATTTTTGGATAATTAAATCCGCATTACTTGGAGGCCAAGCAAGGGAGCTTCTAGAAGATGCATTGAATCTAGACTTTTGCGCATTTTAGATGAAAATTCGGACGAATATACTCGAAACCGAATATACCAAGAAGGCCCCCGAAGCGTCACGCATCCCCGCACCAAAAGCAGGGAGCTAACTCCCTGGTTTTGCCACGGATCCGCGGCAATAGCCGCGGATCCGCGGCAATATGGCGGGGCCACACGTCGATTTTCGACGCGTGGCCCCATTTCGTCTTCCAGAAGCCTCCTTCGCCGATATAAACCCCTGCAGAGGTCCAGAACGAAGCAGTTTTTAGATTTTAGGCTAGGGTTTGTATGTTTTAGTGCAGGTTAGTGTAGGTGTTCTTCATTTCTTTTATTTTGCATTTTCACTTCATTTTTATATCTTGTAGTAGGGTTGAGAGATTCAGAGAGAGATAGAGAGGGATTGATGTAATAGATGGTGACAATCTATGTAAAGGTGCCTCATTTCTTCTCCAATGTAATCTTCTCCATCTTTTACATTGAAAGTACACCTAGAGGGAGGGTGAATAGATGTAAGGCTAATCTAATGATCAATAATGCGGAATTAAAAACTTAATGCAACACACTTAGTGTAACCAACGAGTATAGCCGAATTCCCGGTGAAGGGCTCTGAACTAACTCCTCTGAATTCCTCTAAATAAGAGTTGAGGTGTTATGTAAAGCTCTCTTGGTTAAACACAAGTATGGGCACACACAAATAACACAAGCATGTGTATGATATGACAATATGAATCAATGCACAATGTAAAAGAGAGAGTTAGAGAAAGTGGATCAAACGCAAACACCAAGATATGTTTCGAGGTTCGAGCACACAGCTCTACGTCCCCGCCTTCACACAGAAGGATTTCCACTAACTCGTCCACACAGAACTTACCACACAGGGAACCTCTACTGAGGATTTGGGGCAAATACAATTGGGAGTACACAACTCCTCTCTCCAACAATACAACCTCTACACTTAGAGGCAAGACACAAAGCCAAACAACTATCAACCTCACACTTGAGGGATAAGGCACTTAGCCACACAATCACAATCACCTCACACTTGAGGGATTCCAACACAACCTCCACTATCACTTCTCACTAGAGGGATACCAATACAATCACCACTCACTAGAGGAATATCACAAATTAAGGAGGGTTTACAACTTGGTGGTCTCTTTCAACCACAAACCAATTTTCTCACTAAAACAAAGATCCTATAGATAGGATAGAATGATAAGCTCAAGTGTGAGAAATCAAGGTGTTTGAAAATCAAAACACAAAGAAAAATACTTGAGAAATCAATTAGAATTTGATAGAAATGAAGAACAAAACAAGTATCCCAAATCTTTATTTTTCTTTGATTTTTCCAACCCTTGAAAACAAATAAAGATGAATCTTTTTGGCTTAAAAACTCTTTTGAAAACTTGTATTAAAACACTAGAGAAGATGAAAATTTTGGCTCTTAAAATTCTTATTGAAAACAACCAAGAAATGGGTTTTTTATACCATCATTTCAAATCTGCCCATTGGCAGCTGAAAAGGGACAGATTGCCCTTCCAGTCGACCGGCCAACGGTCACATTTTTGACCGTTGAGCCCTTCGGTCGACGGTCCGGTCGACCGGGACTGGATCCAGAGAGCAACGGCTCTCTGGCCAGTTGACCGCCCGGTCGACCGAGCTGATACAGAGAGCAGAGCTCTCTGCCGGTCGACCGGGTCGGTCGACTGGGGCCATTTCCAGAGAGCAGAGGCTCTCTGGCGGTCGACCGTTCCGGTCGACCGGCCCAACAGCCTGGCTGTGTGCACGTTCTGTGCACGTCGGTCGACTGACCCGGTCGACCGCTCACTGCTACGGCGACCGGCCCGGTCGACCGGAAGTCAGCCGGTCCAGCCTAATATAGGTCTTAAAAACTTGGGTTTTTATCTTTAATTAAATCCCATAAAAACACATAAATTTCACAAAAATCAGTTCTTATATTATCTTTGAAAAACAAATATGTGTGACAAAATTCAACACATATTTCAAACTATTTGAACCATTTTTGTGTGATAGAAAATTTGCCTTAAACCAAAAACTGTATTTTCCAAAACTTGAATTTTTCAAATGGAAAACTGTTTTCTCCAAAACTCATGTAAATACAAAAACATGATATTTAAATAACTTTAAAGCATACTGTATATGGATAGAATCCAATATACATGTAAGGTATTACATCTATGTTTTTGACATTAACTCCAAAAATAGGTTTTGTCTAAATACAAAACTCCAAACACATGAATAGTGTATCAAAATAAGTTTTTCTAAATAGATGAAGCATAGATGTATATAGATCAAATCTAATATACATTAAACCATGTAAACTTGTTTTGATTCTATCTATTCATGAAAACCAAGATCGGTTAAACCGAAAATCAAAACATGAAACTAGTGTGTATGTGTGTGTGTATTGTGAACTTGAGCATATCACACTATCTAATCTTTACAATGGATCTAAACAAAATCTTAACTAAACTAACCGATGTCTTCTTGTAGAACGCCGTCTCCAAGTCGACTCGATCCAAACGCGATCCAACGAGCTAGACTCCAACCGAGTGCTAGATGTGAACTTGACACTCGAGCTCTTGAATCACCATGTGAAAGCTCCAAAACACCTTTGTTGAAGCTAATCACCTACTAATAACTTGATCAAATATCTGAAACTGAATATCACAAGATTATTAGTAAACTATAACTACACGAGTTAATCATCATCAAAACTAGAGTGGAAGGCCTCTGGGCCAACAATCTCCCCCTTTTTGATGATGACAAAACTCATGGAGTTATATATGCATGGATTAAAGTTAAGCTTGAAAGAAGCTCCACCTTAACTCATGCATAGCAATAAACAATAATATATGCAATGAATCTATAAACTAATTTAGACAATCATGGTAATAAAGGAAACATGATCTTTTATACCAATGAAATAAACATGCTTTTGATACCAAATTTTAAAATAAACATGTTCTTAATAAATGTTGCTCTTGATACCAATAAAAATTCCAATAAAAACTCCTCTTGATACCAACAACAAAAACAATATCAAAATATGCTCTTGATATCAATAAAAACAACAAAACAATATGCTCTTGATACCAATATCAACACAAACACAAAACAAAACAAATGTTTTTAAATAAACATGCATATATACTAAAATACTTCTCCCCCTTTTTGTCAATCATCAATAAAGGGGTTAAGGTAAACAAAAAAATATATATGTTCTCCCCCTTTTGTCCGAAACAAAAATCAACAGAGGGGTACAAACATAAAACAATAAAGGGTACAAAACATAAATAATATTTTTCTCCCTTTATGCATAAAACAAACAATAAAGATATACATAGAAACATCATGATATCAATTTATGAT
The DNA here is from genome assembly GCA_038442645.1 of Agave tequilana. Taxonomy (NCBI): domain Eukaryota; kingdom Viridiplantae; phylum Streptophyta; class Magnoliopsida; order Asparagales; family Asparagaceae; genus Agave; species Agave tequilana. The sequence goes on from JAVJIF010001196.1 coordinate 50,617, forward strand.
ACCAATTGAAAATAAACAAAACATATTGAATAAACCAAACAAAATTTTGATATCAATTGACAGATATAAATGTATATAGGCAATCGTCATTTGGAGCGTATGATACCAAATAAAAAATCAATATCATTTTTCAATTATTTTTCATCATAAAGTGTGGGAGTAAAAATCAATACCAATTGTAAACAAAACCAATTGAAAGGTAAAACATGAATTTTCTCCCCCTTTATGAAATACCAATGAAAACGATGCATAAGCTTGTATAGGATACCAATTTAAAATAATTGTCATTAAGGATAAAATCAAGCTTAGCATAACATGGTTTGTGCTTTAAGATATAAAGATATAATAAGCACAATCAAAACAAATACATATATATGTGTTTTGATTACATATATGTATGAAAAGTAAATACCAATCAAAATTGATACTATTTGAAGTTTAAGCATACATATATAAAAACATATATGAGTATACAAAAAGAATATCAATAGTGATACCAATTAAAAACTCAATAATGAACAAGTGTATAACTCATACTCCCTACCACCCATTTCATGCACATGTTTAAATAGATTTTCAATAATGCATACAAGGCATGGTCGCCCAACCAACCGCCCTTAGATGGGTAGGGGTTTTCAAAAATAAATTTGAAAATAATATAACACGTTTGAAAACTCTACCATATGAAGAATACGAACTAGTTATATGAAAATTTTGAAAAGTAGTATGAAATCCTTCAAGCAAGAAATAAAGCAAAAATATATTTCATGAAAAACATGTAAGTAACACGATCATCAACACTCAAAATCTATAAGGCACATATCATACTCATGAAAATAAAATCATGAGAAAACATTAAGTAAAGGAGTGTATAAGAGTTATGTGAAACACATCATCATGAAAATAAGCAATCAAGCTCAATGCGAAATTCCTTTATAAACAAAACATGAAAATCATTAAAACTAGAATCCTTCAAGGTATATGTATGTTTTGTACAAACTAGAGTATACATACATATCCAAACATGAACGAGTCCACAAAAGTATATGCATGAAGGCAAGTGGCTCAAGGATGTATATGTATAACTATTAGTTTAGACAAAATAGACATATACATGAAGTTTAAACATAAACATGAAAAACATGTACAAAATGGGAATACAAGTCAAAATGCATGAATCATCAAAACTAGGTTATACTAGTACATCTAATGGGTACAAATGATCATTCAAGTACAAACATATAATAATCTATTTGTGGCTCACTACTTGTACAAGTATATACTCAAGTTTTAATGAAAACTAACATCTAAACATGTAGTCAAAACATGAAGCATAGAAATCAAAACAAAACTTATATGATCATTATGGTAAATGCACATGCATAGATCTATGATATAAACAATAGCTAAAACAAATGTGAGAACACAGAGGTACAAGTTCATATTAAACATGGGTGATCTCAAATACTAATCATGTATGTCATAGGACTATTAAACAAGGCATATGGCATAATGAACATTAAAACATGACATGCTAAAAATCAACAATAGGAAAAGCATGTAAACATAATGGGAGTTAGAGATCGTTACCAAAACCATGAGGGCACATTTCTATGTCTCTAATCCAAGGTGGTCCTCCCACTAAACTCCCCTTGAAAGTGATGCATCCAAATTGTCATCTTTAAGCTCGGAACGCTCCACCTCAAGGCACCATCACTCTCACGTCATGTGAGAGCCCACACCTACATCAAATAAAATAGGAGTGATTTTTGGTACCCATACTCTTTTGGGTCCATGGGGGTTAGCTCCTTTCCTAACCCAAACAAATTTATTTGCTAAATTAGAATCATGTATCCTATCATAACAAAATTTGGCAAGGTGGCCCTTACGTCCACAATGTGTACATGTGTACACATGAGCATACAAAGTGTTATGAGTGTGGCCGTGAGGAGCATGTGTATGCCATGGTTTGTGTGCATGCATAGAAGGAACTTGTTTCTTTCGAAACATAGATTCGAAACGTGTGTGGTTCAAAGTACAATGGCTCAAAGTGGAGCCCAAACAATCAACACTTTTCTTCAAAATATTTATATCATTTTTAATACTTGAAGAAAAAGTGGAGCATGCGATAGGTGAGCTAGAATGTGAAGCTACACTAGCATGGCAAACATGTGAATCTAAGTCATTTTTCAAAGCAATATTTTTCTTAGAAACCAAATCTAATTCTTTTGAAATAGAAATAATTTTGTTTTTTAAAGAATCATTTTCTTTTAAAACAAAGAAAAGTTTTGAAGTTAAAGTCTCATTTTTCTTCAAAACATTTTCACAATCATTTTTACTTTTCAAAATCTTGTTTTCATTTAGGGCAAGATCAAGCTTAGATTTCAATGACTTCCTTTCATTAGAAATCTCCACTTTCTCTTGCAAAATCAAATCTAGTTTTGAACACAAATCCTTATTTTCTTTATTAAGTTCAAAACTTTTCTTTTTCAAAGGCTTATATTTTTCAATGAGGTTCTCACAAACAATAGATAGTTCTTCATTCAATGCATCGGCATTAATATATTCATCACAAGAAGAACTAGCACTATCTAATTGAGTGTCCAAATGTACCTCAAGGGAGTCATTCCCTTGGACCATGAAGCAACGTTGGTCGGACTTTTCTCTACTAGATTCTTTCTCCATTTGATTGGCAATTGAAGCTTTGGAGAGATCAAGATGTTCCATACTGCAAAGGCGGAAACACAATGAGAAACCATATTTAGATATTCTTTACTAAGAGATGCTCCAAGTGCCTTTAGGGCTTGTGCATTGGCCTCTATATGCATGCTATTACTAAGATAGGATTCCTTGGTAATGGCAAGGTAAACTTTATATAACCTATGGCTTTTAAATGCCAACTCATCCAAACCTTCCATATATCAATTTTGGAGATATCAAACATGGGAGGGCTATTCATGAGTGCAAACAATATGTGTACAAATGCAAATGATAGATTAGCAACCAAGATCTCACACCTAGGTGGTTAAACCTAATATCAGGAGCGTAGGCTCTGATACCAATTGAAAGTACACCTAGAGGGGGTGAATAGGTGTAAGGCTAATCTAATAATCAATAATGTGGAATTAAAAACTTAATGCAATACACTTAGTGTAACCAACGAGTGTAGCTGAATTTCCGGTGAAGGGCTTTGGACTAACTCCTCTGAATTCCTCTAAATAAGAGTTGAGGTGCTATGTAAAGCTCTCTTGGTTAAACACAAGTATGGGCACTCACAAACAACACAAGCATGTATATGATATGATAATATGAATCAATGCATAATGTAAGAGAGAGAGTTAGAGAAAGTGGATCAAACGCAAACACCAAGATATGTTTCGAGGTTCGAGCACACAGCTCTGCGTCCCCGCCTTCACACAGAAGAATTTCCACTAACTCGTCCACACAGGACTTCCTACACAGGGAACCTCCACTGAGGATTCGGGACAAATACAATTGAGAGTACACAACTTTTCTCTCCAATAATACAACCTCTACACTTAGAGGCAAGGCATAAAGCCAAACAACTATCAACCTCACACTTGAGGGATAAGGCACTTAGTCACACAATCACAATCACCTCACACTTGAGGGATTCCAACACAACCTCCACTGTCACTTCTCACTAGAGGGATACCAACCTCTCACTAGAGGGATATCACAAATCAAGGAGGGTTTACAACTTGGTGGTCTCTTTCAACCACAAACCAATTTTCTCACTAAAACAAAGATCCTATAGATAGGATAGAATGATAAGCTCAAGTGTCAGAAATCAAGGTGTTTGAAAATCAAAACACAAAGAAAAATACTTGGGAAATCAATTAGAATTTGATAGAAATGAAGAACAAAACAAGTATCCCAAATCTTTATTTTTCTTTGATTTTTCCAACCCTTGAAAACAAATAAAGATGAATCTTTTTGGCTTAAAACTCTTTTGAAAACTTGTATTAAAACACTAGAGAAGATGAAAACTTTGGCTCTTAAAATTCTTATTGAAAACATTTAAGAAATGGGTATTTATACCCTCATTTCAAATCTGCCCGTTGGCAGCTGAAAAGAGCCAGATTGCTCTTCCGGTCGACCAGCCGGTCGACCGGCCAACGGTCACATTTTTGACCGTTGAGCCCTTCGATCGACAGCCCGGTCGACCGGGACTGGATCCAGAGAGCAACGGCTCTCTGGCCGGTCGACCGCCCGGTCAACCGAGCTGATACAGAGAGCAGAGCTCTCTGCCGGTCGACCAGGTCGGTCGACCGGGGCCATTTCCAGATAGCAGAGGCTCTCTGGCGGTCGACCGTTCCGGTCGACCGGCCCAACATCCTGGCTGCGTGCACGTTCTGTGCACGTCAATCGACTGGCCCAGTCGACCGCTCATTGCTACGGTCGACCGGCCCGGTCGACCGGAAGTCAGCCAGTCCAGCCTAATATAGGTCTCAAAAACGTAGGTTTTTATCTTTAATTAAATCCCATAAAAACACATAAACTCCACAAAAATCAGTTCTTATATTATCTTTGAAATATAAATATGTGTGACAAAAATTCAGCACATATTTAAACTATTTGAACCATTTTTGTGTGATAGAAAATTTGCCTTAAACCAAAAACTATATTTTCCAAAACTTAGATTTTTCAAATGGAAAACTGTTTTCTCCAAAACTCATGTAAATACAAAAACATGATATTTAAACAACTTTGAAGCATATTGTATATGGATAGAATCCAATATACATGTGAGGTTTATATCTATGTTTTTGACATTAACTCCAAAAATAGGTTTTGTATAAATATAAAACTCCGAACACATGAATAGTGTATCAAAATAAATTTTTATAAATAGATGAAGCATAGATGTATATAGATCAAATCTAATATACATTAAACCATGTAAACTTGTTTTGATTCTATCTATTCATGAAAATCAAGATCGGTTAAATCGAAAACCAAAACATGAAGCTAGTGTGTGTGTGTATTGTGAACTTGAGCATATCACACTATCTAATCTTTACAATGGATCTAAACAAAATCTTAACTAAACAAACTGATGTCTTCTTGTAGAACGCCATCTCCAAGTCGACTCGATCCAAACGCGATCCAACGAGCTAGACTCCAACCGAGTGCTAGATGTGAACTTGACGCTCGAGCTCTTGAATCACTATGTGAAAGCTTCAAAACACCTTTGTTGAAGCTAATCACCTATTAATAACTTGATCAAATATCTGAAACTGAATATCATAAGATTATTAGTAAACTATAACTACATGAGTTAATCATCATCAAAAATAGAGTGGAAGGCCTCTGGACCAACATACATGATGCTTGGCTAACTTTTCTTCTCATGGCACCACTAACCACTAACCATCTAACTACTTACTTGATAATCCACATGAATCTAATAGCCTCCACAAGGCCTTGCTCTTGCAAGAGCCATGGATGGCTCATGATGATGGATTCTAACATTCTAATATTTCTAACATCTAGCCAACTAACTTGCTAACTTGCAATGTCTTCTTTATTTCATGCTCACCTCTAACCGGTTTTGATGAATTAACAGTAGCTTGCAACTTGTTTGTGCTATGATGTGTTGTTTAAATGTAGAAGAACAATCTTATGAGCCATGCTTTGTATCGTCTCTTGAAGCCAAAGACTAGTGATGGTCGAGGATCCATGTGAGTCAACTATCACTAAGAGGTTAGCATGGTTAGTGGAACAATTGGTAGTTAGTAGCCATGAATTTTCTTTTATCTTGTTTTAAAAATCATTTATTTTTACTATCCTCTTTGTTCACCCTTGTTTTCTTTTTCTTTACTACAAGCTTTTTCTTCTTTTCTATTTTGTTTCCCAAAGTACTTCTCTTTTGTTTTTATATCGCTTTCATCGCCTTCTTCTCGCCTACCACATGCTTGATTTCTTTTCTTTTCTTTCCTTTTCTAATTCTTTTAAACAAAGAAGACTTGTTAACAACCGACGTGAATAAAAACTGTTAATGCTTCTATCGCCTCCCGTCCCTGTGGATTCGACCCGTTGAGCCAATGCTATAACGGAAGTATCGAGGGAACATTAGCACACATATGAGCTTTTCATTGATTTCACAAACAACACGTTTTTAGAGTGCTCGGTTCTGCCCCGATCAAATTTTTGGCGCCGTTGCGTGGAACGGGAATGGTTTTGCCTTCACGTTTTTGTTAACATTTTTCTTCTCTGTTTTGGTGTGCAGGACATTCTTTACAGGATCTTAACATTGCAGAACAAAAACTAGCTTTGCATCTCCCTGCTCTAGAAAGCAGGGACCCAGCTTCTAAAGAAAAGCCGTGCAAACGCGACATTTACCGCGCCAACGTGGCTATTTTGTGATAATTGTATATCTTGTTGTGCTGGGCTGTGTTCATTGTAATAGCTAGTTGATCTGTACTATTACTTTCCTGTTTTGATTGCCTACACACCGCAATAAACTAAAGAACTAAAATAGGTATTTGGACGCTTTTAAAACGGTTTAGACATTTGCATTTAGGCACGTGTCAATTGAATTCCAATATACTGTATTTTGTTCTGTTGTTGTGATCTGAATTGAGGTGTACATATGGCATTGCATATAGCATAGGACAAACATATGGGTGATTTATCGCTTTGTGTTATATTCTTGTCTATATTGCATACTTGCACGAATTGAACTTAAGGGCATAAACCAATACAAGATAAGGTGGGGATTTCATCACCCTTCCTTGGCCCAAAAATCACCTCCCCACTCACACAACCCAAGCCCTAATAAAAATTGATAGACGTTGGCCCCTAGGGACATCTCAAACTCATTAAGAGATTAACCGAGGGTGGAACTTGTTTTGAATCTTACTCTTGTGAAATCGGTGTCTAAGATTGGGGATTAAGAGGTTACGCCTTGAAGATACCATGGCTTGGCGTAATTAAGGCCCGTTGCTTACGCACGGATACCTCCCACCATATTTTGCCCCTACCTGGCCGATTAGCTTGTGGTCAGATTCGAGCAACAACCTCACCCGGTAATCGACCAGTTAGGAGTCGTCTAGGTCTAGGTCAACCGTAATATAGGCTTGGTTTTGATTTTTTTCTGTTTGTTGTTTGCTTTTTCTTTTTATTTGTGATTGTTTGTGAAATGGAATTCAACAATAACAATTCTTTCAATCCTAATATGAATCCATATTTCGCACCGATCCCATTCAATTCGGATAATTCCAACCCAATTTTTCACAATATGAACCAACCAAATACATCGGGTTGGCCTTATCCGAATCAATACAACCCATACCCATAATCTTATGACTATAATTTCCAAAATAATTTCAACCTTTCACAGAGTCAATGGGGATTCACCTCCCCCAGTTAAGTTTTCAGCCTCCTTGTCCACCGTGTCCATCTTGTCCACAAATTACACAATATTCATTCCCTAATTTCGCTTTCTATACTCCTTTTTCTGGACCTCCCATTGAAGAAAAATCCGAGTTAGAAAAGAGTATAGAAGCCAATCTACAAGAGACCGAGCAACAACTTCAGAAAATGTTTGGCCTCTCTAATTTCACAATATTTTCAAGAGTCTTACTCAGTTCCACTCCTCATAATGAACAACCATCTGCCCTGAAAACGAGTAAAGAACTCTTGTGTGAGTCCAACCTTCAATCTCAAAATATTTTGAACTCACATTCTTCACAAAATTTTCAAAACCAAGATTCTTATACTCCCATTCTAGAGCATCCACTTAAAGAAAAATCGAGTCTAGAAAAGAGTATAGAAATCTTGCAGGAGTCTGCGTTACAATTTCAAAAATCTTCATCTCAGTCTATTGATAGGTTGGAAACACAATTAAGTCAATTGGTCAACATTTATAAAAATGAAGAAACTCTCTTTTCTCCAACTTTGACCAATTCAAATATCTCTAACTCTATCAATTTGACCCATGACTCTTGTTGTTTTGGAAACCAAGATTCCTACACTCCTTTTCTAGAACAACCACTTGAAGATACATCACATTTAGAAAAGAGTATAGAAGTCTTGCAAGAGTCCGCACTATAATTTCAAAAATCTTTTTGCCGAGTCATCAATAGGTTGGAAACACAATTGAGTCAATTGGTTAGCATTTATAGGAATGGGGAAACTCTATCTTATCAACCTTTGACCAATTCAGCTATCCCAAACTCTATTGATCTCACCAGGACTCTTGTCATTTTGAAAATCAAGTTTCAATTTCAGCACACCCATCTGAACTTGTCCAAACTTCAAATCCCATTGACATTTTGGCAAGTTATCCTTTCCCTGAAATTGAACTTGAATATGAATATGATCTGAACTTCCACTTGGTAATTCAGTTTCACTTCCTGAATAAATATTGACTGAGGTATTTTTACCTGAATTCAGGCCTTTTTCCGAGTCAGTATTGGATTCAGTCCAGTCCATTATGAAATTGAATCACCAATCTTTTATGATCATCATATTGAACTTGACTAATTTCATACTTTTGAAAGTCCCATTGATAAATTGACAAGTTCTCATTTTTATTGAATTGAAATCAATGAGGAATGTGAATTTAATTCTCAAATTTGTGATCCAGTTCAAATTCCTGAATCAATATTGACTCCTGTTATGTTACCCAATTTGAGCAACATTTTAGAGTCAGTTTTGATTCCCATACCTTTCATTCTTGAACTTGAATCACCAATTTTAGAAAGTCATATTCCATCATGAGGAAATGAATGTGGACTTGGGCTTCATCTTCTTGATTTGGACCCACTTCCTGAACCAATCTCGACTCCCGAACTTTTACTTGATTTAAGTCTTTTTCCTGAATCGGTATTAGTTCCTGTATTTCCAAAGTCCAAATCAATCATTCTATTCTAGGACAAGGGTCTTGATAAATTTGACTCTGAAATTATTTTGAAAATTTGAAAATTAGATAGGGTAAAATTCTTAATAAAGATCATATATATACATCATTCTAGTGGGTTGTATTTTAGAGGTCTCTGGTGGGTTCATCCGGGTTCCACGCACGTTGGATTGGGCCGCATTTCGTGGACCAATCAGACCACCACCGGAACCACCACCTTGAGGTAATTTTTCCTTCCCCTCTCTATTTGTTTCATGCATACGTACATCACGATGCATTGAGGATAATGCATGAGATAAGTGTGGGGGAGGGTTTACTAACCTAGAGTTTTTAGATTTTCTTTCTTTTACACTTCTTTTAGGATACTTTTAGAAATCTTTCCTTTTGTATAGGATTTTTTCTCTTTCTTAAAAAACTTTTTGAAATAAGAGACAAAGTTTTGATCTATTTTTAAGAAAATTAAGATGATCTTAGAAACTAAGGAAGCCTAAATTATGACATCTTAAACCCAGTCGAAATAATGGATCTTATTTAAAATTATAGGTTAAGTATAAAAAAATTGGAGAGATAATTTTATCTTAAATTTTTTGCCTTAGATAGTATGTACTTCACACTTACACAGTTTTTGGGATGGCAACAAAGACCTAAAATGCCATAAAGCAAAAATAAATAAATATATATATATATGGTATAAATAAAAAATCACTTATTAAGCTGAATAATTATGCCTCAAGAAGCATGATTATTCACGCCTAACAGGGGTCAAAAAAAAAAATAATCCCCTTAGTTTTGTGGCCTTATTTACTCGAGTCCTTAAACCTGAGGGATATTTCTCATCTGGTGCCCTAAAACCGTCTGGTCTGGGAGTCATCGGTTATAAGCTCGCTACATGGGTGAACTAGAAAGCCTAAGAAAGCTAAGGGAAAAAAAAAAGAAGAAAAAGAAAAAATATATATATAAATAAATGGCTTGATGGTTAGAGTTGAAATCCCAAAAATCTTCACTATCACAAAGTGCATATTATCTAGGTTTTATGAAGGATAAAATATTCAATTCAATTTTGAGTTCTTACCTTAATTGAAGACAAGATCTTGCATAGAGACTAAGTTTAAGGGAGAATAATTTTTTGTGGACATATGACCTTAGATCGCTTATATTTTTGCAAAAATATTTCGTAACTTGTCACTCCTTCAAAATGTGCTTTTAAAATACTAACATTTATCTTCTTTCTTTATGGATTTTGTGGGTGCAATCCGCTGAAAACCCTCAGGAGACAACACTCCTCCTCTTGGATAACCTAGAGGTTTAACGGCTTGTTGCACACGCTCAGTGCAATCGCATCACCTGCGAAAGTGGTGTAATAACCTTTGTAGTATAGTTTTTCTTTTTTTGTTTTGCTCAGGACGAGCAAAAGATAAGTGTGGGGGTGTGATTAGTCTACAATTCTACATTATTGTATTGCATTTTCTCACCGATTTATGAATAAAATGTCGGTCTAAACCGTGTTTTGGTCTCTCTTGTAGGTTAATCAAGAGTTTAAGGGAAAAGGAGTAATAAGAGCTTAATTAAACTATTTTTGGGTAATTAGATCCTCATTACTTGGAGGCCAAGCAAGGGAGCTTCTAAAAGATGTATTGAATCTAGCCTTTTGCGCATTTTAGACGAAAATTCGGACGAATATACCCGAAACTGAATATACCAAGAAGGCCCCCAAAGCGTCGTGCATCCCCGCACCAAAACCAGGGAGCTAACTCTCTGGTTTTGCCGCGGATCCGCGCAATATGGTGGGGCCACTCGTCGATTTTCGACGCGTGGCCCGGTCTCGTCTTCCAGAAGCCTCCTTTGCCTATATAACCCCTGCAGAGGTCCAGAATGAAGCAGGTTTTGGATTTTAGGCTAGGGTTTCTATGTTTTAGTGCAGGTTAGTGTAGGTGTTCTTCATTTCTTTTATTTTGTATTTTCACTCCGTTTTTAGATCTTGTAGTAGGGCTGAGAAATTTAGAGAGAGATAGAGAGGGATTGATGTAATAGATGGTGACAATCTATGTAAATGTGCCTCCTTTCTTCTCCAATGTAATCTTCTCCATCTTTTACATGATGCTTGGCTAACTTTTCTTCTCATGGCAATCTAACTACTGACCACAACTATCTAACCACTTACTTGATAATCCACATGAATTTAATAGCCTCCACAAGGCCTTGCTCTTGCAAGAGTCATGGATGGCTCATGATGATGGATTCTAACATTCTAACATTTCTAACATCTGACCCACTAACTTGCTAACTTGCAATGTCTTCTTTATTTCATGCTCACCTCTAGCCGGTTTTGATGAATTAACAGTAGCTTGCAACTTGTTTGTGGTACGATGTGCTGTTTAAATGTAGAAGAACAATCTTATGAGCCATGCTTTGTATCGTCTCTTGAAGCCAAAGACTAGTGATGGCCGAGAATCCATGTGAGGCAACTATCACTAAGAGGTTAGCATGGTTAGTAGAACAATTGGTAGTTAGTAGCCATGAATTTTTTTTATCTTGTTTTAAAAATTATTTGTTTTTACTATCCTCTTTGTTCACCCTTGTTTTCATTTTCTTTACTACAAACTTCTTCTTTTCTATTTTATTTTCTAAACCACTTCTCTTTTATTTTTATATCGCTTTCATCGCCTTCTTCTCGCCTACCACATGCTTGATTTCTTTTCTTTTTTTTTCCTTTTTCTAATTCTTTTAAACAAAAAAGACTTGTTAACAACCGACGTGAATAAAAACTGTTAATGCTTCTATCACCTCCCGTCCCTGTGGATTCGACCCGTTGAGCCAATGCTATAACGGAAGTATCAAGGGAACATTAGCACACATACGAGCTTTTCATTGATTTCACAAACAACACGTTTTTAGAGTGATCGGTTCCGCCCCGATCAAACACCTACTAATATCTTGGTGAATCACTGAAACTATTTAAATACAAGATTATTAGTCTATTACTACATGAGTTAATCATCATCAAAACTAGAGTGATGGCCTTTGCGCCAACAATCTCCCCCTTTTTTATGATGACAAAACTCATGGAGTTATATATGCATGGATTAAAGTTAAGCTGCATAGAAGCTCCCCCTTAACTCATGCATAGCAATAAACAATAAGGATATTCAATGAATGCATAAACCAAATAACACATATATGCATAAATGAAGAATACTTCTCCCCTTTTTTATAAATAAAAATATATATGCTCTGATACCAATTGAAAAATAAACATGCATATATAAATTCTCAAAATTCTCCTTCCCTTTTTTGTATAAAACAAGAAAATAAAATAAATATGCATATATAAAACTCATCAAATACTTCTCCCCATTTTTGTCAATCATCAACAAAGGGGCATAAATAAATTCTCAAAAAAAATTTCTCCTCCTTTTGTTAAATCAAACAAGAAAATATATATGCGATATACATTCATAAAGAGGAGAGACGTAAAGTTAACTCCCCCTGCATGCATGCATTATATGAAAAAGAGATGACTAGACCCTAATCACATAACGCATAATATACAATGTATAAAAGGAGATGTGAAGTTCTCTCTACACACGTGTACTACATACCAAAAAGAGGTCAATCACTTTAATATGAAATACACTCAACATGAATCTATATATAGAGAAGATGTTAAGCTTCCCTTGCATATAAGCAATACATATCAAAAACAATATGATACCAATTGAAAACAAATTTATGATACCATTTGAAAATATACCAATTTATGATAAATGTATATATCGAAATATTATGATACCAATTTATGATACAAATTGAAAATAAACAAAATTTTTAAGATACCAATTGAAAATATCTTGTAAATTTTTTATACAAATAGAAATGAAACATTGTATGTTTTTTATATCGATTGAAATATATATATTGTGATTTTGATACCAATTGAAAGTAAAAACCAATTGAAAATACAAACCAAATTTTTAGGTAAACACGACTCATTTTGCAATAAGGATACCAATTTGAGAATAATACTAATTAAGATTATTGATACTAATATTGAAAATGTTAGCATATACCAAAACAAAGTATTTTTCATCTTAAAGAATGGGAGTAAGATATCAATTGAAAATAAAACCGACTGAAAGATAAAATACGAATATTTCTCCCCTTTATGAAATACTAATAAAAATAATGCATAAGCTTGTATAAGATACCAATTGAAAAATAATTGACATTAAAGACTAAATCAAGTTTAGCATAAACATAATTTGTGTTTTAAGATGTAAAGATATAGTAAACACAATCAAATCATATATATGTATGTATGAAAGTGTAAATACCAATCGAAATTGATACTATTTGAAAGTTGAAGCATACATATATAAAAAACACAAATATGAGTATACAAAAAATATCAATTGTGATATCAATTGAAAATATAATGAGGATCAAGTGTATAACTCATAATAACCTCCCTATTCATGCACATGTTTAAATAGATTTTCAATAATAAGCATACTGTTGGCCCGAAAGGTTACACTCTCCATTTGTTTAAGTTTTGATGATAATAAAACACATAGAAGCTATATGGTACTAATAAGTTGTTTAAGATGAGTTTCAGGTTAGTACCATTCATGATGGCCTTTCTAAGCTATTGCAAGGTTTGCAAGGTTTATGATGCTTATAAGGCAAATGGCACAAGAGGAAGTGTTCATAGAAGAGAAGGCCACAAGAGGAAGTGTTCATAGAAGAGAAGGGTCTAGCTTGGTATAGCATGGCTCAGAGACTTCATTGTGGCTCAGAGACTTCATTGTGGCTCAGAGACTTCATTTTGTAGTTTTTATATTCTTTTAATTTGTTAAAGAATAGTGAATAGGTTTGAAGCTCAAATTTCCCTACACACAAGTTTTTGTGCACATGATTTGTCTAAAAGAAATTTCTCCAATATACAAAATAGTTTTAAATATATTTTATTACTTACAAACTCCATTTTGTATATTATACCTAGTCTTGATCAAAACTATTTTGAAAACTATCAAGATTTTCAAAACCTTCTTTCAAAAGACTGATTTTTGGCCTGCTGCGGTCGACCGGGCGTCGACCGGCTCTGTTTCAGGTCAGAACGGTCGACTGACCGGTCGACCGGGCTTCTGACCGTTTGGGTGCGTGCATGTGTGCACGTCTCCCGGTCGACCGGGCGGTCGACCGGACCCCTTTTCGGTCGACCGACCTTCGGCCGACTAAAAGTCCTCTACTCTCTGTTTGTTTCGGTCGACCGGGCGGTCTACCGTGGGCTGGCAACGGCAAAAATTTTTGAAAACCCGGTCGACCGGCCGGTCGACCGTGGCTTGATTTCAGCCTTAATGGCTAATTGTTTTAACTCGTTTTAAAACGTGTGTTTTGTATCTAAACGAGTTTAGGGGCTGGTTTTTGGGTCAAACATTTCCTAATTACTTATTATATTAGTTTACTCTTTAATCCCTACCCTTATCCTATAAATAGGGATGATTAGGGGTGAGGTATTTACAACAATCATTTGCAAAAGAATTCAAGTTTAAAGCTTTCAAAAGAAGTTTTTGTTCTCTGTTTTTGTGCTCAAAATTCTCTCTCTTTACTGAAGTTTTTGGTTCAAAACTCTCTTCAATTTCATTTTCTTTTTCACTTACAAAACTTGAGCTTCAATCCTACACATTGTTCTATAGGGTTTTTGTAAGGGAAAAGGTTTTTCAAAAGAGGGTTTGTGGTTTTTTGATCACCAAGAGATTCTTGTATTTGTGGCTCCACTACCTCTGAACTAGAGGAGTGTGATTGAGGAGTTGGGTACTCCGGTGTGGTTGTAACTCTTTGTGAAAGTTATAGTGGTTGGAAATCCTTCTGGGTGAAGGCGGGGACGTAGAGCTGGGTGCTCGAACCTCGGAACAAATCTCTGTGTTTGCGATTGGTTTACTTGCTTTATATTCATTGCTTTATTTACTTGCTCTATATTCATTGCTACATTTATTTGCTTCATAATCATTACTATATTGTCGATCAATACTCACACAACAAGATTGCATTATGCACCTCAAACTCTTATCTAGAGGAATCACGAGGAAGGAGTTCAGAGCCCTTCACGGGGTATTCGGCTTCTAGTCTTGTTTCGGGTGATCGTTGCATCATAACATTTTTTATTTGTGCATTGATTAGCATCATCACCTATTCAACCCCCCCCCCTCTAGGTGATTTCAATTGGTATCAGAGCTAGGACTTTAGTTTTTGGCTTCACATCCTTAGAGAGATCCTAAAAATTTGCTAATCACTATTTGCATATTTACATTCATACACTAGTAAAGATGGCCGGCAACATTAAGACCCTTCCCAAATTTGATGGACTCAACTTTCCCATATGGAAAGTTAGGATGACTATTTTTCTATAATCTCCAGGTAGTCTAGTTGCTAAATCCTTGACCAAGCCCTATAGTAGACCCGAAAGTGAGGAGGACACTTGGTCCGAACTCACCTTCAAGGAATTTGATGCTAACTCTAAGGCTCAAAATGTACTACTTTTAGCTTTGAATGAGGATGATCTAACACGGGTTATCCATTGCAAATCCGCCTATGAGATTTGGCAACACTTATTGGTCACTCATGAGGGGACATCACAAGTCAAGAGAGCAAAAATAGATCTCTTGCATTCCCAATATGAAAGTTATAAAATTCTAGAAGAAGAATCTATTGATGATATGATTATCAAGTTTACTAAGATTACCAATGCTTTTTCCTCTCTAGGTGATGATATAAGTAACGACCAAAAGGTGCGCAAAGTGATTCGTGCTCTTCCTTCGTTATAGGAGATCAAAGCTACCACCTTAAAAGAGTTGAATGACAAAGATGAGATGGAGCTCATAAGTCTTATCGGAAACCTTAAGACTCATGAGATGGAGAAGAAGGCAAGAGAAGAAGCGGTACCTCAAAAGAAGAAGTCCATAACATTCAAGTCTTCCTCTACCAACTACGACGATGAAGAAGATGAAGAAGAGGATGAAGAGCTATCTCTCCTAGTGAGAAATGTAAAGAGGATGTACCGCAAGAATAAACTCAACTATAGAAAGTGATGGGAAGGGAAGGAGGAGAAGAGGATCATATGCTACAATTGTCAGAAACCTGGACACATCATGGCCGATTGTCCCGATTTCAAGAAAAAGATGACTTCCTTCTTGAAGCAAAAGAGGCCGGTTGAAAACAAGGTATACAAAGCCACTTGGGATTTGGAAAGTGAATCCGAAGAGGAGGTCGACACGGCAAATATGTGTTTCATAGCAAACACACCAAAGGTAACTTCTCAACCACTTGATGATGAAAATGAAATAAGTAGAGAAATGTTAGAACATGCTTTTGTTGAACTTTCTGAAAGTTTTGATGATAAAAAGGTAGAATGTTCTAAATTGAAAAAGGAAATTGAGATGCTTAAAAATCAACTTGCTATTTCTTTTAAAGAAAAGGATGAACTTTCTTCCAATCTTATTTCAACTAAAAGAGAGTTTGATGCCTATAAACTTGCTTGTAAAGCTAAATTTTCAAAAATCGATGAAAATGAATTATCCTTTTTAAAAACTAAAATCAATGATTTTGGAAATGTTTTAAAAGAATATGCTTTTAATACTAATAAATTAGAGGAAATGTTTTCAAAGAAGCATTTGCACACTCCACATGTTAAAAATGATAAAACAACTCATGCTAAAAATTCTCATGCTCATCATGCCAACACTTCACTTGACACTCATGTTAAAACTACTCATGCTCACAATCCACATGTTCGTAAGTCACACACTCATTATGCATTTAAATATGGAAGAATTTATAGATGCACTTATTGTGGTCGGAATGGCCATTTAGCTAAATTTTGCTATGATCATATAAATAGGACAAATAATCTTGTGTGGGTTCATGACACTAACCCTTTAGGACCCAAGAAAATATGGGTACCAAAATTAAGTCCTAAATTATTTGATGTAGGTACACACCAAGGCTCCAAGACGTAAGGAGCGGTGGTACCTTGATAGTGGTTGTTCAAGGCATATGACATGGGATATCAACAACTTCACAACCCTATCAAGGTACGTTGAAGGTGGCACCGTCAACTTCGGAGATGACTCCAAGGGCATCATCATTGGTATAGGTAACATTAAAATTGGTGCATCTCCTTTAATAGAAAATGTTGTTCTTGTTGATGGACTTAAACATAACTTGCTTAGTATAAGTCAACTTTGTGATCGTGGTCTTAAAGTTGTGTTTGATGAATCTTCTTGCAAAATTTTTGATTGTAAAACCAATGATTGTATTCTCACCGGATTTCGTGAAAATAATGTCTATATTATTGACATGCTTAATTTGGATTGTTCTACTAAATGCTTGAATGCTTTTGATGAGATTTCATGGCTTTGGCATAGAAGATTAGGACATGCATCTTTTGATCATCTTGATAAAATTAATTCTAAGGAATTGGTGAAGGGTATTCCTTACTTGAAGTTTGAAAAGACCGCATTTGTGGTGCGTGCCAACTTGGGAAACAAACCAAGTCTTCTTTCAAACCAATCAAGGATATCATGTCAACTAGGCCATTAGAATTGATTCACATAGATCTTTTTGGACCAACCGAAACTAAAAGCTTAAATGGAAGTAGATATGTTTTTGTTTTATGTGATTAGTATCCAATATTGCATATTTTACATCATAATCCCCATGCATATTACAAATAAATATGTGATTTTTACTCCTCTTCTCTACATATTTGCAGGTACACACTTAATGGAGAGATTTCCAAATAATCACTTAATTAACACTAATTAAGTGATTAATCCAAGCTTAAAGGATAAAGCCAAATTCAAATCCAGATCCAGAAAGATCCGCCCAACAAACGAAGATTCTAGATATGCCACGTGGATAACCACCTAACAAACTGATCCCAACAGAAAGATCCGAGCCAACGGCCCAGATCTAGCGGCAGATCCGCGGCAATCCGCGGCAGATCTAGGCCGTTGAGATCCCAGATTTTGTGGCAACAAACTTGATCTCGAAGATTCTCTCTTGGGCCTATAAATACCTCACTTGGACCTGCGTACAAAAACTGATCAGAGAAGAGAGAGAGATTAGTGTAAAGCTTGTAATTTTGTTAGTTTTTGTTTAGGGTTTGTAGCTCTCTATGATCTTCTCTTCCCTAGAATTCAATGTAAAAGAGAGTGATTGTGAGGGAGAGAGCTTGTGTAATCAAGGGTGACACTTGAAGCAACAACGATTGATCCATTCTCCTTCCTCTACTTGAAGCTTGGTTCTAGTTCTATGTGCTTTCTTTACATGCTTTATTACTTGCTTTGTTTAATTCTTGCAATTTACTTCATGCTTTCTTGTATTTTTCTTATGGCTTGTTGTAGCTAATTTCTTCTCCATGTACTAGGTTACCACTAGTCTTGCCACTTCACTAACTCATGTGTGTTTGCTTAATTTCATCTTGCAAGTGTATGATCTTCTCTTCTCCGATGGTTAAACCACCATCTTGCAAGTGAGAAAGTAATTAGGTCAACACGTGAGACGAATTCCAAGCTTATGGAGTGACAACATTAGGCTAAGCACTCGCTATCAAGAAGTCTAGTAAGTCTTGGCAAGCTAGCAAGGTAAGCTAGTCATGGATCTATTCTTTCTTTAAGTTTTCTTTCCTTTTCTTGTGAATACCACATCCACTTCTTGATTTCTTTTCCCACGACTTTTCCACCATGAACATATCCATCTTCTTTTAGTTTCTTTTACATTTGCTTCACTAAGTTTATAAGCAAGAGAAGAATACTCGTTTGTTCACCTCACTACCACACGTAAAGCTTCCATCGCGAGCTCTCCCTGAGAATCGACTCGGTATAGTCCTATGCTATAGCGGAGACAAGAAAGGGTACATCAAATACATTCTTATACACATAATAAGTACACCTTTTTAGTCTAAATCAAAATGGCGCCGTTGCCGGGGAGAGCGACGTTATTTTTGGTTTAAAGTGAAGTACTAAACGATTCTTCTTCTCTGTTTGCAGGTTACAGGTAAAGCAACAGGAAAATATTCATTGCAGTAACATACAAGTGGACCTGGGACTCTGCTCAAGAAAGCAGAGCCCAGGATCCCTCCAAATTGCCGCGGATCCATGGCAATTTGCCGTGGGAACGCGGCAATAAGGAGTTCACTACTTACAAATTTTCTGCAGGGCCTCTGGTTCTGTAAAATACATCTGTTTCTATACTTTATTTCCTGTATTCTGCATCCTACTCCTGCTTAATTAAAAAACAGTAAAAAGTTGGTTGAATTGTTAAAAAAATTTGTTTAGACACTTGCATTTTAGGCACGTGTCTCTTCAATTCTTTACTTTTACTGTTGAAGAGTGCTGGAGGCAAGGTACGTGTTTGCATTGCATTTAGACTAGGACAAACTCCTTGCTTGATTTTCATGCTTTGAGTGTATCCTAGCTATATTTCTTGTACACTTGCACAATTCAAATTTAAGGGCATACCCGTAAATAAGATAAGGTGGGGGAGGTCATTACCCTTTCCTTAGCCCGAAAATCATTTTCCCAAGCACTCACTAACCCAAGCCTAATTTAATAAAAAGTAGACGTTGGCCCTAGGGACATCTCGGACTCACTTAGGAGATTATCCTAAGGGGGAAAAGTGTTGGAACTTAACTCTTGCAAAATCAGTGTCTAGGAAAGGGGTTGAGGGCCGAAAACCCGAAGGTTGCTGGTTACTTAATTAAGGAACGTCTCCGGACGGAAAACCTCCCACCAACCTTACCCTTCCCTGGCTGATTAGCTTGTGGTTAGAGTCTGCACTAAACCTCCCGTGGACGGTCTATTTGTTAGGAGTCGTCTAGGTCTAAGTCTACCCTAACTTAGGTTAGAATTTTCTTTCTTTCTTTTGTTTGTTTGTTTGTTTGATTTTTTTTGGTGATTGTGTGATATGGCTTACAATTACAATTCTTTCCATCAATATGTCACACACACTCCATATTCGGATAATTCCAACCCGGTGTTTTATAATATGCACCAACCACATACACCGGGTTGGCCTTATCCGAATCATTACGACCCATACACCCCATCTAATGATTATAATGTCCAAAATAATTTCAACTCTTCATCGAGTCATTGGGGATTCACTTACCCCGAGTCAAATTTTCAAAATCCTTGTCCATCATATTCACCTTGTCCACAATATTCATTTCCCGAGTCCACGTCATACACTCCTTTTTCTGAGCCTCCATTTGAAGACAAATCTGACTTATTAAGGAGTTTAGAAGCTAATTTACAGAGAGCTGAGCAAACACTTCCAGAACCATTTCCCTCTCCAGTTCCACAGTATTTTCAAGAGTCTTACTCAGTTCCACCATTTCCTAATGAACAACCATTTGTCATGGAAACGAGTAAAGATTTCTTGTGTGAGTCCACTCTTCCATCACCACACATTTTTGACTCACACTATTCACAAACTTTCCAAAGTCAAGATTCCTATACTCCCATTCTAGAACAATCATTTGAAGATACATCAATTCTAGAAAAGAGTATAGACATCTTGCAAGAGTCTATGTTACAATATCAAAAATCACATGCCAAGTCTATCAATAGTGTGAAAGAACAATTGGATAACCTTCTTAGGAAAGAGGAAACTCTATCCTATCAACATTTGACTAATCCAGTTATACCACACTCTATTGATATGACCCAAGACTCTTGTCATTTTGGAAATCCTGATTCAATTTCAGCACATTCACCTGAACTTGTCCACACTTCTGAAAATCCAATTGATATATTGGCAAGTTTTCCTTTTTCTGAAATTGAACTGGAACATGAATTTGATCCTGAACTTTCACTTGATGATTCCAATTTACTTCCTGATTCAATCATGACTTCCATAACCTTACCTGATTTCAATCCATTTCCCAAGTCAGAATTGGATCCATTTCCTATCCATTGTGAAATTGAATCACCAATCTTTTTTGATGATCACATTGAACTTGACCAATTCTACACTTCTGAAAATTCCATTGATAAATTGGCAAGTTCTCCACATTTTATTGAACTACATGAGGAATGTGATTTTGAACCCAAACTCAGTGATTCAATTCTTTTTCCTTATTCCATAATGACTCCGGTATCTTTACCTCATATCAATCTTTTCCCGGAGTCAACCTTGTATCCTTTCCCAATTCACAATGACGTTGAATCACCCATCTTTGAGGATCATATTGAACTTGCCCAATTCTACACTTTTGAAGATTCTATTGACATTTTGGCAAGTTCTCCATCTTGTGGAATTGAACTCAATGAGAAATGTGACCTTGATTTTCTCGATCTCTTTACTTCTGAAACTGATTGTACAATTCTATCAGAAGATTTTGACTTAAGTTTTGAAGAATTGTATGGCGATGATCTTGAATTCCTTAATATTGGAAGTAAAGAGATCACCCATATTAGGTCACATCCCATTGTTGGACAATGATTGTGGACTTAAGTTTTCATTTCTTGACTTGGATCCAATTTTTGAACTCACTTCGACTCCTGCACCATCACTTGACTTAATTCACTTCCCTGAGTCGGTAGTCGTTCCTGTTCTTCCAGAGTCCAAGTCAACTGCTCTATCATTTCATCTTCCATTCTGTGACAAGGATCTTGATGAAAATGACTCTGAAATTATTAGGAAAATCTTGAAATTAGATGGGGTCATGTACATAATTAAAATAACACATGCATACATCATTTTAGTGGGTCATATTTCTGAGATTTCTGGTGGGTTCCTGAAAACCCAAAGAAAAGATGATTGGGCCATGTTTCGTGGACCAATCAGACCACCACCGGAACCACCACCTTAAGGTAATTTTTTCCTTCCCTCTTCATTTTTGTTTCATGCATACATATATCATGATGCATTGAGGACAATGCATGAAATAAGTGTGGGGGAGGGTTTACTAACATAGAGTTTTTAGATCTTCTTTCTTTTACACTTCTTTTATAAAAAATAAAAAAAATATAAAATAAAAAAATAAAAACTTTTTGAAATAAGAGACAAAGTTTAGATCTATTTTTAAGAAAATTAAGATGTATCTTAGGAATTAAGAAAGCCTTAATTATGACATTTTAAACCTAGTTGAAATAATAGATCTTGTTGGAAATTATAGGCTAAGTAAGTAAAATTGGTGAGATATTTTTATCTTGAATTTTTTGCCTTAGATAATATGCACTTCACACTTACACATTTCTTGGGATGGAAACAAAGACCAAAAATGCCATATAAATAAAAAAAAAAATTATAAATAAAAGATCACTTATTAAGCTGGATAACTATGCCTCAAGAAGCATGGTTACTCACGCCTAACGGTGATCTCACTTATTAAGCTGGATAATTGTGCCTCAAGAAGCATGATTATTCACGCCTAACGGTGATTATAAATAATCCCCTTTAGTTTTGTGGCCTTTTTTACTCGAGACCTTAAACCCGAGGGATGTTTTCTCATCTGGTGCCCTAAGACCATCTGGTTTGGGAGTCATCGGTTAAAGGCTCGTTACAAGGGTAGACTAGAAAGCCTAAACTAAGGGAAGAAAAAAGCATAAAAAAAAATATATATATATGTATAAATAAAGAAATGGCTTTATGGTTGGAGTTGAAATCCCAGGAAATTTTTCACTTACACGGTGTGCATATTATCTAGGTTTTATGAAAGATAAAATATTCAATCCAATTTTGAATTCTTACCTTAATTAAAAACAAGATCTTGCATGGATACTAAGTTTAAGGGAGAATGATTATAGGTGGACTTATGACCTAGGATCACTTATATTTTTGCAAAAATAGTTTAAAAACATGTCTCTTATTCAAAATGCGTTTTCAAAACACTAACATTTGTCTTCTTTCTTATTGGATTTTGTGGGTGTAATCCGCTGAAAACCCTCAGGAGACAACACTCCTCCTCTAGGGTAACCTAGAGGTTTAACGGCTTGTTGCACATGCTCAGTGCAATCGCGTCACCTGCGAAAGTGGTGTAATAAATTGTTAGTCTAGATTTTCTTTTTCTTTATTTTTGCTCGGGACGAGCAAAAGAATAAGTGTGGGGGTGTGATTAGTATCCAATATTGCATATTTTACATCATAATCCCCATGCATATTACAAATAAATATGTGATTTTTACTCCTCTTCTCTACATATTTGCAGGTACACACTTAATGGAGAGATTTCCAAATAATCACTTAATTAACACTAATTAAGTGATTAATCCAAGCTTAAAGGATAAAGCCAAATTCAAATCCAGATCCAGAAAGATCCGCCCAACAAACGAAGATTCTAGATATGCCACGTGGATAACCACCTAACAAACTGATCCCAACAGAAAGATCCGAGCCAACGGCCCAGATCTGGCGGCAGATCCGCGGCAATCCGCGGCAGATCTAGGCCGTTGAGATCCCAGATTTTGTGGCAACAAACTTGATCTCGAAGATTCTCTCTTGGGCCTATAAATACCTCACTTGGACCTGCGTACAAAAACTGATCAGAGAAGAGAGAGATTAGTGTAAAGCTTGTAATTTTGTTAGTTTTTGTTTAGGGTTTGTAGCTCTCTATGATCTTCTCTTCCCTACAATTCAATGTAAAAGAGAGTGATTGTGAGGGAGAGAGCTTGTGTAATCAAGGGTGACACTTGAAGCAACAAGGATTGATCCATTCTCCTTCCTCTACTTGAAGCTTGGTTCTAGTTCTATGTGCTTTCTTTACATGCTTTATTACTTGCTTTGTTTAATTCTTGCAATTTACTTCATGCTTTCTTGTATTTTTCTTATGGCTTGTTGTAGCTAATTTCTTCTCCATGTACTAGGTTACCACTAGTCTTGCCACTTCACTAACTCATGTGTGTTTGCTTAATTTCATCTTGCAAGTGTATGATCTTCTCTTCTCCGATGGTTAAACCACCATCTTGCAAGTGAGAAAGTAATTAGGTCAACACGTGAGACGAATTCCAAGCCTATGGAGTGACAACATTAGGCTAAGCACTCGCTATCAAGAAGTCTAGTAAGTCTTGGCAAGCTAGCAAGGTAAGCTAGTCATGGATCTATTCTTTCTTTAAGTTTTCTTTCCTTTTCTTGTGAATACCACATCCACTTCTTGATTTCTTTTCCCACGACTTTTCCACCATGAACATATCCATCTTCTTTTAGTTTCTTTTACATTTGCTTCACTAAGTTTATAAGCAAGAGAAGAATACTCGTTTGTTCACCTCACTACCACACGTAAAGCTTCCATCGCGAGCTCTCCCTGAGAATCGACTCGGTATAGTCCTATGCTATAGCGGAGACAAGAAAGGGTACATCAAATACATTCTTATACACATAATAAGTACACCCTCTCTAGTCTAAATCATTAGTTGATGATTTTTCTCGTTTCACTTGGGTTTTCTTTTTGGAACACAAAGATCAAACTTTTTCGCATTTTAAGATTTTTCGAAAAAGGGTTGAAAAAGAAAAAGTATTTTTGATTTTAAAAATAAGAAGTGATAGAGGTGGTGAGTTTGTTAACCAACTCTTCATGACTTATTGTAATGAAAAGGGAATTAAGCATGAAATGTCATGTCCTAGAACTCCACAACAAAATGGAGTAGTAGAAAGGAAGAATAGAACTCTTCAAGAAATGGTTAGGACTATGATAAGTGAATATGGACTCCCTCAATATTTATGGGCCAAGGCCGTAAACACAGCATGCTACATATCAAACTGTATTTATTTATGTAAAAATACTTTCAAAACCTCTTTTGAAATTTATCATTTAAGAAAACCGAATGTTTCATACTTTAAAGTTTTTGGATGCAAGTGTTTTGTTTTGAACACTAAAGATAATTTTGGTAAATTTGATGCTAAGGCTTATGAAGCAATATTTGTTGGATATTCTAGTACTAGCAAAGCTTATAAAATATTCAATAAATCTACTCATACTATTGAAGAATCTATACATGTTAAATTTGAAGAATCTAATACTATTGTTGAGAATGTTGTAGAGATTGACTCATTAGGTGAGGACATGGAGAAAATATCCTTGAAGGACTCACCTATTCAAGAAGAAAAGCAAGAACCCATTGGTGAAGTTCAAAAGGATGAAGTGAAAAACTCTCAACCACTTCCTAAAGATTGGAGATACACTATAAATCATCCCAAAGATCTCATCATAGGTGATGTATCAACGGGGGTAACTACTCGCTCCAAACTCCATGAATTGTGTGATAATTTTGCATTCATTTCTCATTTTGAAATTAAAAACATCCTCGAAGCAGAGGGTGACTCATATTGGTTGCTAGCTATGCAAGAAGAGCTCAATCAATTTGAGCACAACCAAGTTTGGCACCTTATTCCTAGACCCCACGATAGACCAATAATTGGTACTAAGTGGATTTTTAGGAACAAGATGGATGAATCAGGAAATGTTATTAGGAATAAGGCTAGGTTAGTGGCCCAAGGTTACACTCAAGTTGAAGGAATCGACTTTGAGGAGACTTTTGCACCCGTAGCATGGCTTGAAGCCATACGGATTACACTAGCTTATGCATCTTTTAAAAGTTTTAAACTTTTTCAAATGGATGTAAAAAGTGCATTTTTAAATGGTTTTATTAATGAAGAAGTTTATGTTGAACAACCTCCTGGTTTTGTGGATCATGTACATCCTAATTTTGTTATCAAGTTGGATAAAACTTTGTATGGTTTAAAACAAGCTCCAAGAGCTTGATATGAAAGGCTTTCTAGTTTTCTTCTCTCAAATGATTTTGTTAAAGGCAAAGTAGACACAACATTATTTACTAAGCATGTTGATAGTGACATTCTTATCGTGCAAATATATGTTGATGATATAATTTTTGGTTCTACTAATGAGTTTCTTTGCAAGGAATTTGAACAATGTATGCAACGTGAATTTAAGATGTCATTAATGGGTGAATTAAATTATTTTCTTGGACTCCAAATCAAGCAAATGTGTGATGGGATTTTCATATGTCAAGCCAAATACTCCAAGGAACTCATCAAGAAATTTAGACTTGAAGATTCAAAAATTTGCAACACTCCCATGGCAACTACCACCAAGCTTGATAAGGATGACCAAGGTAAGTGTGTTGATATTAAGTTATATAGAAGTATGATTGGTAGCTTGTTGTATTTAACGGCTAGTAGGCCGGATATCATGTTTAGTGTGTGTCTTTGCGCTAGATTCCAATCGTGTCCTAAAGAATCTTATTTAATTGCGGTAAAACGCATCATTCGTTATATTAAGGGCACTATTGGAATGGGTCTTTGGTAACCGAAAATCGGAGATTTTTCAATGACGAGTTTTTCGGATGCCGACTATGCGGGTTGTAGAGTGGATAGAAAGAGTACTAGTGGAACATGTCAATTTCTTGGTAATTGTCTTATTTCATGGTCTTCTAAGAAATAAAATTCAGTAGCCCTCTCAACCGCCGAGGCGGAGTATGTTGCGGCAGGGGCTTGTTGTGCACAAGTCCTTTGGATGAAACATACTCTCCTTGATTATGATTTGCATTATGATCATATAAAAATATTTTGTGATAATACTAGTACTATTCATATGACCAAGAATGCAAATCAACATAGTAAGACCAAGCACATTGAGATTAGATATCACTTTCTTAGAGATCATTTTGAGAAAGGTGATATTGAGATTGATTATGTTTCTTCCGATTTGTAACTTGCCGATATTTTCACTAAACCACTTGACTATAACAGATTTTCTTTTATATGTGGTGAACTTAATGTTTGTGTTATTGAATAAGAAAGTTTTCTTGCTAATTTATCCGTTTTTGATGTATGACAAAAAGGGGGAGAAATATGTGTTTTGAT
The DNA here is from genome assembly GCA_038442645.1 of Agave tequilana. Classification (NCBI taxonomy): domain Eukaryota; kingdom Viridiplantae; phylum Streptophyta; class Magnoliopsida; order Asparagales; family Asparagaceae; genus Agave; species Agave tequilana. Next base: position 77,384 of record JAVJIF010001196.1, read on the forward strand.
TTAGTGTTTTATTGATGTTTTGTGTTTTATTGTTATCTTATGAAAACTTATTTTATAAACTTATTTTATACTTGTTTAAATAGTGCATTATTTGAGGGGAGTATTACCTCTCTTTTATATCTTGTTATATAGCCTATATGTTTTGTCATCATCAAAAAGGGGGAGATTGTTGGCCCGAAAGGTTACACTCTCCATTTGTTTAAGTTTTGATGATAACAAAACACATAGAAGCTATATGGTACTAATAAGTTGTTTAAGATAAGGTTCAGGTTAGTACCATTCATGATGGCCTTACTTAGCTATTGCAAGGTTTGCAAGGTTTATGATGCTTATAAGGCAAATGGCATAAGAGGAAGTGTTCATAGAAGAGAAGGCCACAAGAGGAAGTGTTCATAGAAGAGAAGGCTCTAGCTTGGTATAGCATGGCTCAGAGACTTCATTGTGGCTCAGAGACTTCATTTTATAGTTTTTATATTCTTATAGTTTGTTAAAGAATAATGAATAGGTTTGAAGCTCAAATTTCCCTACACACAAGTTTTTGTGTGCACATGATTTGTCTAAAAGAAATTTCTCCAATATACAAAAAAGTTTTAATATATTTTATTACTTACAAACTCCATTTTGTATATTATACCTAGTCTTGATCAAAACTATTTTGAAAACTATCAAAATTTTCAAAACCTTCTTTCAAAAGACTGATTTTTGGCCTGCTGCGGTCGACCGGGCAGTCGACCGGCTCTGTTTCAGGTCAGAACGGTTGACCGACCAGTCGACCGGGCTTCTGACGTTTGGGTGCGTGCATGTGTGCACGTCTCACGGTCGACTGGGCGGTCGACCGGACCCCTTTTCGGTCGACCGACCTTCGGCCGACTGAAAGTCCTCTACTCTCTGTTTGTTTCGGTCGACCGGGCGGTCGACCGTGGGCTGGCAACGACTAAATTTTTTGAAAACCCGGTCGACCGGCCGGTCGACCGTGGCTTGATTTCAGCCTTAACGGCTAGTTGTTTTAACTCGTTTTAAAATGTGTGTTTTGTCTCTAAACGAGTTTAGAGGCTGGTTTTTTGGTCAACCATTTCCTAATTACTTATTATATTAGTTTACTCTTTAATCCCTACCCTTATCCTATAAATAGGGATGATTAGGGGTGAGGTAATTACAACAATCATTTGCAAAAGAATTCAAGTTTAAAGCTTTCATAAGAAGTTTTTGTTCTCTGTTTTTGTGCTCAAAATTCTCTCTCTTTACTGAAGTTTTTGGTTCAAAACTCTCTTCAATTTCATTTTCTTTTTCACTTACAAAACTTGAGCTTCAATCCTACACATTGTTCTATAGGGTTTTTATAAGGGAAAAAGATTTTTCAAAAGAGGGTTTGTGGTCTTTTGATCACCAAGAGATTCTTATATTTGTGGCTCCACTACCTCTGGACTAGAGGAGTGTGATTAAGAAGTTGGGTACTCTGGTGTGATTGTAACTCTTTGTGAAAGTTATAGTGGTTGGAAATCCTTCTGGGTGAAGGCGGGGACGTAGAGCTGGGTGCTCGAACCTCGGAACAAATCTCTGTGTTTGCGATTAGTTTACTTGCTTTATATTCATTGCTTCATTTACTTGCTCTATGTTCATTGTTACATTTATTTGCTTCATAATCATTACTATATTGTCGATCAATACCCACACAATAAGATTGCATTACGCACCTCAAACTCTTATCTAGAGGAATCACGAGGAAGGAGTTCAGAGCCCTTCACGGGTATCCGGCTTCTAGTCTTGTTTTGGGTGATCGTTGCATCATAACATTTTTTATTTGTGCATTGATTAGCATCATCACCTATTTACCCCCTCCCCCCCTCTAGGTGATTTCACATACAAGGCATGGTTGCTCATCCATTCACCCTTTGAAGGAAGGGATTTTCAAAAATATGAATTTGAAAATATTTTTAGCATAATTGAAAACTCTTCCAAATTGAAGAAATACGCAACTAATTTTATGATAATCTTTGTAAACTAGTTGAAATCCTTCAAGTAAGGAATAAAATAAGAATATATCCATGTAACATGAAAATCACAATCAAAAATCAAATAGCAATAAAGCTCATATAATCTCATGAAAAAATCATGAGTAAACACCAAACATAGAGTGTAAAAAGTCATGTAATCAATAAAATCATGGAATAAAGCATTTAAGCTCAATTGAAATTCCTTACCAAAAACATAAAAATCATCAAAGCTAAATAGGCTTCAAGGTATATGTATGTTTTGTCTAAACTAGAAGTATACATATATATCCCAAATATAAATGAGTCCTTGAGAGATTTTGCATGAAGGCAAGTGACTCAAGGGTATACAAGTATATCTTAAAGTTTTAACAAAATTACCATATACATGTAGCTAAACATATTATCATGAAAACATGTCCAAAGATAGGGAATACAAGTCAAAATGCACGAATCATCAAAACTAAGCTATACTAGTACATCTAATGGGTACAAATGAGCAATTAAGTACAAACATATAAAAATCAAATATGGCTCATTAGTTGTACAAGTATAAACACAAATTTTAATAATGGCTACATCTAAACATGTAATCAAAATATGAAACATAAAACAAAAAAACATAAACTAATATGATTATTATGTAAATGTACATGTTTTAGAGTTATGATATACACAATAGTTAAACTATAGTGAGAACATAAGATATGGGTCCATATGCACATGGGTGTATCTCAATTACTATACATGTACGTCATAAGTCTAATTATCATGGGGTTTAACATAATGAGCATTAAAATAAGACATATTAAAAATCAACAATATGAAAGCATGTAAACTAAATGGGAATTAGAGATAGTTACCAAAATCTATTAAGGCAAATCTCTAGATCTCCAAACCATGGTGGTCCTTCCACCAAACTTCCTTGAGGTGATGCATCCTAAGTAGCGTCCATCAAGAAGAAAAGCATTCACCATCAAGGCACCAATACTCTCACGTCAAGTGAGAGCCCGCACCTACATCAAATAAAATAGGGGTGACTTTTGGTACCCATACTCTATTGGGTCCATAGGGGTTAGCACCTTTCCTAACCCAAACAAACTTATTTGCAAAATTTGAAGTATTTCGTCTATCATAACAAAATTTTGTAAGGTGGCCCTTACGTCCACAATGTGTACAAGTGTACACATGAGCATACATAGTGTTATGTGTATGAACGTGAGTAGCATGTGTATGTCGTGGTTTGTGTGCATGCATGGGAGGAGCATGTTTCTTGTGAAACATGGATTCCAACCGTGTGTAGTTCATGGCACATTGGATTAAAGTGGAGTTCAAACAATCAACACTCTTCTTTAAAACACATATATCATTCTCAATAATGAAAGAAGAGGTAGAACATGCAATAGGTACACTAAATGGTGAAGCATGGCAAACATGTGAATTAATATCATTTTTCAAAGAAATATTTTCTTTTGAAACTAAATCCAATTCTTTTGAAATAGAAGCAATCTTATTTTTTAAGTTTCATTTTCTTTTAAAACGAAATCAAGTTTTGAAGATAGAGTTTTATTTTTCTTCACAACATCATCACGATCAATTTTATTCTTTAAAAATTCATTTTCCTTTAAGGCAAGGTCAAGTTGGGATTTCAATGAGTCCCTTTCATTTGAAATCTTATCCCTCTCTTGCAGAATCAAATCAAGTTTTGAACACAAATCCTTATTTTCTTTATTTAATTTTAAGCTTTTGTTTTTCAAAACTTGATATTTTTCAAGCAAGTTTTCACACACAATGGAAAGCTCTTCATTTAAAGTATGGGCATCCATACTATCATAATCATTACTAGAAGAGCTAACACTATTATCTAGTTGAGTATCCGAGTTTACCTCAAGGGAGTCATTCCCTTGGACCATATAGCAAACTTGATCAGATTCTCCTCCACTAGATTCCTCCTCCACATAGTTTGGCGTTTGAAGCTTTGGAGAGGTCAAAGTGTTCCACACTGCAAAGACGGAATCACAATGAGAAACAATAGATAAATGTTCTTTGCTTAGTGTGTTTCTAAGGGCCATTAGGGCTTGTGCATTGGCCTCTATATGCTTGCTGTTACCAAGATAAGATTTCTTAGTAGCGGCAAGGTGAACATGCATACCTAGGGTTTTGAGGTACATGAACATCTTAACTTTCTAAACATCAATATTTGAAGTATCATACATGGGAGGGGTCATAAAGTCTATGAGTGAGTGTAAACAAATAAGTATACAAATGCAAATAAAGATTAGCTAACCAAGATCTCACTCCTAGGTGGTTAAACCAAATATCAGAAGCGTAGGCTCTTATACCAACTGAAAATACACTTAGAGGGGGGTGAATAGGTATATGACTAATTTAATGACAAATGATGTGAAATTAAAAACTAATTGCAACACACTTAGTGTACCAAAGAGTGTAGCCAAATTCCCGATGAAGGGCTCTGGACTAACTCCTCTAGATTTCTCTAAATAGGAGTTGAGGTGCTATTGAAGCTCTCTTGGTTCAACACTAGTGAGACACACAAACAATACCAAGCATATATGTATGAAATGAACAATATGAAATAATGCAAGGTATAAGAGAGAGTGTGTTAGAGATAGTGGATCAAATGCAAACACAAAGATATGTTTCGAGGTTCGAGCACCCAGCTCTACGTCCCCGCCTTCACACAGAAGGATTTCCACTAAAGCGTCCACACAGGACTTCCCACACAGGAAACCTCCACTAAGGAATTGGGTAAATACAACTAGGAGTACACAACTCCTCTTTCCAACAAACGCAACCTCTACACAAGAGTCAAGGCACAACAATAAACACCTCTACACTTAGAGGGATGGGCACTTAGCCAAACAACAATCACCTCACACTAGAGGGATAGGGCACAAAACCAAACAACAACCTCAATCACCTCTACACTTAGAGGGATAACAACCAACTCAAACTCCTCCACAGTCACCTCTACACAAGAGGGATAACACAAAGCAAAGAGAATTACAACTCTTGGTGGTTTCAACAAATCACAAACCAATTTTCTCACCAAAACAAGATCCTAATAGATAGGATAGATAGCTCAAGTGTGAGAAAAACACGGTGTTTGGAAATCAAAACACAAAGAAAAATACTTGAAAAAACAACTAGAATAAGATAGAAATGAAGATCAAAACCAATATCCCAAATACTCTATTTTTCTTTGAATTTTCTAACCCTTGAAAACAAATAAAGATAAAATCTTTAAGCCCAAAACTCTTGAAAACTTGTTGCTAAAACACTTAAGAAGATGAAAAAATTTTGCTCTAAAAAACCATGAAGAAACCAGCCCAAGATATGGGTATTTATACCCTTTCAAAAATCTGCCCGTTGGCAGTCTGGAAAGGGCAGAATGCCCCTCTGGTCGACCGGCCGGTCGACCAGCCAAGGTCAGATTTCAGAAGTTGTGCCATCGGTCGATCGCCCGGTCGACCGAGGCTGGATCCAGAGAGCAGTGCTCTCTGGCCGGTCGACCGCCCAGTCGACCGGGGGCCAGATCCAAAGAGTTTTGCTGTAACGCCCCGATCCTGCGGGTACGGAGACGTTACTGCAACATATATACGTAGGTCAGAAATACCCTCACGTATATACGCTAAGCATCAGTACAGGCAAGAATCAGAGTGCGGAAGCAAGTGGTGCATTATACATTCCAACACATGAGTACAGTTACAAAGTTATCACCAGGGGTGATCCAATATTACAATAATATTACATCACCTGATAGGCGCAAATGCGAGAGTACAAAAAGATGTACATATATGAACTGTACAAAAGGCACTCACGAGTTTGCAATAGGAAAACTCGAGAGGCAAACAGGGGCCTGGAAGGATGGAGTTCCGGACGGTCTGTTGAAGATCCGCGCTACCGCTGCGCCACTCTGATCAGCAACAGGGAGGATCCACACGTTCCTAGCTCCGAAACCTGGACATGAGGATCCAGGGGAGTCAGATGAAACTCCCCAGGCGAATGGTGAAGCAAAAGCCAAGTGGCGAGCCAGGACGTGCACAAATAATAGCAAGTAGGAAGTACTCATGATATGACCAGATAAGAACAGAAGACAGGCGGGTTAGAATACAAGTAAAGAGCATGGTATGAACAGATATAGCATAATAATCATAAAACAGGAAATCCGATATAAAACCTCATTACGGGCAAAACCGATTGTATAAGCTTAGGTCACGGCTCCATGAGACTAGTACATCGAAGGAATAATCCAAATAAGGAAACCCTCATCTATATACCTTTATCTCATATCATCGTAATCCAAGCACATACAACCCGAATTACAAAGTGGTCATAACAAGAACACATAACAGGCATAACAGGAGTACATAACAGGAATCATAACAGGAGTACATAACAGGAATCATAACAGGAGTCATAACGGGCATCATAACAGGCATGACAGGAGTCTTATATTATTATTACTCGTCTGACCCATATATCTAGGTATGTGTCCTGGTGTACATTCCAACACACATACATCCATATATAAGCAAGCCGAGGGTTGTTACCGGAAGATGATGGAGAACTGATAGCTCCTCTTATAGTAGTTCCCGTACACCCGGGACCAGCTTGAGGGCCTTAAATCCCCCTAACACGCATCTTCTGAGGGCCTTAAATCCCTCTAACACGAATCGTCAGTTCAGGTATTCCACTACTATAAGCAAGGCATCATTCCGGCATCCATCACTTCCTCCCATTCCCCGTGCAAGTTGTCCTTTTTATGGCTTGTTAATATTATCAGATTACGGGAATGAGTAGGATCATAACTTGTCATAACAGGTATCATAACGGGAATCATAACAGGAGTCATAACAGGGGTCAGGCATAACTGGTGTACATAACAAGAGATCTGGTACTTCATTCCCTTAACGTGATAATCATGAGAGGAAAGTTATTCATAACAAGTATCAGGTTATTATGCCAATGACGAGTGTTCATGAAGATAAGAGTAATAAGTCAAGTAATAACACAATATGTAATACAAGTCCCGAGGATAAAGTCCATATTCAAGAAAGTGATAAACCACAGCAGGCAGCCAGAGTTAGTCGACTAGGGGGAGAAGGTAGTCGACTTATAAGAGGTTAGTCGACTATAGAAAAGGGTCTAGTCGACTAATAAGGCCGCGTTTGGGAGAGCTGCGTTTCAGGAAGAAAGTTAGTCGACTAGGGAATTATGGGTAGTCGACTAAGGATGGCCGCGTCTCCGAGAGCCGCGTTTCAAGAAAGTGGCGCGTCTCAAGAAATGGCGCGTCTCAAGAAATGGCGCGTCTCAAGAAAGTGGTTAGTCGACTAGACGCAGAGGAGTAGTCGACTAAAGAAGGTCGCGTCTCAAAGAGCCGCGTTTCAGGAGAAAAGTTAGTCGACTAGGGCAATTGAGTTAGTCGACTAATGAAGGTTGCGTTTCCAGGAATGGTGCGTTCCAGAAGGAAAGTTATTCGACTAAGAGAAATATATAGTCGACTAATCAGTGGCGCGTCTCAAGAAACAAGGCTGCGTTTCAAGGGGGTTAGTCGACTTATACATGGGTCAAGTCGACTAATACTGTAAAACAGAGAGCAAAACCAACTTTGGAAGTTATGATTTGTTGATATGAAAATACAAGTAACTAAGTCTTTGGCGAGGAAAGGCACTCGCCTAACGATGACCCTTTGCTGCGTCCAACGAAGGGAAGTTCGGCCCCAATCCAAAAGGAGGGTACCGGCCCTAAGTCTTGCCGCCGGAGAAGAACGCGGCCTCAATCCAAAGGAGTGACCGGTCTTCACAAGAGATGGAGAGAGGTTGAAGGTGCAAGTCTAGTTCACTTGCCAAAAATGGGATTTTGCAAACGGTGCCACGGGAAGCGACGAGTTGGCTAGTATGAAAGAGCTCGCCGTGGAGGTGAAGATGGTATACTTGGTGGTGGCCAAAGAGGTGTAAGTGGTGATGGAGATGGTGGTGAAGTTTGGTGGTGGAGATGGGTTCTTGGTGTTAAGAGAGGAAGAAGAGGGTGATATGGATGGTTGGAGTTGGTGCCTTTGTTGTTGGAAAGGTGGAGGAGATGGAGAAGGAAGAAGTGGTGGTGTTGGTGAAGGAGATGGTGGCCAAAGGAGGGAGGAGGAGGCCCTTGGTGGCTTCTCTGTTGGTAGCTACAGGAAACAAGGAAGAAGGAGAAGAGAAATGAAAGAGAGAGAATGAGTGGGGTGATTTATATAGTGGGGAAGTAATGATTGCAAGTTTGACTTTGGAAGCCAAGGAATGAAACTTGCGTTTCATTGGAAGGAGATGGGCTGCGTTTCAAGCCAAAGAATTGGACGCGGGAATGAAAGCTGCGTCCAGGAGGAGATGCAAAAAGGCTGCGTTTCACAAAAGGACAAAAGTCATGATGACTTGATGGAAGTGATTAGCAGCGCATTAAATGAAGCATGGGGAGGTGAGGAGAGGATCTCTGCATTTAATGTAGAATCCCAGGTAGGTGAAGCTCGCGTTTGAGGAAGGAGAGAGAAAATGGGGAAAGACAAGAGTGGAATATATGGGGCAATCTCCTCGGTATCTGGGAAAATACTGAAAACTCCGGAAAAGCCCAAAAATGAAATAGCTCGGAAAGTTTCTCAAAAATTCTCAAAAATAATAAATATTATAAAATGATTTTTGTGAAATCAGTTTTCGAAGATTCAATCTCATTTTCAAGTTAAAAATCCTGAAGTCAACCGTCAATCTCGGTATACCCCGGATTGGCCGGATTTTGATAAAATCTGATAAATCCCAGAAAAAGTATTTAGATAGAAAATATGATTTTAAGAAGTAATGTCAAAAGGCACTTTTAGAAATTCCAAACCGTTTGTAAATTAAAAATCCGGGAATCGGTCAACGGAACTGGCCGACACCGGTTTTGAAAATTTACAATTTAATTTAGGAAAATTCCAGAAAATCATAGAAAATCTAGAATATTGGAAAATGATGTTTAAAACTGAAATCGGTCAAATCAGAATACCAGAAGGTTCAAATCGAGCAATACTCTAGGATCGGGCCCTCGGTTCAGACTAGGGCTGACTCCGAGTCCACGAATCCAAATCCAAGGCAAAACGATCATATAAAGAATTCATAATACAAAACAAATACAGGAAGTAACTCGAAAAATACGATCGAGAAATCTGAATACGCAATTAAGTACGTATTCCGGGAACGGGGTGTTACAATCCATCCACCTTACAAAAAATTGCGTCCTCGCAATTTCGATAAGGGGCAAATTGAACACAAGGAGGACAAGGGTGGAAACAAAGGCTTCGAAAAACCAAAACAGGATTAAGATGAACACAGGAAGGACCAGAATGGACAATGAGAACAGGATAAGGAGGAATATCCACGAAGGATTACCAACTCAAAATACAAAAGGTCAGGGGGTTGCTGTAATAGTGACATCCTCAAGGTTCCTGCTCCAGATATTGAGCTTCATACTCAGCTGCTGCTTCATCTGATAACTCTGCCGCCATGTTGTGAACTTGGCCTCTGCCATAATCTGCTCTAGGTCTTGCTCCTCTCTGTGGGTGATCATACTGCTGGGGTGGAAATGGAGCTCTTTGGTCTACGGGTTCTGGGTTCCTTCTATGTGGTGGAGCTGGAAGTGGTGGGGCTGGAAGTGCTGGCCTGACTGGTGCCATATTTCCTATCCTTCTGAATGGGCAATCTCTTATTGCATGACTTCCCGTTCCACAGGCTAAGCATAGTCCGTTAGCCATTCGACAATCCTTCCTATAATGTCCGGGCTTGTGGCAGAAGTTGCATATGATCTGAGGAAGAGGGGGTTGGAACGGTCGCTTGATCATCGGGCCATGGGTTGTCCTGGCTGTATCTTCTTCATTCATCAACTGAAAGGGTCTCTTTACTGACTTGTTCTGCACCTGGTTCTCATTCTTCTTTTCCAGTCCTCGTTCTACTTCACGGGCAATGGAGAGAACTTGGGAGTAAGTCTTCAGCTGTTGAGGAATAAGAAACATCTGGACATCCATCTTCAGCCCTTGCTGAAATCGGCTAGCCCGTTTTTCTTCGTCTGTCACCATGTAGGGTGCAAACCTGCTAAGCCTCAAGAATTCGGCAGCATATTCATCCACTGTCCGATTGCGCTGCTGCAGGCGGATAAATTGTTCTTCCATTTCCTTCTGAGCTGTTGCCGGGAAGAATCTCTCATAGAAACCCTTTGAGAACTGGTCCCATGTGATGGGTTTTTCCAGTGTTGCTTCTTCCGCCAACCATCATGTCCGGGCCACATCCTTCAATTATATCTTGGCCACTTCCACTTGGTTCTCATCCGGGACTCGGGCCGCCTTCAAAAGATCTGTTGTGTCTATCAGCCACTGTTCTGCATCCAGAGGCTTCTCCGTTCCCGAAAGGATTGCCGGCTGTAATCTCCTGAAGTCTGACACATTGCCTGGCCTCTGCTCTCGAGGTGCAACCAACAGTCCTTGACGCAGAAGCTCTGTCTGCTGTTGTTGACTCTGCATCATCCCTTGAAGTATTCTTATCATACCATCACTGTCTCTGTTGGGTCCATCTTGAGAGGTATTAGGACCATTGCGTGTTCCCCGTCTTTCCATATTTGAGTTGGTTGGAGTGGGAAACAAGAAGAAACTGGAAGGGAAAAGATTGAAGGGTCTCAGGATACAAGGAATGGATCAGAAGAAAGAGAGAGATAACTCTGCACTTGTAGTTGGATTGTATAACCAGGACTCATGCATTCCAGTTGCAAATTTCTTTAACATTAATTTGCCGTCTGGACGTACTGAGGATGTAGAGCCTAAGCTCTGATACCACCCTGTAACGCCCCGATCCTGCGGGTACGGAGATGTTACTGCAACGTATATACGTAGGTCAGAAATACCCTCACGTATATACGCTAAGCATCAGTACAGGCAAGAATCAGAGTGCGAAAGCAAGTGGTGCATTATACATTCCAACACATGAGTACAGTTACAAAGTTATCACCAGGGGTGATCCAATATTACAATAATATTACATCACCTGATAGGCGCAAATGCGAGAGTACAAAAAGATGTACATATATGAACTGTACAAAAGGCACTCACGAGTTTGCAATAGGAAAACTCGAGAGGCAAACAGGGGCCTGGAAGGATGGAGTTTCGGACGGTCTGTTGAAGATCCGCGCTACCGCTGCGCCACTCTGATCAGCAACAGGGAGGATCCACACGTTCCTAGCTCCGAAACCTGGACATGAGGATCCAGGGGAGTCAGATGAAACTCCCCAGGCGAATGGTGAAGCAAAAGCCAAGTGGCGAGCCAGGACGTGCACAAATAATAGCAAGTAGGAAGTACTCATGATATGACCAGATAAGAACAGAAGACAGGCGGGTTAGAATACAAGTAAAGAGCATGGTATGAACAGATATAGCCTAATAATCATAAAACAGGAAATCCGATATAAAACCTCATTACAGGCAAAACCGATTGTATAAGCTTAGGTCACGGCTCCATGAGACTAGTACATCGAAGGAATAATCCAAACAAGGAAACCCTCATCTATATACCTTTATCTCATATCATCGTAATCCAAGCACATACAACCCGAATTACAAAGTGGTCATAACAAGAACACATAACAGGCATAACAGGAGTACATAACAGGAATCATAACAGGAGTACATAACAGGAATCATAACAGGAGTCATAACGGGCATCATAACAGGCATGACAGGAGTCTTATATTATTATTACTCGTCTGACCCATATATCTAGGTATGTGTCCTGGTGTACATTCCAACACACATACATCCATATATAAGCAAGCCGAGGGTTGTTACCGGAAGATAATGGAGAACTGATAGCTCCTCTTATAGTAGTTCCCGTACACCCGGGACCAGCTTGAGGGCCTTAAATCCCCCTAACACGCATCTTCTGAGGGCCTTAAATCCCTCTAACACGAATCGTCAGTTCAGGTATTCCACTACTATAAGCAAGGCATCATTCCGGCATCCATCACTTCCTCCCATTCCCCGTGCAAGTTGTCCTTTTTATGGATTGTTAATATTATCAGATTACGGGAATGAGTAGGATCATAACTTGTCATAACAGGTATCATAACGGGAATCATAACAGGAGTCATAACAGGGGTCAGGCATAACTGGTGTACATAACAAGAGATCTGGTACTTCATTCCCTTAACGTGATAATCATGAGAGGAAAGTTATTCATAACAAGTATCAGGTTATTATGCCAATGACGAGTGTTCATGAAGATAAGAATAATAAGTCAAGTAATAACACAATATGTAATACAAGTCCCGAGGATAAAGTCCATATTCAAGAAAGTGATAAACCACAGCAGGCAGCCAGAGTTAGTCGACTAGGGGGAGAAGGTAGTCGACTTATAAGAGGTTAGTCGACTATAGAAAAGGGTCTAGTCGACTAATAAGGCCGCGTTTGGGAGAGCTGCGTTTTAGGAAGAAAGTTAGTCGACTAGGGAATTATGGGTAGTCGACTAAGGATGGCCGCTTCTCCGAGAGCCGCGTTTCAAGAAAGTGGCGCGTCTCAAGAAATGGCGCGTCTCAAGAAAGTGGTTAGTCGACTAGACGCAGAGGAGTAGTCGACTAAAGAAGGTCGCATCTCAAAGAGTCGCGTTTCAGGAGAAAAGTTAGTCGACTAGGGCAATTGAGTTAGTCGACTAATGAAGGTTGCGTTTCCAGGAATGGTGCGTTCCAGAAGGAAAGTCGACTAAGAGAAATATATAGTCGACTAATCAGTGGCGCGTCTCAAGAAACAAGGCTGCGTTTCAAGGGGGTTAGTCGACTTATACATGGGTCAAGTCGACTAATACTGTAAAACAGAGAGCAAAACCAACTTTGGAAGTTATGGTTTGTTGATATGAAAATACAAGTAACTAAGTCTTTGGCGAGGAAAGGCACTCGCCTAACGATGACCCTTTGCTGCGTCCAACGAAGGGAAGTTCGGCCCCAATCCAAAAGGAGGGTACCGGCCCTAAGTCTTGCCGCCGGAGAAGAACGCGGCCTCAATCCAAAGGAGTGACCGGTCTTCACAAGAGATGGAGAGAGGTTGAAGGTGCAAGTCTAGTTCACTTGCCAAAAATGGGATTTTGCAAACGGTGCCACGGGAAGCGACGAGTTGGCTAGTATGAAAGAGCTCGCCGTGGAGGTGAAGATGGTATACTTGGTGGTGGCCAAAGAGGTGTAAGTGGTGGTGGAGATGGTGGTGAAGTTTGGTGGTGGAGATGGGTTCTTGGTGTTAAGAGAGGAAGAAGAGGGTGATATGGATGGTTGGAGTTGGTGCCTTTGTTGTTGGAAAGGTGGAGGAGATGGAGAAGGAAGAAGTGGTGGTGTTGGTGAAGGAGATGGTGGCCAAAGGAGGGAGGAGGAGGCTCTTGGTGGCTTCTCTGTTGGTAGCTGCAGGAAACAAGGAAGAAGGAGAAGAGAAATGAAAGAGAGAGAAGGAGTGGGGTGATTTATATAGTGGGGAAGTAATGATTGCAAGTTTGACTTTGGAAGCCAAGGAATGAAACTTGCGTTTCATTGGAAGGAGATGGGCTGCGTTTCAAGCCAAAGAATTGGACGCGGGAATGAAAGCTGCGTCCAGGAGGAGATGCAAAAAGGCTGCGTTTCACAAAAGGACAAAAGTCATGATGACTTGATGGAAGTGATTAGCAGCGCATTAAATGAAGCATGGGGAGGTGAGGAGAGGATCTCTGCATTTAATGCAGAATCCCAGGTAGGTGAAGCTCGCGTTTGAGGAAGGAGAGAGAAAATGGGGAAAAGACAAGAGTGGAATATATGGGGCAATCTCCTCGGTATCTGGGAAAATACTGAAAACTCCGGAAAAGCCCAAAATGAAATAGCTCGAAAAGTTTCCCAAAAATTCTCAAAATAATAAATATTATAAAATGATTTTTGGTGAAATCAGTTTTCGAAGATTCAATCTCATTTTCAAGTTAAAAATCCTGAAGTCAACCGTCAATCTCGGTATACCCCGGATTGGCCGGATTTTGATAAAATCTGATAAATCCCAGAAAAAGTATTTAGATAGAAAATATGATTTTAAGAAGTAATGTCAAAAGGCACTTTTAGAAATTTCAAACCGTTTGTAAATTAAAATCCGGGAATCGGTCAACGGAACTGGCCGACACCGGTTTTGAAAATTTACAATTTAATTTAGGAAAATTTCAGAAAATCATAGAAAATCTAGAATATTGGAAAATGATGTTTAAAACTGAAATCGGTCAAATCAGAATACCAGAAGGTTCAAATCGAGCAATACTCTAGGATCGGGCCCTCGGTTCAGACTAGGGCTGACTCCGAGTCCACGAATCCAAATCCAAGGCAAAACGATCATATAAAGAATTCATAATACAAAACAAATACAGGAAGTAACTCGAAAAATATGATCGAGAAATCTGAATACGCAATTAAGTACGTATTCCGGGAACGGGGTGTTACATTTGCTCTCTGGACGGTCGACCAATCCGGTCGACCGGCCCTCAAGCCAAATGGCCTATGCACGTTTGTGCACATCGGTCGACCGGACCGGTTGACCGACTTCTGCCTCGGTCAACCATCCGATCGACCGGCAGAAGGCCTGGACAAATTTTGGGGATTAAAAACTAGGTCTTTTTAATATCAATTAAATCCCATAAAATCACATAAATTCCACAAAAATAAGTTCTTATAAGATCTTTGAAATGTAAATATGTGTGACTAAAATTCAACACATATTATAAACGATTGTACCATTTTTGTGATATTGAAATTTGGCTTAAACACAAAATCGGTATTTTCCAAAACTTGAATTTTTAAAATGGAAAGTCGTTTTCTCCAAAACTCATGTAAAGACAAAAACATGATATTGAAATAAATTTGAAGCATATTGTATATGGATAGAATCTAATATATATGTAAGATATATATCTATATTTTTAACATGAAATTCAAACCCGGTTAAACCGACCAAACATTTAAACTTGTGTGTGTATGTGAGCTTGAGCATATCAATACTATCTAATCTTTATACAAGATCTAAACAATCTAAACTGAGCAAACCGAGGTCTTTTTATCTCCAAGCCGACTCGATCCAAACGCGATCCAACAAGGTAGACTCTAACCGAGTGCTAGATGCAATCTTGACGCGCGAGCTCTTGAATCACCATGTGTTAGTCTCAAAACTCCTTTGTTGAAGCTAAACACCTACTAATATCTTGGTCAATCACTTAAACTATTTAAACACAAGATTATTAGTAAACTATAACTACATGAGTTAATCATCATCAAGACTAGAGTGATGGGCCTCTGTGCCAACAATATCTTGATAAAGATTGTACATATCCCTTCCATGTTGCACAGATGATCATTACCCATGACGACGGAAAAATCATTTTGCTTCTCGGAGCTAGAAAACCATTCCCTATTTGGGATACACATGATAGGTTTCACCCTATCTAATATCTACTCAGAATCACTGGAGTAGCAAATAGTAGGAGTAGTGACTGAGAATGAGAATATCGATGAGTCTAAGTCTGATCCACCTGCCTGTGAAATTCCACCCTGTGTACTAGCAACCAGTGCGAGATTTGCTTCGAGCTTTGACTTTTCTTATTCTTAATCCTTAGGCAATCAACTTTCTAGTGCCCTAACTCCTTGTAAAAGGCACACTGGTTTTCTTCTTCAGATCCCTGAAACCAGCTCTGGACTTTGATCTTCCATAATCACCTTTGCCCTTTTGACTGGATTCCTGCTTCTTACCGTCAACACTTCTGTCGATGTACTATTAGAGGATCTTTATCCTTCCTTCTCAATTCATGATTTACAAGAGTAGAAGAAACTTCGTTATAGTTAAGGGATTGTTTACCGTTGATTAGTGTAAGAACGATGGTCTCGTAGTCCTCATTAGGAAGAGAACTCAAAAGATTCAACGCATTGTCCTCGTCCTTGATCACCACATCCAGGTTAGCTAAATCTACAAGAAGCATCATATAGTTATTCATATGTTTACCAATTGAGATACCTTTCTTCAATTGAAAATGATAAAGCTTCCTCTTCAGGTGCAAGTGATTCTCCATGCTCTCGATCAAATACTGAATTTCAAGGATCTCCCATATCTTTTTTGCTGAAATCTCGGTCATCACATGATACTTGATATCTTGTGTTAAACAAGATCTTATGATGCCACACGTTGTCTTATTCATCTTGTCCCGATCTTTTTTAGAAATCTCCTTTAGCTTTTCCTCTAAACATTGAGCATCTTCGAATTTTGATGTCATCAGTGCATCCATCACCTGTTCATGCCGTCAAACTTCACCACGTCAATCTTTGACTGATGAATATCACGATTTTCACCGCTGGTTGACTATTCCAGGCCATATTCTCCAACAAATCAAATAAAACAATGTACAAATAATTAGTGAAAATAAATCTAAATAGATAAAGATCGAATATTTAACTCCAAACAAAACTGTCAACAAGCTTCCAAAGCAATGTGCTCCACCCAAATGAACTCCGAATCGAAAACTCAAAAAACTTTGATATCACTTGTGGGAAATATTACCGGTGGTCCAATGAAAACATTAAAGTTTTTGCTACAGAACAATTACAAATAGCAGGAATAAAGCAAATGAGAAAAAGGCGAGAAAACACAGATTTAACGAAGTTCGGCAATTGCCTACGTCCTCGTGACAGAAGGGGAAAGAGATCTTATTCAAATCAATCAATTGAGGTTACACTCAATAGGGATAAATATCCTCTCTTTATATATGCAAAGACCCATGAAGAAAAGAAAACCAAAAGTTCTGAATTCGGATCAGAAACAAACTCAGAATATGACTTGGAAATCGCCCAGAACACATGTCTATTGACAGCTAGGAGGGTCTATCGACAGACTGCACAATACCCAACTCTTAGGTTGCCACTATTCACAGTCATAGGGCTATCGAAAGACTGAACCATAACTGCAGACAGTCTGTATAACTCTACTCTTTGTATATGCGTATCCAAGTATCAGTTGTCAACAGTACCCAAGCCTGTCGACAGCGGTTCTTTGCTTCACTCTTCTTCTGATGCTGTCATTAGTTTGGGTTAAAAAATCCTACCAACTCAATTTTTACCCTCTCTCCCCACAGGGAAGATAATTAGAGAAGATAGAGAAAAGAAAGAAGGAGAAAAGGAAGAGTTTTTTTCTAAATCTTTGGGTGTTTTTTTAGTCGAGAGATGGAAAAAAAGAAAGAAAGTGGTCTTTTTTTTTGTTCAGCTTTTCCGATTTGAGAGATATCTTTCGATTTTTTCAATAAGAGATAGAGAAAAAGAAAGAAAACATGGGTCTTTTCGATATAGCATTTTAGATCTAAGAGGTGAGCAATTTAGAAGAAGAGAAAGGATAAGATTCAATGGGTTTTTTTTTAAAGATTTTGGGTTCAGAAACACTTAGATTTTTGTAGATCTAAGATAAAGAGAAGATGAAAAAAGAAGAAGGATATATGAAGAAGAATAAAATATGAAGCATGATGGTTCTTTGAGGGTTTTTTAGAAGAGATATGAAGAAGAATAGGAGAAAAAATGGCTTTTGGGAATTTTAAGCTTGGGGAAGAAGATAACAGAAGAGGGCACAATGGGAAGTTTGCCCACCCACATGCTTCCAACTCATCATGGCTACAATAAAGGCATTCTGGACATTTAAACCCAATATGACTACAAAATATAAAGTCAGAGGATGGTTGGACAAAAGTTGGTATATATGGGGTTTTTGGCACACAAAAAAAACCAATGATTTCTAGAATGGGGATCTTTTCTCAAGGAGGTAAAAGCAATTTTTCCAAAATAAAAAGATTGAGAGATGAGAGATTTTAAATGAGATAAGAGAGAATATAATACGAATTTAGTTTAAACTAATTTAGATAAGAGTAAAACAAATGAGAGAGAAAAGGAGAAAAGAGAAAAATGCAATTCTTTGTCATTTGAAATTAGCGAAACAACTTAAGGTTTAATTATAACAATGAATTAAATTCCAAGTTTGGTAAAATTGACAAACGAAATCTTTTAGAATATTTTAAATTGTACTTTTATAGAAGTATAATATAGATATAGAGAGTATAGTTATAGATAAATTCCAAGTCATACTTTTTATAACAATATATATTCTTTAATTTGTTTCTAAATTTTTATTATTTAATTTTTCTTAATTATTTTTATCCTTTTTTATTTTTTCTAATAATATATTCTATTTTTTCTCTCACTTTTTAGTTATTCTTATGTTTCTTTTCTTTCTAGATTTTTATCTTCTTCTTACGAGATATTTTTTCTTTTTCTTCCATTTATTTTTTCTGATTTAGTTTTTTTTAATTCTTTTTTTCCTTTTTTTTGATTTGTCCTTTTAATTTATTTCCTTTTCCTTTATTTTTCATTGATATTTTTTCATACTTTAATTATTCCTACTTCGTCTTTGTGTTTTTTATTCTTAACATATGAGTCTAATGAGTCGACCAATTCCTCTACCCTGCTTAGTGCTATAGGTTAGTAGCTTCCTTCGGCCTTTGAGACCCTACAAAGAACATGGAAGTGCGCGCGAGCACAATTTACTTCAACAACTCTACTAAAGCCAAAAGGCCTATTTGCATTGCGGCTAACTCTTAAAGGTTCCATATTTCGTCAACAGATTAGGAAAAAAAGAATCTCACTTACTGAAAAAAGAACATGAAGGGAGAGAAAGAGGCAGGTGGAACAAAGAGGGAAACTGATAGGTAGTCAAAAGTGCATATTTATCATCACATTTATCATCATATTTCCCTATTTATTCTTTTATTAAGCACTACTACTAATGTTTTATTATTTATTGTTGTGCAGGCCTTAAGTAATTAAAGAATAAAGAAATAAAGCACAAGTGAAGCCCAAAAGCCCAAAAATCTCACAAAGCCCACATGCATAATTTATTTTAGAAGCTTCTATCTTATCTAACCTAATCTAAACTTAGATTTTAAATTATTAATTTAAAATCTAGGGGAGGAAGAGGAAGGATAAAATAGAATTCCTAATTGCTAAAGAGGAGGAGGAAAAGGATAAGACGGATCCTCATCCTAAAACAGAGATGGACTTCTACTTAAACCTGGTTGCTTGTAATACAAAGATAAAGATAAAGAGGAAAAGATAAAGATAAAGGGAACAAATCCTTTTCAAATTCGGATTTTTAATAACTTACTTCCCAAGTTATCCCGAGTTCTCAAGATAGAGGGTCTGAATGCAGAATTCAGAAGGAGGCACCCAAATAGACAGACCAGAGGAGGCCACGCAAGAAAACGCGTGGCCATTGGCCATGCTATTGCCGCGGAAACGCGGCTATAGCCGCGCTCCCGCGACCGTTAAGATAAATCTGGTAACGCTGTTTCGGGGGAGAGTTGTACTGGGACTCTATGTCTTATATCACCTATAAATACCCCTGCAGAGCAACAGAGAGGGAGGATCTGAGAGCTGAAGCTTAGGGTTTTCTTTAGATCTTTTCTTCTTTCTGAATTTTCTTGTATTTTTTGTTTTTGTTATTTGAAGAAGAAGATTGTTGAAGAAGTAAAGGAGCTTTGTAATTGGTCAGTGACATCCAATAAAAAGGTTCTTCATTCTTTTTTGTAATTCAATTAAGTTTTCTACTTAGATTATTTATTTTTCTTCTTTTCGTTTTCATGCAACTTTTCTAATTCAAAATAAAAATTGAAAATAAAAATAAAAATATGAATAACTAATTAAAACTATAGTTTGCTAATCTCTCGATCAACCCTAGTTTAGTTTAAAAGATGAACTGATTGACATCTATGCTTGTTAAGAACCCTAGGATTAAAATTAGTATTCTTGAAGATGAATCAAGATTTAGTTTAACTAATTTAGGTTGCACTTTTTAAATGGTCATTCATGGTTCATATTTAAATACTTTGATAACATAATTTTAAGTAGATTTTTCTTATGCTATTCTTTGAAATTAAGATGAACTATAGTTTAATTTTTATTAGTGCAAACTAATTAGGGTTTACAATATCTTTATTCATCTTGCTTGATTTTCAATCAAAACCCTTGGCTAAGTAATTCTTCATTCAATATGATGTTCACTCTTTGAGATTAATACTTTGCGTTGTGGTAGATGATTGGTAAACTATAATTCTTTATGCTTAATTAAATCTAATCAATATCTCTTTTTCTTTTCCAAGCGAATTACAGAGAAGATCGTTCCGAAAAGCTTCCATCGCATCCTTCCCTGTGGATCGACCCGTCTAGCCCTTGCTACGCGGTTACCTTGAAACGAGATTAAGATTTTCTAAACTTTTTCTTTACTAATTTCCCGTTTCAATCAAAATTTTGACGTTGTTGCTGGGGAGGGAACGGTACGATATTCTCAAAAACTAATTCTTCTTTTTCTTCTTTCTGTTTGCAGGAATCTGAGAACAGGAATAGGAACTATAACTGCAGCTAAGGACATATAGCAACTCTGTGCCTCTGCCCTAGAAGGCAGAGCAATAGAGCCTACTATCTAGCCACGTAAACGCGGCAAACGTCGTGTTTCTACAGCTGTAGTAGTTCACTACTGACTGAATTTTTACAGGTTGCTGCAAATTACAAAGTCCTCTTTACTGCTTCAAATATTATTTCTGTGATCACCCTGCATACTGCTAATTAATTAACAGTAATCTATTAGTTGACTAATTAAAAAAAATTTAGACTCTTACATCATAGGCACGCATCTATTTAAATTTTCTTAATTCCTGTTGAAAAGTGCTGACGACAAGGTACGTTTGCATTGCATATAGACTAGGAAGCACCCTTGGCTGATTTACTGCTTTTGAGTGAATACTGGTCTATTGCTTTACACGTGCACTAAATCACTTTAAGGGCATAACCCATAAATAACATAAGGTGGGGATTTCATCACCCTTCCTTGGAGCACAAATCATCTCCGTTGCACTTACAACCCTAACCCTAAATTAAAAATTGACTAGAAGTTGGCCTTAGGTTAACTCGCACTCATTAGGAGATTGGCTGAAGGAGGAAGTTGTTCGAAATTAACTCTCACCAAATCGGTGCCTAGGAAGGGGATTAAGGGCCGAAAGCCCGAAGATTGGTGGTTACTTAATTAAGGAACATCTTTGACGGATAACCTCTCACCGATCTTGCCACCTACCTGACCGATTAACTTGTGGTTAAGGTCGGCAATATACCTACTAAAGATAGTCTAAAATTAGGATTCGTCTAGGTCCAGTCTTTCCCTAGATTAGGATTTTCTTTGATTTTTGATTATTGTTTCTCTTTCTTGATTGATTGGGTGAACTTGTTTGTTAACTGTGCATGTCAACTTGGTCGAGAGATCCATTCACATCTAGACTAACTAGGAACAGTTCACCATCCGAACAAAAACCCGATTCACACATGGCACAACCATCATCATTGCAAGATAGGTTCTATCCTATTAGGACCTCTCTCCATCTTGCATTCAGTTGCCCGATGAAGGTGTTAACCAATTTGAGCTAAAACCACAATACATCAACACTTTTCCCAAATTTCATGAATTTGAATTCAAGGATGCATACTTCTTCATAAGGTAATTTTAAGAAGTATGTCTAATGATGAAAATACCCAGCCTAGGAGTAGATGCCATTAAATTACGGTTTGTCCCATTCTCTTTGAAAGACTTAGCAAAGAAATGGCTCTATAGTCTAGAGGCCGATCCATATCGTCATGGGATAATTTCGTCAAAGCCTTCTTAAAGAAGTTCTATCTCATTCACAAGACTGCACAAATTAAGAAAAGCATCTTGCAGTTTAAGCAAATAGTCAATGAAACATTTTGGAAGTACTTCGAACGTTTTAAGGACCTCCTTGCCCAATGCCCTCACCATGGGATAGAGAAATGGCGACTTTGCCAAGCTCTTTAAGATGGATTAGAATATCAAACAAAAATCTTATTAGAATCCATGTGCCAAGGAGGATTTTTGAAAAAGAATGAAAACGAAGGATGATTATTATATGAAGATTTCGCTGATAAGACCATTCAATGGGAACCAACTCCAGAAAAATTTAAGACTAATGACCCTAGCTAGCTCTTTTAAAGGAGGTGTCCATTCCATTGAGGCAAACATAGCTACCGAAGCTAAACTAGCTGCTGTGATGCGAAGACTAGAAGCTCTTGAAACTAAAGAACCTGTCTCAGTGAACCAAGTCAGCCCAACACCTTCAGTGGGTTGTACTTATTTTCAAGCCATAAACCACGTGTTCGAGTAATGTCCCGTCTTTATAGCTCATCAAACTTTGCCCGAGCATATGAATGCAGCCTTTATAAGGCCCGCTAACAATCCATATTCATCCACCTATAATTCTGGTTGGAGAAATCACCCAAATTTCTCATGAGGCCCAAACAACAATGATCAAACAAGGCCCAAATTCTCCAACAATTTTCAATAATCTCCTTATCAACAAAATTTTCCCAATCACAGTCCTCCACCCTCTTTCCAAAATTCACATATGAAGCAAGGCTCTCCAATATGGAAAAAAAGTTAGACACTCTAGTTAAAAGCCAAGACACACTAGCTCAAGTCTTGACTAGGATAGAGATGCAACTGAATCAACAAGAAAAATAAAAAGGAACTCTATCAAGTCAACCATTGCCAAACCCTAGGAATTCTAGGCAAGCCAATGAGGCTCAAGACCCAAACCAGTGTAACTTGGTTCATACGTTGAGGTCAGGGAAACAAGTTGATAATCAAGTATCCATACCACCGGACCCAGCTCAACTGTCTATGCCATCTAGTTCCACTCCATCTCCACAAAACTCCAAAGAAACTAAAGTTGATAAGTCTGCAAAACAAGTGCACCAACCTATAGCCCCATTTTCAAATAGGCTTAAGAGTAATAATAATGCACATATGGAGAAACTGCTCGAGGTATTTAATCAAGTTAGGCTTAATTTACCAATTCTTGATGCAATCCAACATGTCCCTAATTATGCCAAAATCCTTAAGGACATGTGTACCAAGAAAAGAAAGACAAATGTGCCTAAGAAGGTTTTTCTAGCCACTAACATTCGTGAGCTATTGTCCTACCAGATCCCAGTCAAGTACAACGACCCTGGTTGTCCCACTATTTCTTACACAATAGGTCAAGCTGAAATTAGTAGAGCACTCCTCGATTTAGGAGCAAGCATTAATTTGCTTCCCTTCTACGTATATCAGCAACTTGGCTTAGGCAAACTCAATCCAACTCAAGTTACGATCCAATTAGCTAATCGATCAATTAAAGTTCCAAAGGGAGAGATCAATGATGTCCTTATACGTGTAGGAGAATTCATTTACCCAGTACATTTCATTGTTTTAAGGACACAACATGTGTCTAATTCTAGGTCCCAAACTCCCGTCATCTTAGGACTCCATTCCTAGCAACTGCTAACGCAATCATAAATTATAGAAACGGATCCATGAGATTTGACTTTTAAGACATGACCAAGATAGTCAATGTTTTCAACTTAGGTAAACACCCCTATGACATAAACGACCAACCCTTTGAGGTCAACTTCATTGAAAATATGACTAGTGAGTACAAAGAGGAATCACACTAGAATCAAAGGATGATGAAGAGTTAGAATATATAGTGATCTCAACCTTGATGAAATTGAGTGGGCAGCAAGTCCAAGTTCTATAGAGATGGAGAATTTAAGCTTAACACCTCCACCCATCAAGCCACCTCCTTCCTTAGAGTTAAAGACCTTACCTAAACATTTTAAGTACGCCTACCTTGGTGCACAAGAGGCTACCAGTCATAGCTGCATCCAATTTGACTAATAGGCAAGAGGAAGACCTATTGGCAACCCTTAGGAGACATAGGGAAACCATTGGTTGGACTATGGCCGATATCAAGGAACTAAGCCCTAAAATAAACCAGCATATATCCATCTAAATGAAGGGGTTAAACTGAAGAAGGACCCACAGCGTAGGCTAAACCCGCTCATGCAAGAGGCTGTACAAGGCGAAATAATGAAGCTGTTGGATAATGGGAACATTTTATCCCATTTTCGATAGCCAATGGGTCAGCCCAGTACACGTGGTTCCTAAAAAGTCTAGTTTTACTGTAGTGGAAAATGACAACAAAGAGTTAGTGCAAACACGACTACCTACCAAGGTTCGAGTATGCATAGACTATCGCAAGTTGAATGCCGCTACTAGAAAAGACCATTTCCCCTCCTATTTATAGACCAAATGCTGGAACGATTAGCGGGCCATAAGTATTACTGTTTCTTGGACGGTCACTCAGGGTATAACCAAATCCCAATAGCCCTGGAGGACCAAGAAAAGATAACGTTCACATGTCCATTTGGGACGTTTGCCTATCGTTGAATGCCTTTCGGCCTATGCAATGCCCCCGCAACATTCCAACGTTGCATGTTAAGCCTTTTCTCTGACATGATCAAGCGCTTCTTGGAGATCTTCATGGACGACTTCTTCGTCGATGGAAATTCGTTTGACCAATGTCTACATCACTTAGAGCTAGTGCTAAAAAGGTGCACCGAAAAGAACTTAACCCTAAATTAGGAAAAATGCCACTTTATGGTGCAGCATGGGATTGTCCTAGGTCATGAGAAATCTAGGAAAGGATCAAAGTGGATAAGGCTAAGGTGGAGATCATAGCCAAACTCTCAATTCCACGATGCGTGAAAGACATTCGTTCTTTGTTAGGACACGCCGGGTTTTACCGTAGGTTCATTAGGGATTTTAGCAAAATTGCTAGACCCCTTACAAACCTTTTAGCCAAAGATGTGCCCTTCTTCTTTGATGACAAGTGTAGTAGCGCATGGGAGATGCTAAAATTGAAACTTATCTCTGCACCTATTATCTCACCTCTGAACTAGTCCAAACCCTTTGAGATCATGTGTGATGCCTCCGATTTTGCTATAGGCGTTGTCTTAGGACAACGCAAAGATAACAAGCAACACGTGATCTATTATTCAAGTAGGACATTCAATGATGCCCAAGTGAACTATACTACAACTGAGAAAGAATTCTTGGCCGCAGTATTTGCTTTGGAGAAATTCCGCCCATACCTACTTGAGACCAAAACCACGATATTTACCACCAATCTGCACTTCGATACCTAATGCTCAAAAAGGATGCGAAGGCCCGACTCATTCGTTGGATCCTCCTCCTTCAAGAATTTGATCTCGAAATTCTAGATAAAAAGGGTGTCAAAAATGTAGTCACAGACCATCTCTCTCGTGTGCCAAATGCACCATCCGACGAACTGCCCAGCAACGATAATTTCCCTGACGAACAACTTTTAGCCATCTCTACGGAACCATGGTTTGCCGACATAGTTAAATACTTAGTCACAAATCAAACACCATCTAGTTGGTCAAAACAGGATAGATACGTGTTCTTGTCTCAAGTCGGTATTTCATGTAGGAGGACCCTTACCTCTTCAAATATTGTAGTGACCAAATAATTAGGAGATGTGTTCCCGAAGAGGAAACTAGAAGTGTTCCAGCCTTTTGTCACGAATTTGCTTGCGGTGGACACTTTGGTCCCCGCAAAACAGCCGAAAAGGTACTACAGAGTGGCTTCTATTGGCCCACTTTGTTTAAAGACGCATTTGACTTTTGCAAAACTTGCACAAGATGCCAAATGATAGGAAGGATTTCTAAACGTAATATGATGCCCCTAAATCCAATTCTAAAAGTAGAAATCTTTGATGTTTGGGGCATTGATTTTATGGGTCCCTTCCCTAATTCATTTGGGCACCAATACATCTTGTTGGCTGTAGATTACGTATCCAAATGGGTTGAAGCCATCCCTTGCAAGACGAATGATAACAAAGTTGTTGTCAAGTTCTTGAAAGACAACATATTTTCATACTTTGGAAACCCTTGTGCCATAATTAGTGATAATGGTACACATTTTTGCAATAGAACTTTTGAAGCTCTTATGTGAAAATATGTCATAACATACAAGTTATCTACACCTTACCAGTGGCCAGGTAGAAGTCTCAAATTGGCAAGTTAAGCTTATCTTAGAGAAAACTATGAATCAAAACAGGAAGGACTGGTCTACCAAATTGGTGGATGCCTTATGGGCATATAGGACTGTCTTTAAAACGATTCAAGGAATGTCTCCTTATAGATTAGTTTTTGAAAAGGCTTGCCACCTTCCTGTTGAGTTAGAACACCGAACCTTATGGGTAATTAAGCAGCTGAATTTTGATCTAGATAAGGTCGGTGCACTTCGAAAATTGCAAAATTTTGAATTTGAGGAGTTAAGGAACGAGGCGTATGAAAATGCGAAGATTATGAAAGATAGGGTTAAGGTTTTTCATGATAAGTTCATCATGAGAAAATCTTTTGTCCAAGGACAAAAAGTCTTACTCTATAACTCTAGACTTCACCTCTTTCCCGGAAAGTTGAAATCAAGATGGACAGGGCCTTTCGTTGTTAAGACTGTGTTTCCACATGGAGCCATAGAGATATATGACCCTAAGAATGAAAATGAATTCAAGGTAAATGGTCAACATCTGAAACCATTTTTGAAATCAGTACCGGAAGCAGACACAGCAATGGGTCTTTTTGACCCAATGTATCGGTAACTCTACCTCTCTGCCAGTTCATTTCATGCATTTATAAATACATGCATACATTGGGGACAATGTTTGAGATAAGTGTGAGGGAGGATATGATCGGAAAAAAGCAAGCACAAGAAAAGTAGAAAGGGAGTGGGTCGAAGTTACTGCTTTTGCGATTCTTCCGTAGTAGCGAAGTGGCTATACGGGTCGTATCCACAAGGAGGGAGAGCGATGGAAGCTTGATGCGGCTTTTATGTTCAAGAAAAGAGAATGTTCTTTATTTCCAAATAAAGAATTGAAAAGTGAAAACAAGTTGTTTCAAGAATTGTTGGAAAATGTTTTGGTGGTTTGTAAAAGTGAGTTTTTCTTAATGGTAAAAACGCATGGCTAACTTTCTACTAATTACTCCCACTAATCCCTAACTTCTTGAAGATGTGCCTCACGATGGATCATAGGCAAGCTTACCCCTTATGTAATGGAACTATTCACGTGGAAATCGAGTGAAAGTTCTTCCTATAACTTCGCTTTACACGGCAAAAACTCGGACATTCCCGTATCAAGATCCATTAAAAGGCGAGAAACGGGAAGACACGAGTGCACTAATGGCATCGGCGAAGTTAAAAGGAAAGTCTCTAACTTACAACAACAAGCAAAGTACAAAACCCATAGATCATCAAAAAAATCATTTAAGTATGAAATATAAGAAGGTAAATACTTGTAGGTACGTTAGAGTTAGAACTCTCGTCTTAAGATGCCATAGCTCTCGTTTGCACAAGGCTTGTTTGACTTTATTGACTCATGTGGGTTATCAATCAAGTAGTTAGAAATTAGTAGGTTAGTAGTTAGTTAGCCATGCAATGGAGGAGTTAGTTACACATGATGAAGAAAAGAACAACAAAAGAAAAGAGATAAAGAGAAAGAGTTACACTAAAACAAGAATGTAAAAGTAAATGAAAGCAAATGAAAACAACTAGTAAATGGAAAGAAGAGAGAGAAGTAATTACTTGTATTATCTTGTCACCTTCCAATACAACTTGTACACACTCTCTCTTTCACTCTAATGGCTAAAGCTAGAACTAGAAGAAGAACAACAATAATAACTACAAACTAAAAACAAGATTACAAAACTTGCTCTAACTCTGAATCTGAACAAACTGATGACCTCAGGGTGGTATTTATAGGCACCAGGGGAAAGGGGGCCACGTGGGAAGCACGTGGCCCAAAACGCAGGCGCGCGCGCCCAAAGGTCCGCGGAAACGCGGCCTGGGCCGCATTTTCGCGGCCCTGCCAGGGCGGCGCGCGCCTGGCTTCAGGCGGCGCGTCGCCCAGTTTGTCTCCTGTCAATTAGACCTCCTGGATTTGCGATTTGACTCCCTGGGCTGACAAAATCTTCACTCTAAAGTCAATGGCTAATTGGTAGGCTTTTAATCACCAATTAAATGGTGATTTAGGTCTTCTTCTTCATTTGCACACCATGAACCTAGATTGAAGCAACCAAAACTTTATTAGCAAAATTTAACATTAAATAAATATGAGAATGTGATGATAATTATGCAAAATTAGAGACTAATCACACTCTCATACTTATCTTTTTGCTCGTCCCGAGAAAAAGAAAATAAATATCAGAAAATTATATACTACTTTCGCAGATGTCGCGGTTGCACTGAGCATGTGCAACAAGCCTTTAAACCTCTAGGTTTCCCCTAGAGGAGGAGTGTTGTCTCCTAAGGGTTTTCAGCGGATTGCACCCACAAAATCCAATAAGTAAAGAAAAGAAGTTAGTTGTTTTAGAATTATTTTTTCATGAAAAAGAATTTTCAATCATCTAAGTAAAAATAACCGAATGATGTAAGAATTAGGTTTAACCTTCATAAATCCTCTTATACTTTAGCCTTCATAAAAGAAGAAACTATGGTTTTTCTTTAAATTTAGAAAGGATTTTGCACTTCTAACTCATTATTTTATTTTGCTTTAGATAGATATGCAAATGTGTAAGTGTGAGGTGCTTGGGATTTTTCAACTCAACTTTGAATATCATTTAATTTAATTAATATTTACTTATTATTCTTGATTCCATTAGGCTTTCTACTTCACTTATGTAACACATATCAAACCGATGACTCCCAAACCAGATGGTCTTAGGGCACCAGGTGGAAAAACACCCTTCAGGTCAAATATGCAAGTGGAGTAGACCACGAAATCAAGATTTATATATATATGTGTGTGTGTGTGTGTGTGTGTGTGTGTGTGTGTGTGTGTGTGTGTGTGTGTGTGTGTTTTTTGGGCGTGAGTGATCATGCTTCTTGAGGCACAATTATCCAGCCTTTTTTTTTTTTTAGAGTTGTGTCTCTAAATCCCAAGCAAGTGTGTGTGAATTATGCATATTCCACTAAGGCTAAATAAAAGGTATGAATTATTTTCCTTATCCCTCCTATATTTTTAGTCAAACCATTCTTTCTTGTTTACTTAGGCAAAAATAAAGATTTATTACTAAGATTCCCGTAATTCCTACAATCTTTTGGTATTTTTATAAAGAGTATGAAATTTCTTTTCAATCTGGAGTTTTTTTTTTAAATGGAAAAAGGAAAAAGAAAAAGTGTTAGCACCCCCCCCCCACACCTATCTAATGCATTGTCCTCAATGAATGCATATGGAAATGCAAATGCAATAAATAGGGGGAAGAAATGATGTCACCATCTTCGTGGACTCAGGCCTGCCAAGTGCGAATAGGCTAAAGAAATGTCAAAAAGAATGTACACGGGGTAAGCATATAAACAACATATTTTTATTTTTTTTTAATTTGTTTGTTGTGGTTAGGTGTATGATGGGGCAAAAAGAGTCAGCACACTCTCATCTGGAGTCATAGGCTCAGTGGTCAAGAAGGGCTTCAGTCTTTACCCATTCACTTTAAATTCCGTGTTGTTTTTAGGATCTGCAATAAGCACAGCACCGTGTGGGAAAACAGTGCGCACAATGAACGGTCCCGACCAACGAGTTTTCAGCTTCCCCGCGAAAATATGAAGCTTAGAGTTGTACAGCAGAACCCTATCTCCCGGTGCAAAGTTTTTCCGGGTTATGATTTGGTCATGAAAAAGTTTAGTTCTGCTCTTGGTGATTCGTGCATTCTCATAAGCTTCATTCCGTATCTCCTCTAATTCTGAAATCTGCAGTTTCCTAAGTTCACCGGCCTTGGTCAGGTCAAAGTTGAGTTGCTTAATTGCCCAGAGGGCCCGGTGTTCTAACTCTACTGGCAGATGACAGGCTTTTTCAAACACGATTCTGTAAGGAGACATCCCCAGAATTGTCTTAAAAGCAGTACGGTAAGCCCACAATGCATCATTGAGCTTAACCGACCAATCCTTTCGGTTTTGTCCGACAGTCTTTTCCAGAATGAGCTTGAGTTGTCGATTGGTGACTTCTACCTGCCCATTTGTCTGGGGATGGTACGGAGTGGATAACTTGTGATTGATGGAATATTTTCGCATCAGAGCTTCAAAAACTCTGTTGCAGAAATGTGATCCATTATCACTAATTATCGCTCTGGGGGTGCCAAAGCGGGAGAAGATGTTATCTTTGAGAAATTTAACAACCACTTTGTTGTCATTCGTCTTAGTTGGCACAGCTTCTACCCACTTAGAGACATAATCTACAGCAACCAAAATGAATTGGTTGCCGAAGGAGTTGGGGAATGGCCCCATGAAATCGATACCCCAAACATCAAAAATTTCAACTTCAAGGATCGGGTTCAGGGGCATCATGTCTCTTCTAGAAATTTTCCAAATTTTCTGACAGTTTGCACATGACTTGCAAAAATGATATGAGTCTTCGAACAAAGTGGGCCAGTAGAACCCACTTTGTAGAACCTTCTCTGCAGTCTTGCGGGGACCGAAGTGTCCTCCGCATGCAAGGTCATGGCAAAAGCTGAGCACACTCCTCTGTTCCTCCTCGGGTATGCATTGTCTAATTATTTGGTAGGGACAATACTTAAAAAAATACGGTTCTTCCCAGAAGAAGTACCATACTTGGGCAAAGAAGCGGTCTTGGTCTTGCTTTGTCCAATCAGCGGGTAATTGTCCCGTGGCAAGGTAATTAACGATGTCCGCATACCAGAGTTCCTTAAGAATGGCTAGGATGTGCTCGTCTGAGAAATCCTCGTTGATCGGAGCTTGGATGGTTGGTGCATTCGGAATTCATGAGAGATGATCAGCGACCACATTTTCTATACCTCGTTTATCCCGGATTTCTAAGTCAAATTCTTGAAGCAAAAGGATCCACCGAATCAGTCGGGCTTTTGCTTCCTTTTTGGTCATGAGGTATTTCAGAGCTGAGTGATCTGTAAAAATCACTGTCTTCGAACCTAACAAGTAAGGTCGGAACTTTTCTACCGCAAAGACAACGGCCAAGAATTCCTTCTTAGTCGTTGTATAGTTCTGTTGGGCGTCATTCAAAGTCCTACTCGAGTAATAAATCACGTGCTGCCTATTGTCGATGCGCTGTCCTAGAACAGCGCCAATAGCAAAATCAGATGCATCACACATGATTTCAAATGGCTGGGTCCAATTAGGAGCAGAAATGATAGGCGCAGAGATAAGTTATTGCTTAAGCTTCCCCCATGATTTAAAACACTCATTGTTGAAATCAAAGGGCACGTCCTTAGCGAGCAGGTTGGTTAAGGGCCTAGTGATTTTGCTAAAATCCTTAATGAACCGTCGGTAGAACCCAGCATGCCCTAGAAAGGATCTAATATCCTTGATGCTTTTGGGTGGTGGAAGCTTAGCAATTACTTCTACCTTAGCCTTATCCACTTCGATGCCTCTCCTCGAAATCTCATGGCCCAAGACAATCCCCTGTCTCACCATAAAGTGACATTTTTCCCAGTTCAGAGTTAGGTTCTTCTCAATGCATCTTTGTAGTACTAACTCTAAGTGATGAAGACACTGATCAAATGAATCTCCGTAGATGGAGAAGTCATCCATGAAAATCTCAAGAAAACGTTCCACCATGTCAGAGAACAAACTAAGCATGCACCGTTGGAACGTTGCGGGAGCATTGCACAATCCAAAAGGCATGCGCCGATAAGCAAAGGTTCCGAACGGGTAGGTGAACGTCGTCTTTTCCTGGTCTTCTGCAGCAATGGGGATCTAATTGTATCCCGACTACCCATCTAGAAAGCAGTAGTACTCATGTCCAGCCAAACGCTCAAGCATTTGGTCGATGAAGGGTAGCGGGAAGTGGTCTTTATGGTAGCTGCATTCAGCTTCCTGTAGTCGATACAAACACGAACCTTGGTAGGCAGTCTTGTTTGTACCAACTCTTTTTCCTCATTTTCTACCACCGTAAAGCCAGACTTCTTTGGGACCGCATGAACAGGGCTAACCCATTGACTATCATAAATGGGATAAATTAACCTATTATCTAATAGTTTCAGAATTTCAGCCTTAACTGCCTCTTCCATGAGAGGGTTAAGCCAGTGTTGTGTGTCCCTCCTAGGGGTTGCTTCATCGACTAAATGGATTCTGTGTTGTACTATGGCTGGACTTATTCCTTTGATGTCCTTCATCGTCCATCCAATGGCTTCCCTATGTCTTTTCAGAATAGACATTAAGCTGTCCTCTTGTTGCTCAGTCAGGTGTGATGCTATGATGACTGGCAGGGTGTCCTTTCTGCCCAGGTAGGCGTACTTGAGATGTTCAGGCAAGGCTTTTAGCTCTAGGGAAGGTGTTTCTTCATTGGAGGCAATCTCTGGGCTTTCAATCCTAGGATGGGGTACACTGGGGCTTGATGCCTAATCTACTGCTGAAACTACGATCTGGTCTAAATTAAAATCCTCAGCCTCCAGATCAAACTCTGCCTCAGTTTCTGTCTCCATACTTTCCTCATGCTCACTGGTCAGGTTTTCAATAGAATTGACCTCAAACGTCTGATCATTAAGATCCCTAGGTTGTCTTCAAAGATTGAAGACATTGACTTCCTTCGTCATGTCTCCGAAAGTCAATCGCATGGACCCGTTCCTACAGTTGATTATGGCATTGGCTGTAGCAAGGAATGGGCGTCCTAAGATGACGGGAGTTTGAGACCTAAGATTGGATACAGGTTGGGTCTCAAGCACAATGAAGTCAACGGGGTAAATGAAATCCCCGAACCCGGATGAGGACATCTGTGATTTCCCCCTTCGGGATCTTCACAGATCGGTCAGCTAGCTGAATGGTGACTCGAGTTGGGCTTAGCTCACCCAACCCAAGTTGCTGGTATACTGAGAGAGGTAGCAAGTTGATACTTGCTCCCAGGTCAAGAAACGCTCTACTGATTTCGGTCTGTCCTATGGTGCAGGAAATGGTGGGACATCCGGGATCCTTGTATTTCACCGGAATGGGACCAGACAGAATCTCGCTTATATTAGTGGCCAAGAACACTTTCTTGGGCACATTGGTCTTTCTCTTCTTCGTACACATATCCTTAAGAAATTTGGCATATGCCGGGACTTGTTGGATAGCGTCAAGAAGTGGCACATTCAATTTGACCTGGTTGAACATCTCTAGCATTTTCTCCATGTGCATATTTTTATTGTTGTTCCTAAGCCTATTGGGAAAGGGTGCTACAGGCTTATGAACTGGTTCAGCAGCTTTGTCCTCGTCAGATGTTTGTGGAGTGGATTGAGAGGAACTGGCAGAGGTGGAGGCAGGAGTGGGATCGGGATGGACTGGACTTTTCTGTTGGTAAACCTGGTTGTCTACCTTCTTTCCAGATCTCAGTGTGTGAACAGCATTACACTGGTTAATTGATGGATCCTGAATTTCATATGCTTGGTTGGAGGTTTTTGGTTAACAAGCGGCTGACTAGGCAAAGTACCCTTAGGTCTTTCACTTAGGGAGCTAGCTAACTGGCTCATCTGCATTTCCAACCTCGATATGGCCTGTGAATGACTGTTTAGAGTTGTCCCTGGTTTTATATAAAAGCAGTTTGGGACTTGATGAAAGCCTCTATGCTCTCCTCCAATTTACTAATTTTCTGTTCCATTGGTGAGCCTTGGGAGGAGGAAGCTGGGGCTTGACTGGGAAAAGTTGGTGGAGGAGTAGGATGGTGAAAATTGTTGGAAAAATTAGGCCTGGGAGGATTGTTTTGGGCCCAGGAGAAATTGGGGTGATTTCTCCAGCCGGGATTGTAGGTCTGTGAGTAGGGGTTGTGAGGCGGCCGTGAGTAAGCCGCGTTCATGTGTTCTGGTGGCACTTGCTGGGCATGGAAAACAGGGCACTCTTCAAAAACATGGTTTGGTGCGTGACAATACGAACAACCCAGATTGTGAATTGGTGGTGGGTTGATCTGGTTGACACTGGCAGGCTCTTTTGTTTCTAGAGCCTCTATCCTTCTCATTAGGGTAGCAATCTTAGCCTCGGCAGCTATGGATGATTCTAGAGATAGGAGCCCTCCTCTTGAAGCTATAGATTGTGAATTCCTAGGTTTCTCCGAGGCTGGCTCCCATTGCAGGGTTTTCTCCGCTAAATCCTTAAATAAATCCCAACCCTGATTCTCATCCTTCTGCAAGAACCCTCCCTGACACATTATTTCTAACAGGGTCTTAGTCTGATAATCTAGACCATCGTAGAGAATCTGGCATTGACGCCATTTCTCCACGCCATGATGAGGGCACTGAGTGAGGAGATCTTTGAATCGCTCAAAGTATCTCCAAAATGGTTCGCTCGGGTCTTGCTTAAACTGCATGATGTTCTTCCTAATGAGGGCAGTCTTGTGAATTGGGTAGAATTTCTTCAAGAAGGCCTTGACGAAATCATCCCAGGTCGTGACTGAATCTGCTGCCAAGCTGTACAACCACTTCTTAGCTAGGTTCTTTAGGAAAAAAAGGGATGAAACGTAACCTAACGGCATCGTCTCCTAGCTGGGGTATACGCATCATGAGGCATACTTCTTCAAATTCCCTAACAAAGAAGTATGCGTCCTCTGATTCTAAACCATGAAATTTAGGAAGAGTGTTAATGAATTGGGGCTTTAACTCAAAATTATTGCCATTTGCTTCAGGAAGTTTTATGCAAGATGGAAGTGAAGTTCTGATCGGGTAAAATCTATCCTGAAGTGATGCCATCACCGGTTCTGGATGCAAGGGTAGAGAAGTGTTTCTTGTTAATCTGAAAGTTGACGGATCTCTCACCCACTCTTGCATGCAGCACACCACAACCAACGTGAAAACAACAAACAATCGAAAAAGAACTAAAAACAAACAAAAGAAAGAAAAACAACCACAAGCCTTAGTCTAAGGTACCTGGACCTAGACGACTCCTAACTGGTCGATTCTCCGGGGAAGGTTGTTGCAGGAACTCGACTACAAGCTAATCGACCAGGAAAGGGCAAAGCTCGGGGGGAGGTATCCGGGTAGAGCCACGGGCCTAATTACGCCAAACCACGGAGCTTTCGAGGCTTTACCTCTCAATCCACTTTCCTTAGACACCGATTTTGCAGGAGTATAGTTCTTACAATTTCCAACCTCGGTTAATCTCTTAGTGAGTCCGAGATGTCCCTAGGGCCAACGTCTATTGATTTTTAGTTAAGGCTTGGGAAAGTGTGAGTGCACTTGGAGATGGTTTTTGGGCTAAGGAAGGGTGATGAAATCCCCACCTTATCTTGTTTATTTGGGTTTTGCCCTTAAAGTCAATTGTGCAAGTATACAGTTTATTCACAAAAAGGTAACACTCAAAGCAGTAAATCACTTCAAAATGTTGGTCCTATTCTATATGAATGCACACATACCTTGTCTCCATCACTCTTCAACAGAAATTAAAATGAATTGAAATAGACACGTGCCTAAATGCAAAAGTCTAATCCAAATTTCAATTAAGCAACAAGTAAATTTCTGTTGAATTTATTACACATGCATATGGTGAAGCATCCAAGGAAACTAAAAAAATTTAGAAAGCAATTTTTTTTAAAGCGGCGTTCGGCAACCCTGCAAACGAGTTTGTTAGTACTTCAATCGGAAAAACTCGCTTTTACACGAATTTTTCCGAGGGCAAATGTATCCTCGCGCAATGTCCTTGGCCACCTCCTTCGCTTCCCGTGATAGTGAGCTCCTTGGTACTTCTCCTACACACAAAAACAAAGAACAATCTTTAGTAGTGAACAATAAAGCCGTTCCCTCCCCGGCAACGACGCCAAAATTTGATCGGCAAAAAGCAAGCACAAGAAAAGTAGAAAGGGAGTGGGTCGAAGTTACTGCTTTTGCGATTCTTCTGTAGTAGCGAAGTGGCTATACGGGTCGTATCCACAGGGAGGGAGAGCGATGGAAGCTTGATGCGGCTTTTATGTTCAAGAAAAGAGAATGTTCTTTGTTTCCAAATAAAGAATTG
Source organism: Agave tequilana (assembly GCA_038442645.1). Taxonomy (NCBI): domain Eukaryota; kingdom Viridiplantae; phylum Streptophyta; class Magnoliopsida; order Asparagales; family Asparagaceae; genus Agave; species Agave tequilana. Next base: position 113,345 of record JAVJIF010001196.1, read on the forward strand.
AAAAGTAAAAACAAGTTATTTCAAGAATTGTTGGAAAATGTTTTGGTGGTTTGTAAAAGTGAGTTTTTCTTAATGGTAAAAACGCATGGCTAACTTTCTACTAATTTCTCCCACTAATCCCTAACTTCTTGAAGATGTGCCTCACGATGGATCATAGGCAAGCTTACCCCTTATGTAATGGAACTATTCACGTGGAAATCGAGTGAAAGTTCTTCCTATAACTTCGCTTTACACGGCAAAAACTCGGACATTCCCGTATCAAGATCCATTAGAAGCGAGAAAACGGGAAGACACGAGTGCACTAATGGTATCGGCGAAGTTAAAAGGAAAGTCTCTAACTTACAACAATAAGCAAAGTACAAAACCCATAGATCATCAAAAAAATCATTTAAGTATGAAATATAAGAAGGCAAATACTTGTAGGTACGTTAGAGTTAGAACCCTCGTCTTAAGATGCCATAGCTCTCGTTTGCACAAGGCTTGTTTGACACTATTGACTCATGCGGGTTATCAATCAAGTAGTTAAAAATTAGTAGGTTAGTAGTTATTTAGCCATGCAATGGAGGAGTTAGTTACACATGGTGAAGAAAAGAACAACAAAAGAAAAGAGATAAAGAGAAGGAGTTACACTAAAGCAAGAATGTAAAAGCAAATGAAAGCAAATGAAAACAACTAGTAAATGGAAAGAAGAGAGAAGTAATTACTTGTATTATCTTGTCACCTTCCAATACAACTTGTACACACTCTCTCTCTTTCACTCTAATGGCTAAAGTTAGAACTAGAAGAAGAACAACAATAACAACTACAAACTAAAAACAAGATTACAAAACTTGCTCTAACTCTGGATCTGAACAAACTGAAGACCCCAGGGCGGTATTTATAGGCACCAGGGGAAAGGGGGCCACGTGGGAAGCACGTGGCCCAAAGCGCAGGCGCGCGCGCCCAAAGGGCCGCGAAAACGCGGCCTGGGCCGCGTTTCCGCGGCCTGGGCCAGGGCGGCGCGCGCCTAGCTTCGGACGGCGCGTCGCCCAGTTTGTCTCCTGTCAATTAGACCTCCTGGATTTGCGATTTGACTCCCTGGGCTGACAAAATCTTCACTCTAAAGTCAATGGCTAATTGGTAGGCTTTTAATCACCAATTAAATGGTGATTTAGGTCTTCTTCTTCATTTGCACACCATGGACCTAGATTGAAGCAACCAAAGCTTTATTAGCAAAATTTAACATTAAATAAATATGAGAATGTGATGATAATTATGCAAAATTAGAGACTAATCAGGGTACTAACCTTAATTTTAAAAAAAAAATATTTATTTTAACATAGATTGTTGACTAACTGTAGGTTACTATTAACATAACTCACTAACTTAGGATATTAAACTTAACTAAAATAAAAAATAATAAAATATATATATATAGTTGAAAAAGAAGACAATATTTTGACTTATCTTTTGAAAGAAATCCAAGATAATCTTAAGAATTAGGAAAATCATGATTAGGATTTCTAAAATTTTGGTCAAAATAAAATAAATTGTTGGATTTTTTTTAGGTATAGGAGGAAATTTTTGAATAATTAATTAGTCTTGATTTTTACCTTAATGAAATGTGCATACCTTACACACTTTCACATCTAGGATTCTAAGACAAAGACTCTTGTGCCTTATAAAAAATTCTTGCTATTTAAATATATATATATATATAGAGTTCACTAATTAAGCTGGATACATGTGCCTCAAGAAGCACAAGTATTCATGCCTAAAGGTGATTTTATAAATAAAGCCCTTGGTTTTGTGGCCTAGTTCACTCGAGTCCTTAAGTCCGTGTGGTGTTTTCTCACCCGGTGCCCTAAAACCGACCGGTTAGGGAGCTACCGACCTTAGGTTTGCAACATGGGTGAATTAGAAAGGCTAAAAAAATTAAGAAATATTATCTATATATGTACTAACACATCTAATAGTCAATTAGTTGGTATTAGGGCCTCAAGAAGCCTTGATACTTATACAAAAGAAAATTAAATGAGTTATACATATTTAAAAAAATAAAATAAAATAATAATAATAATAAAGAGGCATGAGAGTCCAAGTTAAAGAATCCTTAGTAAAGATTCACATTCATAAGGATGCATATGACTTAGGGTAACAAAAGAGACTATATAAAAATTCAATTTTAATCCTTACCTAAAATTGATAACAAATTATTGTATAAAGACTAAGTTTAAGAATGAATAAAAATGATAATCCTAAAACTTATAGATTACTTAGTTTCTTCAAATATATTTCAAATATTTCTTTCCTTTTTCAAAATAAATAAATAAATTAATTAATTAATTAATTAAATCACTAACATTTTTCTTTTTTCTTTTAAAGATTTTGTGGGTGTAATCCGCTACACTCATCCTCTAGGGATAACCTAGAAGTTTAACGGCTTGTTGCACGTGCTAAGTGCAACCGTGATTCCTACGAAAGTGAGTTAGGATAGGTTAGTTTTTCTTTTCTTTTCCTTTTTCTTTTTATTCTTTTTACACGAGGACGAGCAAAAAGATAAGTGTGGGGGTGTGATAGGTAGTTAAAAGTGCAAATTTATCTTCACATTTACCATCATATTTCCCTATTTATTCTTTTATTAAGCACTGCTACTAATGTTTTATTGTTTAATGTTGTGCAGGCCTTGAGTAATTAAAGAATAAAGAAATAAAGCACAAGTGAAGCCCAAATATCCCACAAAGCCCACATGCATAATTTATTTTAGAAGCTTCTATCTTATCTAACTTAATCTAAAGTTGGATTTTAAATTATTAATTTAAAATCTAGGGCAGGAAGAGGAAGGATAAAATAGAATTCCTAATTGCTAAAGAGGAGAAGGAAAAGGATAAGATGGATCCTAATCCTAAAACAGAGATGGACTTATACCTAAACCTGATTGCTTGCAATACAAAGATAAAGATAAAAGGGAAAAGATAAAGATAAAGGGAACAAATCTTTTTCAAATTCAGATTTTTGATAACTTGCTTCCCAAGTTATCCCGAGTTCTCAAGATAGAGGGTCTGAATGCAGAATCCAGAAGGAGGCGCTCAGATGGACGGACCAGAGGAGGCCACGCAAGAAAGCGCGTGGCCATTGGCCACGCTATTGCAGCGGAAACACAGCTATAGCCGCGTTCTCGCGGCCATTAAGATGAATCTGGTAACGTGATTTCGTGGGAAAGTTGTACTGGGACTCTACGTCTTATATCACCTATAAATACCCCTGCAGAGTAACAGAGAGAGAGGATCTGAGAGCTGAAGCTTAGGGTTTTCTTTAGATATTTTCTTCTTTTCGAATTTTCTTGTATTTTTCGTTTTTGTTATTTGAAGAAGAAGATTGTTGAAGAAGCAGAGGAGCTTTGTAATTGGTCAATGACATCCAATAAAAAGATTCTTCATTCTTTTTTGCAATTCAATTTAGTTTTCTTCTTAGATTATTTATTTTTCTTCTTTTCATTTTCATGCAACTTTTCTTATTCAAAATAAAAATTGAAAATAAAAATAAAATATGAATAACTAATTAAAACTATAGTTTGCTAATCTCTCGATCAACCCTAGTTTAGTTTAAAACATAAACTGATTGACATCTATGCCTTTTAAGAACCCTAGGATTAAAATTGATATTCTTGAAGATGAATCAATGATTTAGTTTAACTAAGTTAGGTTGCACTTTTTAAATGGTCATTCATGGTTCATATTTAAATACTTTGATAGCATAATTTTAAGTGAATTTTTCTTATGCTATTCTTTGAAATTAAGATGAACTATAGTTTAATTTTTATTAGTGCAAACTAATTAGGGTTTACAATATCTTTATTCACCTTACTTGATTCTCAATCAAAACCCTTGGGTAAGTAATTCTTCATTTAATATGATGTTCACTCTTTGAGATTAGTACTTTAGGTTGTGGCAGATGATTAGTAAACTATAATTCTTTTTGCTTAATTAAATCTAATCAATATCTCTTTTTCTTTTACAGGCGAATTACAGAGAAGATCGTTTCGAAAAGCTTCCATCGCATCCTTCTCTGTGGATTGACCGTCTAGCCCTTGCTACGCGGTTACCTTGAAACGAGATTAAGATTTTCTAAACTCTTTCTTTACTCATTTCCCATTTCAATCAGAAGCACCGTGAAAAAAAGAAAAAGACCCTATGAACTTGAATCCAAATCTGGTTAACATTCCTGATTTAGACCATCATAGGTCAAATATATGTTCATATACAATGAATTCTAAAACATCTGAGGCATCCATCCAGACTACTAATGAAAAGCACCATAGCGCTTCTTAATGGAGTAAGCCTACACAGGCAGGTTCTTTCATTGTCTAGAGGAGAATTCTACTTCATGTTCGAGTTGTAAAAGGATAAGAAACGTTAGTTGGAAGGAAGCTGACCATGAAAGCATAAATTTGATCTTTCATTTAATAGCTTGCGATCTCACTCATTTATCAGGGGTCATCATTCTTTTTCATTCCAGTCGCTTCAAAACATGCGAACACTTGTCTGTCACGCCGGAAGTCGTGGGTTAGAACCTTATTTTCCCCGCCCGATCCTCCTTCCTCCAGGCTCTTGCCTGACCCATTTTGTCGAGTCTTGTGTTGGTCATAGAGGACACCAACACATAGAAAAAGGGTTGGAGAACGGGTTGGAGGAATCAGGCCATAACTTTACCTCAAATTCCTCGTATGTTCGATAAAGCCAAATATTCCCCCCACAGATCGGAGTACGCTAATTACCCCCGAACCATACAAGATAGTTATCGCCTATCATATGACATTAGCTTTGTCTACCAGACCCTTAGTTTCAAGCAGCAAAAGGGGTAGGAGGCTTATCGAAGTCACTCTCCAAGTTAAGGTAGGTTCAGTGCCCCAGGGTGAGAAGCGCAATTCTTACTTACGTTGAACAACAATTAGATATTAAGTTACTCCAATAAATTATTCAAATAAGTTATCAATATCAAATTAAGATAGCCTAGTTTTATAAATACTTCATGTGTGACGCACGTGCTCAGAACTAGTAGGCAATAAAAAGGAAAAAAAGTAAAATAAATTAGTTTGACTGGGCTAATTCCAAATCATAGTTTTAGCTTGAAGGACTCATTTGGCAAGAGGAGCTAGCTCAATAATTGAGCTAATTCAAACTAACTCTTGCCACAAGTTCAAATTATTAGCGAGTCCTAGTGAAATTGTACTTAGTCCAAAACCACCTTCAAAACTACCACGACATACACCAAATTCACAAAACTTAAGAATTGCTAATTCCACCAAAATGTTGGAGTTAGTTTTCTCTCTCATTCTCTCTATCTAATGCCTAACTCTACCTAAATCTAGGCACTGTTTGGTAGTATAGTTGGGAGTGTAGGAGTTAAAGTGCACATTTTTTTTTCAAAAAATCTCAAGTATACCCTTGACAAGACTCCCAATAATTACCCTCTATAACTCTTTCAAAATTTTAATATTTAGAAGAGTTAACAAGAGTTAGAAGCCTCACTTTGACTAACTATGTTGCCAAACAAAGCTGATTTCAACCAAATAAAATAAAAGGTTTTTCTTATATATGACCCCTGAATCTTCCTATTTCTAAAATTACCCCCCAAATCATCGTATTTCTAAAATTGCCCCGAAATTCTATCATACTTCTAAAATTACACCCACCTTTAGTTAAAAAGAATAAAAAAGAATATTCCCAACATATTTGTTAAAAATTTATGAAATACTACATTTACACTTATAGTTCAATTATTTGCATTATTAATCTAAGATTAATTATTGTTTGCATGCCGCCTCTCTCCCCCCTAACGCCTCTCTCGCTGAACCCATCGCCGGCACGAGAAGCTCGACCCTATCGTCCTTAATTACGTGGTTATTCCCATCACTGACGATGATGCAAGAGCGTATGAGGTGAGTCGAGTTCGAGGCCGAACTCACCAAGTACTTTGATGAGAACAATGAGTAGTTTGAGTGCACCGGTGTCACAGCCCATCACAGGAACATCATGTTGGCCCAAGGTTACAATCACCGGTTTATTGTTTTGATGATAACAAAATGTGTGTGGTTATTTAATACTAATCGAGTTCAAGTGTTTAAGTTATTTCAGGGTTCTAAAGGATTCAAGGAGTTTTCTTTCTTTAAAGAAGGTGTTGAAGACTCAAGGGTATTCAAGTATAGAATTGAAACTCAATGCACTCGGCATCGCTAATGGAGAAGCCCGCTTGAAGATACTTGTAGTCACCTAGAGCCTTGTAAGAAAATAGTTTGTTAAAGTGTAGAATACAGTTTTGATGCTCTAGAAGTTACACACACAAAAATACACGATTTCGAAATACAAGTTTTGATAGTATTGGTATTTTGCATATTTGGTTTTGATACTGTCTCGTAATTTTTCCAAAATTTTATATCAAGTTTAAAACATGTATTTCATTGCCTAAACATTATTATATTACTTATAATTCAATACGAAATATTTTGAAAATTATTTGAAACTCAAAATATTCAGAAAAGCATATCAGGCTAAGTTGGTCGACCGTGCAGTCGACCGGTGCCTATGTCAGGCCAAAACGGTCGATTGAGCTTTTGGCCAAAGGGGCTTGCACATTTGTGTACATTATCTGTTGACCAACCGATCGACCGCTAACCCTTGCGGTCGATGGGAGTCGACCGACTGGCAACGTTTTAACTCTCTGTTTGGGCCAGTCGACCGACCGATCGACTGACCCCATAGTTTTTCTCTTTCGAATAGTTTTTTGGCCGATCGGGCGATCTACCATGCCAACGGCTCTATTTTTGTTTTGAGTTGTCGGTCGACCGACCGATCGACCGACAGGTTGCCAAGTCTGCATAACGGCTAGTTTTTGAATCTGTTTTGGTTTTAGTGATTTCAACAGACATTTTTGGTTTCTATGGGTCAAATCTCACCCCAAATGACCTGGTATGCATAAGTGATAGTATTTATCTATTACCTATATATATATGGGTCATGGGGTTTGGTTTTCACAACACAGTTTTCAGGTTTTCATATAAACTTAAGTTTGTTTCAAAAAAAAAAGTTTTGTAGCTTTCAATCTTCAAGTTCAATCTTTTCAAAACTATTTTTAGTTAGTTTTAAAGCTCTTAAATTCTTTCTAACTAAATTTCTTCTCTCACTTAACTCCTTGAGCCTTATTTCATATTCTACTCTATAAGAAGTTGTAAGAGAGAGTGTTTGTGATCTTATTTGATCACCAAGAGCTTTGTAATCTTAATTGGCTTTATACTACCTCTTATATAGATGGTTGAGTGGTGGAGTTGTGTACTCCGATCTGCTGTAGACCAAATTGTAAATCCTTATTGTAAGGTTCCTTTGTAGAAGATTCCTTAGTGGATAGTGAAATCCTTCATAGCGATGAAGGCGGGGACGTAGAGCGGTGGCTCGAACCTCGAAACTAATTCTTTATGTTTGTGATTGTTTGTGTCTTACTCTCTATTGCTTTTCATTATTCACAATTGTGTGGTTGTTCATCTTGCATACTATTATTGCTTTCATTTCATCACTTTCATTATCGGTCTATACTCATCTTAACAGGGACGCAATTGAGCACCTCAACTCATAATCTAGAGAAATTAAGAGGAGAAGTTCTAGAGTCCTTCACGAAAATTTCGGCTTCAATTCTTATTTTGAGTGACCAGTTTGTATCATTCATCATAAGTAGTTTTTAACTTGCATTTGATTAGCATATCACCTATTCACCCCCCTCTAGGTATATTTCAATTGGTATTAAAGCATTGGTCTCTAGATTTTGGCTTAACCACCTTAGAGAGATCCTATTTGCTAATCACCTCATTTATAATTTCTTTTTCATCCACAATAGTAAAAATGGCTGAGCTAAGACCCCTCCCAAGTTTGATGGCCTTAACTTTCCTATATGAAAGGTTAAGATGAGCGTATTTTTGCAATCCTTAGGAAGCTAGGTTGCAAAGGCGGTAGCTAAACCCTTTAGTGTACCCATTGGTGATGAGGATACTGTGTCCGACATTACCACCAAAGAGTTGATGGGTTGAAACACACCATGCCTTGCTTCAAGCCTTAAACGATAATGATATAGCTAGGGTCATCCACTGCAAATCTTGCATTCCCAATATGAAAATTTCACCATGCATGATAATGACTCTATTGATGACATGGTAACAAGATTTACTAAAATAACTAATGGTCTTGTTTCTTTAGGAGATGTCATTGACAATGACCAAAAAGTAAGGAAGGTCATTTGTGCACTTTCATCCTCATGGAAAGTTAAGGCTACTACATTGAAGGAGCTAAATGACAAAGAAGAGATGAAGCTCATTGGTCTTATAGGAAATTTTAAGACCCATTAAATGGAGAGTAAGGCAAGAGAAGAGATGGCGCCACAAAAGAAGAAGATGATCGCCTTCAAATCCATTCCCACCATCTTCGATGATAATGAAGAAGAAAATGATGATGAAGAACTCTCCCTTCTAGTGAAAATTTTAAGGAGGATGTACAACAAGGCTAAATTCAACAATAGAAGATGATGGCAAGGGAATAAAGACAAGAAGATCATTTGCTTCAATTACCAGAAGTCCGGTCACATGGTTACGGACTCGGAGACCAAAGCAAACCATCTACCTTCAAGAAGCCCTACAGAAAGAAGACTCTCAAAGCTACTTGCGACTTGGAGAGTGAAATCGATGAAGAGGTGGACACGGCAAATGTATGTTTTATGGTAAATGACAACACACCTAAGGTAATATCCGAATCACCTCTTGATAAATGTGAATTAACTATGAATGAATTGGGTGAGCCATTTGAAGAACTTTCAAATAATTATGATTTTTTAAAGAAGAAATACCTAAAAATGAAAAAAATGAAACTCTTCAAAATAAAATTATCACTCTTTCTAAAGAAAAAGATAATTTATCTTCCACACTCATATCTACACAAAAAAAAATTTTGATGCATATAAAATTTCATGTAAAGCAAAATTTCTTTTAATTAAAAAATGAGATTTTTATTTTAAAAGATAAAATTAGCTCTTTAGGAGATATGTTAAAGAAATGTGAGTTTGATAAAGCTAGATTGGAGGCAATGTTTCTTAAGAAACACACTCCAAAGAAACATGTTCATACTATACATGCTCATCATACTACACATAATCACACTCCTAAATTACAACATATTCATACACATCATGTTAAACATCTTATACACACCAAGCATGTTCATACCCCACCCACACATCATGCTTTTATATATGGTAGAGTTTATAGTCACACTTATTGTGACCGAAAGGGTCACTTAGCTAAGTTTTATTTTGAAAGAATAAATGCTTCTAATGATCATGTTTGGGTTCGAAAAGTTAACACTATTGGACCCATAAAATTTGAGTACCAAATTCAAACAATTCTTTACTTGATATAGGTACACACAAAGGCTCCAAGACGTAGGGAGCGGTTGCATCTTGATAGCGATTGCTCAAAGCATATGACTTGGGATATCAATAATTTTGCAACTTTATCAAGGTAACATGAAGGTGGCACCGTCACCTTCGGAGATGACTCAAAAGGCAAAATTATCGGTATAGATAACATCAAAATTGGCTCATCTCTTTTAATTGAAAATATTGTTTTAGTTGATAATCTCAAGCATAATCTCTTGAGTATTAGTCAACTTTGTGATAAATGTTTTAAAGTTATTTTTGATGATTTATATTACAATATTTTAGATAGAATAACTAATGCATGTGTTCTTTTCGGTTTTCGTGAAAATAATGTTTACATGATTGATATGTCTAATTTATATTGTAATATTTCATGTTTAAATGCTTTTAATGAAGATTCTTAGTTATGACATAGGAGACTAGGCTATGTTTCGTATGACTATCTATCTAGAATTAACACTAAGAAAGTAATGAAAGCTAATCCTTATTTGAAATCTGAAAAGGATGGCATTTGTGATGTATGCTAACTTGAAAAACAAACTAAGTCCTCTTTCAAAACAATCAACGATTTCATGACATCAAGACCATTGGAGTTAATCTACATGAATTTGTTTGATCCAACAAAATCAAAATTCTAAATGAAAATCATTTTGTTTTTATTTTGGTTGATGATTTTTCTCGTTTTACATAGGTTTTCTTTTTAGAACACAAAGATCAAGCTTTTTCACATTTTTAAGTGTTTAGAAAAAGAGTTGAAAAAGAAAAAGATTTTTTGACTTTTCGAAAAAGAAGTGATAGAGGTGGTGAATTCTTTAACTATTTCTTTATCACTTATTGTGAAGAAAATAAAATTAAATATGAACTATCTTGTCCTAGAACTCCACAACAAAATGGAATCGTTGAAAGAAAGAATCGTACTCTTCAAGAAATGGTTAGGACAATGATAAATGAATACGAACCCCCTCAATATTTATAGGTCAAGGCCATAAACACTTCATGTTACATCTCAAATAGAATTTATTTTTGTAAAAATACTTTCAAAACTTCTTTTGAAATTTACTATTTGAGAAAACTTAATGTTTCATATTTTAAAGTTTTTGGTTGTAAATGCTTTGTTTTAAATATTAAAGATAATTTAGATAAATTTGATGCCAAATCTTATGAAGTTATATTTATTGGGTATTTAAATACTAGTAAGGCCTATAGAGTCTTCAATAGATCTACTTTGACTATTGAAGAATCTATACATGTCAAGTTTGAGAAATCTAATGCTTTTGTGAAGAATGTTGCAGAGGTTGATCCTTAAGTGAAGACATGAAGAGAATAACCTTGAAGGACTCACCCATACAAGAAGAAAAGCTAAAGGTTGATGAAAAAGGTGAAGTTCAAGAGATTGAAGTGGAGCTAATACAACCACTTCCAAAAGATTGGAGATATGTTTCAAATCATCCCAATGACCTCATCATAGGTGATGTATCTAAGTGGGTAACTACTCGATCTAAATTCCATGATTTATGTGGCCATTTTACTTTTATTTCACATATTGAGCTCAAAAACATCCTCGAAGCTGAGGCCGACTGATATTGGTTGCTTATAATGCAAAAAAAGCTCAACAATTTGAGCGCAATCAAGTTTGGCACCTTGTTCCTAGACCCCATGATAGACCAACTATTAGTACTAAATGGATTTTTAGGAACAAGTTGGATGAGTCGGGTAATGTTATTAGGAATAAAGTTAAGTTAGTGGCCCAAGGTTACACCCAAATCGAAGGTATCAATTTTCAGAAAAGTTTTACACCTTTAGCACGGCTTGAAGCCACACGGATGATACTTGCCTTTGCTTCATTTAAAGATTTCAAACTTTTTCAAATGGATGTGAAAAGTATATTTTTAAATAGTTTTATCGAAGAAGAGGTGCATGTTGAACAACCCTCAGGTTTGTTGATCCTGCACATTCAGATTTTGTTTTTAAACTTGACAAAGCTTTATATGGTTTAAAACAAGCTCCAAGAGCTTGGTATGAAAGACTTTCAACTTTTCTTATTTCAAATGATTTTGTAGAAGGTAAAGTTCACACCACATTATTTGCAAAGCATGTAGATAATAATATCCTAATCGTTCAAATTTATGTTGATGATATTATTTTTGGATTCACTAATGAAAAACTTTGTAAAAATTTTGAATCATGCATGAAGAATGAGTTTTATATGTCTATGATGAGAGAGCTAAACTACTTCCTTAGACTCCAAATAAAGCAAAGGAGTGATGAAATTTTTATAAATCAAGCTAAGTACACAAGAGAACTTATCAAGAAATTTGGGCTTGAAGATGCAAGGGTAAGCAAGACTCCCATGCTACTACAATAAAGCTTGACAAGGATGAACAAAGTAAAAATGTAGACATTAAACTTTATAGAAAAATAATTGGTAGTTTACTTTACTTGATGGCTGGTAGACCGGATATCATGTTTAGTATGTGTCTATGTGCTAGATTTCAATCTTTTCCTAAAGAGTCACATTTGATTGCAGTAAAACACATTATAAGATATCTTAAGGGCACTATTAGAATGGGCTTGTGGTATTTGAAAATCGGACAATTTTTCATGATGAGTTATTCAGATGCCGACTATATCGGTTGTAGAGTAGATAGGAAGAGCACTAGTGGTACTTGTCAATTTCTAGAAAATTATCTTGTTTCGTGGTCTTTCAAGAAACAGAATTTTGTTGCCCTCTCAACCATCGAGGCGGAGTATGTTGCGGTCGAGGCTTATTGTGCACAAATTTTTTGGATGAAACATACTCTTCTTGACTATGATCTGCATTATGACTATATTAAAATATTTTGTGATAATACTAGTACAATTCATATGACCAAGAATGCAAATCAACATAGTAAGACCAAGCACATAAATATTCGATATCACTTTCTTAGAGATCACTATGAGAAAAGAGATATTGAAATTGATTATGTTTTCACCGATTTTCAACTTGCGGACTTTTTACTAAACCATTAGATTATAATTGTAATATCCCCTAACTAATAATACTGTACTTCTATTTTTATTTAGTTCATTTAGATTTACTTATTATTATTAATTAATTTATTTTATACGGGTGTATAAATATATGTGCATACATATTAAGTGCATATGTTTTGATTTGCAGTTTTATACAAGTATATGTATGCATTATATTTTATACATTATTATTAGCATTATTATTATTATTATGTTATTTTTCGTATTATTCCTAATTGATCTTCTTTAATACATTATAACCCATTAACTCATATCCAAAAAATAAAGTAAAATAAAATAAAGTAAATAAATAAATAAAGTTTAAACAAAATATATATATATATTTGTTTATGCCAAGTTTCGAACTCCGTTCCTTTGTAACAAATCCTAATACCTAAACCATGATGCCACATTGGCGTGTAGTTAAAAAGGAAAGCTAAATTATTTTAAATAACCCAAAATCAAAATTAGAAATTTAAATTTCTAATTAAAAGATCTCAAGAGATCTTTAGAGATCTCTTATCTTAACAACCTAGATTTTATCCTAACCAACTGATCTCTAAAAATCCTAACCTAAAAGATTCTATCCTAATATATTACCGTAACTTTTATTCTGTTTCTTTACGACAGAAACAAAAAAAAAAGAGCGATAGTTTTAGAAAGAAGCCTTAATCCATCATTTGTCCTCATCCCTTCACCGTTCTGGAACTGATCGTGATCGTGATGGAAGAACCGCTTGGAGGTTGGGAAGCAGTTAGAGATTGAGGAGCAGACGAAGGAAAAATCTATCCAAATTAACGAGTTGATTTGCCACTTCTATATTCGGACTCGTGATAAGTCCAGGTGAGTGTTCTTTATTTTCTCATTGAGTGTTTCAGTATTATTTCATATGAGTATTCCTTATTTATTTTTGAGTATTTCGATATTATTTTATGTGAGTGTTCTTTGTTTATTTATTGAATATTTCGGTATCATTTCATGTGAGTTACGTTTAACATGTTCCAAATTAATGTTATTTTACGTATAAATAGTATTCATGTTTAATCACTGTTCATGCACGTAAGTTATTATTCATGTTCACAGAATAAATGCAAAATGAATAAACCTCATAAGATTATATAGTCGATTCTGAATAAACATCACGATACCACTTAAGTAACCTCATTGATTATACATGATACCTAACTGATAAACTTATTATTCATGATATTGAAAGTTACTGGGAAAAGATCGTTTGACCGTAACACCTGTACAGTCATATTATTCATCGTGTACACGGTTACTGTTACTGTTCACTGTTACTGATATTGTTCACCGTGTATACGATTATTGATTAACTGTTACTGTACTGTTATCGTTACTGTCACCATATCGTCCCAGTGTTCTAGATAATATGGATATTGACTGATTTAACTGAATTGAATAAATAATAATGTAAATGGATAACTTACACCGGGATTGGGGAAATTGATGGAGGAGACAGCGTCTGTTTTTTGGGTGGACTTAGGATACAGGTTGCGCAGCCGACTGAGGGTTCCACTGCAGGGTTCCTAGGGGATGACTGACATCCCATCTGTACTGTTACTGTTCCACTGTCTTCACAGTGAGATTACTGTTACTGTTACTGAGTACCTAGCGGTACGGCCTGGTTCAGCGCCAGAAAACTGAGGCCGTGGTCCCGGGTATGTACGGGACCCACCTAAAACATGGACAATGTCTCTTCTATTTATTTCAATAACTTAGGACCCTGATTGATACGTGTAATAGGCGTAGTATGGGATGCGTCTATTACAAGTGGCAATTAGTGTTCGCTGACATAATAAATAACAAACTGAAATCTCACATTGACATTGTAGACTGAACTTGATATACTGATGATTATAGACATCTAATAATACCAACGAACTGACTGTACACCTGACACCCGATTGGACATCTGATTTTGTATTGATTGGCTTTATTATTTTCTATCCATGTTTTATATGTTACTTCTGTTTTATTCCAGCATAAGTGTTTCCTAGTTTGCTCACATTTATATTCGCATGTCTTTCCCTTTTTCTCTTATACATTCACTAGAAGTTCTGACTCCCTGGATCTGCATATCCAGATCCAGGGCTATTTATTGTTGATCAGGTATTTGGAGAGGATCATATTTACCTTGAGGAGCTGGAGTCTCTCCCTTTTGATTATCGGTATTCCTACTCTTCTATTCATATATCGCATCTTGTCATATTCCTTATTCCTACTCATATGCTATCATTGTGTTAGACTTTATATGTATTATTGCAGTGACTTTGATTTATGGTAGAGATTTATAGCTTGTTCAGGTTACTTTAGGTTTAGCGTATATATGTGGGGTATTTTCCTCGCGTATATACGTCGCTGACTCTCGTCGCGACTCCGTTTTCCCGTATTTTGGGAAGCGGGGCGTGACAGGGTTTTCTTGGTATCAGAGCCAGGTTTCGACATAAAACGGACTTGATTCTTAACGATAACTTGAACGAGCCATAATTACACTGCAATATACATATAGGGTTCACACAATAATATTGAGTCCACTTGAGAATTGGTTGTCGTCCATTTTGGTATCCATCCCTTGATCTTTTGATATCCCTGAATTCAACTCTTCTTCTAAAGTGATCTTGGTCCTATCTTGATTCTTATTGCTCCTTCTGATTCTATTTTTTCTTATTTTATCCCCTGAGTTTGATCACTCTAAGTTGAAACTGATAGCAGAGATCAGACCGCGCAGCGGAATCACGGTGTCCCAGCGAGGCGACATGGAAGCTTAATTGTTTTTCCTGTATTTTGACTATTTTATCATTCCCTACGTTATTGAAATTTCGAGGACGAAATTTTTAATAAGGTGGGTAGAGTGTAATATCCCCTAACTAATAATACTGTACTTCTATTTTTATTTAGTTCATTTAGATTTACTTATTATTATTGATTAATTTATTTTAACAGGTGTATAAATATATGTGCATACATATTAAGTGCATATGTTTTGATTTGCATTTTATTCAAGTATATGTATGCATTATATTTTATACATTATTATTAGCATTATTATTATTATTATGTTATTGTTCGTATTATTCCTAATTGATCTTCTTTAATACACCATAACCCATTTAACTCATATCCAAAAAATAAAGTAAAATAAAATAAAATAAATAAATAAATAAAGTTTAAACAAAAAAATATATATATATTTGTTTATGCCAAGTTTCGAACTCCGTTCCTTTGTAACAAATCATAATGCCTAAACCATGATGCCACATTGGCGTGTGGTTAAAAAGGAGAGCTAAATTATTTTAAATAACCCAAAATCAAAATTAGAAATTCAAATTTCTAACTAAAAGATCTCAAGAGATCTTTAGAGATCTCTTATCTTAACAACCTAGATTTTATCCTAACCAACTGATCCCTAAAAATCCTAACCTAAAAGATTCTATCCTAATATATTACCGTAACTTTTATTCTGTTTCTTTACGACAGAAACAAAAAAAAAGAGCGATAGTTTTAGAAAGAAGCCTTAATCCATCATTTGTCCTCATCCCTTCACCGTTCTGGAACTGATCGTGATCGTGACGGAAGAACCGCTTGGAGGTTGGGGAGCAGTTGGAGATTGAGGAGCAGACGAAGGAGAAATCTATCCAAATTAATGAGTTGATTTGCCACTTCTATATTCAGACTCGTGATAAGTCCAGGTGAGTGTTCTTTATTTTCTCATTGAGTGTTTCAGTATTATTTCATATGAGTATTCCTTATTTATTTTTGAGTATTTCGATATTATTTTATGTGAGTGTTCTTTGTTTATTTATTGAATATTTCGGTATCATTTCATGTGAGTTACGTTTAACATGTTCCAAATTAATGTTATTTTACGTATAAATAGTATTCATGTTTAATCACTGTTCATGCACGTAAGTTATTATTCATGTTCACAGAATAAATGCAAAATGAATAAACCTCATAAGATTATATAGTCGATTCTGAATAAACATCACGATACCACTTAAGTAACCTCATGGATTATACATGATACCTAACTGATAAACTTATTATTCATGATACTGAAAGAAACTGGGAAAAGATCGTTTGACCGTAACACCTGTACAGTCATATTATTCATCGTGTACACGGTTACTGTTACTGTTCATTGTTACTGATATTGTTCACCGTGTATACGATTACTGATTAACTGTTACTGTACTGTTATCGTTACTGTAACCATATCGTCTCAGTGTTCTAGATAATATGGACATTGACTGATTTAACTGAATTGAATAAATAATAATGTAAATGGACAACTTACACCGGGATTGGGGAAATTGATGGAGGAGACAGCGTCTGTATTTTGGGTGGACTTAGGATACAGGTTGCGCAGCCGACTGAGGGTTCCACTGCAGGGTTCCTGGGGGATGACTGACATCCCATCTGTACTGTTACTGTTCCACTGTCTTCACAGTGAGATTACTGTTACTGTTACTGAGTACCTAGCGGTACAGCCTGGTTCAGCGCCAGGAAACTGAGGCTGTGGTCCCGGGTATGTACGGGACCCACCTAAAGCATGGACAATGTCTCTTCTATTTATTTTAATAACTTAGGACCCTGATTGACACGTGTAATAGGCGTAGTATGGGATGCGTCTATTACAAGTGGCAATTAGTGTTCGCTGACATAATAAATAACAAACTGAAATCTCACATTGACATTGTAGACTGAACTTGATATACTGATGATTGTAGACATCTAATAATACCAACGAACTGACTGTACACCTGACACCCGATTGGATATCTGATTTTGTATTGATTGGCTTTATTATTTTCTATCCATGTTTTATATGTTACTTCTGTTTTATTCCAGCATAAGTGTTTCCTAGTTTGCTCACATTTATATTCGCATGTCTTTCCCTTTTTCTCTTATACATTCACTAGAAGTTCTGACTCCCTGGATCTGCATATCCAGATTCAGGGCTATTTATTGTTGATCAGGTATGTGGAGAGGATCATATTTACCTTGAGGAGCTGGAGTCTCTCCCTTTTGATTATCGGTATTCCTACTCTTCTATTCATATATCGCATCTTGTCATATTCCTTATTCCTACTCATATGCTATCATTGTGTCAGACTTTATATGTATTATTGCAGTGATTTTGATTTATGGTAGAGATTTATAGCTTGTTCAGGTTACTTTAGGCTTAGCGTATATATGTGGGGTATTTTCCTCGCGTATATACGTCGCCGACTCTCGTCGCGACTCCGTTTTTCCGTATTTTGGGAAGCGGGGCGTGACAATAATAGATTTTCATTCATTTATGGTGAGTTAAATATTTGCACTATGAATTCATATGTTTTGAATCGTTTCATGTATATTTCATATGGTTTCATGTACCTTTAAATTAATATACATGTGTGTTTTAAATTAGTATCTCTTTAAAATTGGTGTCTTTTCCCTTTTTGATGCATGACAAAAAGGGGAAGAGATATTTGAGTTATTAAGTTTTTAAGTTTCTTGTTTTGGTATTTTATGAACTTTTATATATATCCCTTTTCATTACCATGCTTATATGCAATGCCATGATTCATTGTTTTCATTGTTTTTGGAGGAAGAAGGAATGGAAGGATGGTAGGCTATATATGTGATAGGTAGTAAAAAGTGCATAATTATCATCACATTAACCATCATATTTCCCTATTTATTCTTTTATTAAAGCACTGCTACTAATGTTTTATTGTTTAATGCGTGCAGGCCTTGAGTAATTAAAAAAATAAAGAAATTAAGCATAAATGAAGCCCAAAAGCCCAAGAATCCTACAAGCCCACATGCAGAATTGTAGTAATTTAGAAGCTTCTCTCTTATCTAACCTAATCTAAACTTGGATTTTAAAATCTAAAGAAGGAAGAGGAAGGATAAAATAGAACTCCTAATTGCTAAAAAGAGGAGGAAAAGGATAAGATGAGATGGACTTATATTCAAACCTAGTTGCTTGCAAGACAAGGATAAAGATAAAAGGAGAAAAGTTTAAAGATAAATCACAAATCCCTTTATAAATTAGGATTTGTGATAACTTGATTCCCAAGTTATCTCGAGTTCTCAAGATAGAAGGTTTGAATGCAAAATCCAGAAGGAGTAGCCCAGATGAACGGACCAGAGGAGGCCACGCAAGAAAGCGCGTGGCCATTGGCCACGCTATTGCTGCGGAAGCGCGGCCATAGCCGCTTTTTCGCGGCCTTTTGGAAGAGATTGGTTACGGATTTTCGTGACAGAGTTGTAATGGGACTCTACTTCCTATACCTCCTATAAATACCCCTGCAGAGTAACAGAGAGGGGAAAGCCAGGGACTGAAGTTAGGGTTTTTCTTTAGATCTTTTTCTCTTTCTGAAATTTCTTGTATTTTCGTTTTTATTTGAAGAAGATTATTTTGAAGAATGAGGAGCTTTGTAAATTGGTCAGTGACATCCAATATAGGTTACTCATTTCTTCTTTGCAATTTAATTTAGCTTTCCTGCTTTGATTAATTGTTTTATTTTCTTCTTTTGTTTTCTTGCAATTCTTCCTATTCACCAAAAACTTGAAAATAACATAAAAAAAATGAATAACTAAATTAAAATTTTAGTTTGCTAATCTCTCGATCAACCCTAGTTTAGTTTAAAACAGTGAATTGATTGACATCTATTATTGTTAGAAATCCTAGGACTAAAAAGATCTTTTTGAAGATGAATTGATGATTAGGTTTACTTTAATTTAGCTTACACTTTTTAAATGATTCTTCATAGTTCATACTTAAAAATTTTGATAGCATAAAGTTAAAAAGAGGAACTTCTCTTATGCTATGCTTTGAAATTAGGATGAATTAATGTTTAATCTTTATTAGTGCACACTAGTTAGGGTTCCAACATTATTAAATCATCTTGCTTGATTGTCAATCAAAACCCTAGGACTGATGCTTCTTCATTCAATACGATATTCACTTTTTGGGACTAATGCAATAGGTTGTGGTAGATGATTAGTAAACTATACCTTTTAAAATTCGATCAAACCTAATCAATCTCTCTTTTTCTTTTACAAGCAAATTTACAGAGAAGATCGTTCCGAAACGCTTCCATCGCATCCCTCCCTGAGGATCGACCCGCATAGCCCTTGCTCTAGCGGTTACTTTGAAACGAGACTAAGAATATCTAAACTATTTACAAAACAATTTTTCGTTTCAATCAAAATTTTGGCGCCGTTGCCGGGGAAGGAACGGCACGATATTCTCAAAATCTAATTCTTTTTTCTTTCTGTTTGCAGGATCAGAGAACAGGAACCATAACAGCAGAAAAGGATATATAGAAACTCTGTGCCTCTGCCCTAAAAGGCAGAGCAGCAGAGCCTACTACATAGCCGCGCAAATGCGGCCATAGCCGCGTTTTCGCAGCAGTAGTAGTGAACTACTGACTGAAATTTTTGCAGGTTGCTGCAAATTGCAAGTTCTGTTTACTGCTTTGATAATTTTTCTATGTGATCACCCTGCATACTGCTAACTAATTAACAGTAATTTATTGGTTGATAAATAAAAAAAATTAGACTCTTGCATCATAGGTACGTGTCTATTTAATTTTTTTAATTCTGTTGAAGAGTGCTGGCGACAAGGTACGTTCGCAATGCATATAGACTAGGACGCACCCTTGGCTGATTTACTACTTTTGAGTGAATACTTGTCTATTTCTTTACACGTGTACTAAATCAATTTAAGGGCAAAACCCATAAACAAGATAAGGTGGGGATTTCATCACCCTTCCTTGGCCCACAAATCATCTCCGCCACACTTACAACCCTAACTCTAAAATAAAATTGACTAGACGTTGGCCTTAGGTTAACTCATACTCATTAGGAGATTGGCTGAAGAAGGAAGTTGTTCAAAATTAACTCTTGTCAAATCGGTGCCTAGGAAGGGGATTAAGGGCCGAAAGCCCGAAGATCGGTGGTTACTTAATTAAGGAACGTCTTTGACAGATAACCTCCCACCGATCTTGCAACCTACCTGGCCGATTAACTTGTGGTAAGGTCAGCAATATACCTCCTAAACACAATCTAAAATTAGGAGTCATCTAGGTCAAGGCTTACCCTAGAACAAGATTTTTGATTATTATTTTTTTCTCTTTCTTGATTGATTGGGTGGACTTGTTTGTTAATAGTGCATGTCAGCTTGGTCGAGAGACCCATTCACATCTAGACTAAGTAGGAACAGTTCATCACCCGAACAAAAACCCGACTCACACATGGCACAACCACCATCACTGCAAGATAGGTTCTATCCTATTAGGACCTCTCTTCCATCTTGCATTTAGTTACCTGATGAAGGTGTTGACCAATTTGAGCTCAAACCACAATACATCAACACTCTTCCCAAATTTCATGGACTTGAATCTGAGGATGCATACTTTTTCATAAGAGAATTTGAAGAAGTATGTCTAATGATGAAAATACCCAGCCTAGGAGTAGTGCCATCAAATTATGGTTTGTTCCGTTCTCTTTGAAAGACTTAGCAAAGAAATGGCTCTACAGTCTAGAGGCCGGTTTCATATCCTCATGGGATCATTTCATCGAAGCCTTCTTAAAGAAGTTTTATCCCGATTACAAGACTGCACTAATTAGGAAAAGTATCTTACAGTTTAAGCAAATAGCCAATGAACCTTTTTGGAAGTACTTCGAACGTTTTAAGGACCTCCTTGCCCAATGCCCTCACCATGGGATAAAGAAATGACGACTTTGCCAAGCTCTTTATGATGGATTAGAATATCAAACAAAAAACCCTATTAGAATTTATGTGCCAAGGAGGATTTTTGAAAAAGAATGAACACGAAGGATGGTTATTATATGAAGAATTGGCTGATAATACCATTCAATGGGAACCAACTCCGGAAAAATTTAGGACTAATGACCCTAGCTCTTCTAAAGGAGGTGTCCATTCCATTGAGGCTAACATAGCTACTGAAGCTAAACTAGCTGCTGTGATGCAAAGACAAGAAGCTCTTGAAACTAAAGAACCAGTCTCAGTGAACCAAGTCAGCCCAACACCTTCGGCAGGCTGTACTTATTGTCAAGACATGAACCATGTGTTCGAGGAATGTCCAGTCTTTATAGCTCATCAAACTTTGCCCGAGCATATGAGTGCGGCCTTCACAAGGCCCACTAACAATCCATATTCGTCCACCTATAATCCCGTTGGAGAAATCACCCAAATTTCTTATGGGGCCCTAACAACAATGATCACACAAGGCCCAAATTCTCCAACAATTTTAAACAATCTCCTTATCAACAAAATTATCCCAACCAAAATCCTCCACATTCATTCCAAAATTCACAGATGGAAACAAAACTCTCTAATATGGAAAGAAAGGTAGACACTCTAGTTAAGAGCCAAGACACACTAGCTCAAGTCTTGACTAGGATAGAGATGTAACAAATCAACAAGAAAGACAAAAGGGAACTCTACCAAGTCAACCATTGCCAAACCCTAGGAATCCTAGGTAAGCCAATGAGGCTCAAGACCCAAACCAGTGTAACTTGGTTCATACATTGAGATCAGGGAAACAAGTTGATAATCAAGTATCCATGCCACAGGACCCAGCTCAATTGTCCATTCCATCTAGTTCCACTCCATCTCCACAAAACTCCAAAGAAACTGAAGTTGATACGTTAGCAAAACAAGTGCACCAACCTATAGTCCCATTTTCAAATAGGCTTAGGAGTAATAATAATGCACATATGGAGAAACTACTCGAGGTATTTAATCAAGTTAGGCTTAATATTCCACTTCTTAATGCAATCCCACAGGTCCCTAGTTATGCCAAATTCCTTAAGGACATGTGCACCAAGAAAAGAAAGACAAATGTGCCTAAGAAGGTTTTTCTAGCCACTAACATTAGTGAGCTATTGTCCAACTAGATCCCAGTCAAGTACAAGGACCCTGATTGCCCCACTATTTCTTGCACAATAGGTCGAGCTGAAATTAGTCGAGCACTCCTCGATTTAGGAGCAAGCATTAATTTGCTTCTCTTCTTCGTCTATCAACACCTTGGCTTGGGTGAACTCAACCAACTCAAGTTACGATCCAATTAGCTGATCGATTAATTAAAGTTCCAAAGGGAGAGATCAATGATGTCCTTATAGGGGAAGGAGAATTCATTTACCCAGTTGATTCCTTAAAGTGGACAAGTTAGTAGAAATCCTTCTGTGTGAAGGCGGACGTAGAGCTGTGTGCTCGAACCTCGAAACATATCTGTGTGTTTGCGATTGATCCACTTTCTCTAACTCTCTCTCTCTATTACTTTGAGCATTGCATCATATTGCCATATCATATATATGCTTGTGTTGTTTGTGTGTGCCTCACTTGTGTTTAACCACGAGAGCTTCATATAGCACCTCAACTCTTATTCAGAGGAATCAAGAGGAGTTAGTCTAGAGCCCTTCACCAGGAATTCGGCTACACTCGTTGGTTACATTAATTGTGTTGCAATTTAGTTTTTAATTTCCGTATTTTGTTCATTAGATTAGCCGTACACCTATTCACTCCCCCCCTCTAGGTGTACTTACAATTGGTATCAGAGCCTACGCTCCTGATATTAGGTTTAACCACTTAGGAGTGTAATCTTGGTTTGCTAATCTATCATTTGCATTTGCACACGTATATTGTTTACACACACTCATGAATTGCTTGACACCTCCCATGTTTGATGTTTCCAACATTGACATGTGAACATTTAGGATGTCCATGTACCTAAAAACCCTAAGCTTGCATGTTTTCCTTACCGCTACCAAGAAATCCTATCTTGGTAATAGCAAGCATATAGAGGCCAATGCACTAGCCCTAAAGGCACTTAGAGCATCTCTTGATAAAAAATATTTACATGTGTTTTCTCACTATGACTCCGCTTTTGCAGTATGGAACATTTTGACATCTCCTGAGCTACCAACGCTTATCAATAAGAAGAGGAAATCTAGTCGAGACGAGTCCGACGAACGTTGCTTCATGGTCCAAGGGAATGACTCCCTTGAGGTACAATTGGAAACTCAACTAGATGCTAGTACTAGTTCATATTGCAATGAGTGTATGGATGCACAAGCCTTGAATGATGAACTTGCCAAAAATTGTGAAAATTTGATTTCAAAATATAAACTTTTGAAAAAGGATAATTTTGGTTTAAAAGAAGAAAGTAAAAATTTATCTTCTAGACTTGAGATTACTTTGCAAAAAAGGGATGAGATTTCAAGTGAACGTGACTCACTTAAATCCCAGCTTGATCTTGCCCTAAATGAAAACAAGATTTTGAAAAATAAAAATGATTGGAATGATATTTTAAAGAAAAATGAAAACTTGTCTTTAAAACTTGATTTTATTGTAAAAGAAAATGAATCTTTAAAAATGAAAATTGTTTCTATTTCAAAGGAATTGGATTTGATGTCTAATGAAAATGTTTCTTTGAAAAATGATTTAGATTCTCATGTTTGCCATACTAGTGTAGTTTCACATTCTAGCTCACCTATTGCATGTACCTCTTCTTTTATAATTGAAAATGATATATCTATGCTTAAGAAGAGTGTTGATTGTTTGGGCTCCACTTTGAGCCATTGTGCTTTGAACCACTCACGTTTGGAATCTATGTTTCGAAAGAAACAAGTTCCTCCTATGCATGCACACAAATCACGGCATACACATGCTCCTCACGTACACACTCATAACACAATGTATGCTCATGTGTACACATGTACACATTGTGGACGTAAGGGCCATCTTGCTAAATTTTGTTATGATAGGATGCATGATTAAAATTTAGCAACTAAATTTGTTTGGGTTAAGAAAGGAGCTAACACCCATGGACCCAAAAGAGTATGGATACCAAAATCCACCCCTATGCTATTTGATGTAGGTGTGGACTCTCGCTTGACGTGAGAGTAATGGTGCCTTGAGGTGGATGCGTTCCGAGCTTAAAGAGGACTATGTGGATGCATCACTTTCAAGGAAAGTTTGGTGGGAGGACCACCTTATTTTGGAGACATGGAGAGTTGCCATTATGGTTTTGGTAACTATCTCTTACTCCTCATTTATATTTGCATGCTTTTAGATCATTTATTTATAGCATGTCTTGTTTTAAAGCTCATTATGCCATATGCCATGCTTATTAGACTATTGTCATACATGATTAGTATTTGAGACACCCGTGTTTAATATGGACTTATACCTTTGTGTTCTCACATTTGTTTTAACTAATGTGTATGTCCTATATCTAATGCATGTTCATATACATAATGATCATATGAGTTTTGTTTTGATTTCTATACTTCATGTTTTGATTACTTGTTTAGATGTTAGTTTTCATTAAAACTCGGATATATACTTGTACAACTAGTGAGCTACAAATAAATTATTATATGTTTGTGCTTGAACGCTCATTTGTACCCATTAGATGTACTAGTATAGTCTAGTTTTGATAATTCATGCATTTGACTTGTATTCTCTATTTTTGTGCATGTTTTCATGTTTGTGTTTAAACTTCATGTATATGTCTATTTTGTCCAAATTAATAGTTATACATATACATCCTTGAGCCACTTGCCTTCATGCATATACTTTTGTGGACTCGTTATGTTTGGATATGTATGTATTCTTTAGTTTGTATAAGACATACATATGCCTTGAAGATTAAATTATTTTGATGAAAAATTAGATTTTCTTGTTCTAAGAAATTTCATTTTGAGCTTGATTGCCTATTTTCATGATGATATGTTTCACATAACTCTCATACACTCACTTTATTTAATGTTTTCTCATGATTTTGTTTTCATGAATATTATATATGCTATATAGATTTTGAGTAACATTGGTTTAGTGATTTTCATGTTTTATGGAATATATTTTTGTTTTATTCCTTACTTGAAGGATTTCGTACTAGTTTTTCAAATTTGTCATATAACTAGTTCGTATTGTTCATTATGGTAGAGTTCTTCAAATATACTATATTTTCAAACTTATTTTTGAAAACCCCTACCCATATAAGGGCGGTTGGTTGGGCGACCATGCCTTGTATGCTTATTATTGAAAATCCTTTTAAAACATGTGCATGAAATGGGTGGTAGGAAATATGAGTTATACACTTGATCTTATCATGTTTTCAATTGGTATCATTGGATCTTTTCAATTGGTATCACTATTGACATTCTTTTTGTATACTAATATATGTTTTTATATATGTATGCTTACACTTCAAATAGTATCAATTTCGATTGGTATTAAATTTTCCATACATATATATGCTTTATTTGTGCTTACTATATCTCTATATCTTTGAGCACAAATTTTGGTTATGCTAAGCTTGATTTCTTAAATGACTATTATATTTCAATTGATTATGTTTCAATTGGTATCTTATACAAGCTTATGCATCATTTTATTTGGTATTTCATAAAGGGGGAGAAAATTCATATTCACCTTTCAATTGGTTTTGTTATTTTACTCCCACACTTTATGTTGAAAAATGATTGAAAAATGATATTGATTATTTTTGGTATCATATGCTCCTAATGAAAAATTACTTTCAATTGGTACTAATATTTACAATTGATATCAAGATTATCTATATGTTTACATCATTCAATTGATATCAAAATTTTTGGTTGAATTCTTCAACATTTTTTATTTACCTTCAATTGATATAATATAGACATGTTTATTTAAATTAAAAACATTTGTTTTATGTACTTTCAATTAGTATGTTTTATTGATATCATGATGCACTAAATTGATATTTTTTTTCAATTGGTATCATAATGTTTTGATTTGATTTTACCCCTTATTGATATTTTTTTGTTTAAGACAAAAAGGGGAAGACATTGTTTTATTGTTTTTTTGACCCCTTTGTTGATGATTGACAAAAGGGGGAGAAGTATTTGAGTTTAAATGCATGTTTATTGTTTATTTGTAAGTTTATATGAAAGTTTGTTTCATATTGATATCAAGAGAGTTTGTTTGATGTTTTGATGTTTTGTTGATATTGGTATCAAGAGAACATATTTTGTGTTCTGGTTTATTGGTATCAAGAACTTTTGTTAAAATTTTTATTGTTGGTATCAAGAGCTTTTATTGATTATCTTTCAGTTGATATCAAGAATTTTTTATTGATTGGTATCAAGAGCTTTTATTACTTTTATTGATAAAGTTTTCACATTGAAATTTTTATTGGTATCAAGAGCAATTATTTAAAGAACATGTTTATTTTAAAATGGAAAAGGAATTTATTTTAAAAGTTTGATATCAAGAGCATGTTTATTTCATTATGCATGTTTAGTATTCATTGCATATATTTATTGTTTATTGCTATGCATGAGTTAAGGGGGAGCTTTGTTGGCCCAGAGGCCTTCCACTCTAGTTTTGATGATGATTAACTCATGTAGTTATGGTTACTAATAATCTTGTAATGTTTAGTTTCAGATCTCTAATCAAGATATTAGTTGGTGATTAGCTTCAACAAAGGAGTTTTGAAGCCTTTCACTTGGTGATTCCAGAGCCCGAGCATCAAGATCATATATAGCACTCGTTGGAGTCTAGCTCGGTGGATCACGGTTTGGATCGAGTCGACTTGGAGACTGGCCAATGGTCGAATTCTGACCGTTGCCAATGCCCGGTCGACCGGGCCCTGAACTAGAGAGCAACGGCTATCTGGCCGATCGACCGCCCGGTCGACCAGAGCAACCGAGAGTGGGTTGCTTCCAGTCGGTCGACCGCTCGGTCGACCGGCTCAATGGGCTGGCTGCGTGTACATTTTTGTGCACATCGGTCGACCGGTCCGGTCGACCGACTCTGGGTCCGGTCGACTGGTCCGGTCGACCGCCAGAGCCTGGCAGAAGGCTATAGGGACAAAAAACTTAGGTTTTTATTATCTTAAAAATTCTCATAAAATCTCTAAAAATTCACAAAAATAGTTTTAGCATAATACATTGATATACAAACTTGTGTGAAAAATTTCAACACAAATTTCAAACTTTTAAACCATTTTGTGACTTACAGATTTTGCCGAAAACCAAAAACCGTATTTTCTAAAACTTGAATTTTTCAAATGGAAATCCGATTTTTCCAAAACTCATCCAAATACAAAAACATGATATTTAAACACTTTGAAGCATGATGAATATGGATAGAAATCCAATATACATGAAACATATACATATCATAGT
Source organism: Agave tequilana (assembly GCA_038442645.1). Taxonomy (NCBI): domain Eukaryota; kingdom Viridiplantae; phylum Streptophyta; class Magnoliopsida; order Asparagales; family Asparagaceae; genus Agave; species Agave tequilana. The sequence goes on from JAVJIF010001196.1 coordinate 141,038, forward strand.
TTTTGACTTTAATTCCAAATATATGTTTTGTTAAAAAATACCAAAACACCAAAACTCATGAATAGGCATATCAAAATAAGTTTGTCTAGGATATGAAGCATGTATGTATATAGAACATATCTAATATACATTTAAACATTGAAAACTTGTTTCGATCTTAACTATTCATGAAAACCAATATCGGTTAAATCAAAAACCGAAAACCAATATCTAAAACATAAAACTGTAAATCACCTAGAGGGGGGGTGAATAGGTGATGGCTAATCTAATGGTCACTAAATGCGGAATTAAAACTATTATGACCTAAACAAAACTATTACACTAAACACCACGTATAACACAAGAGTGTAGCCGAATTCCCCGTGAAGGGCTCTGGACTAACTCCTCTAGTTCCCCTAGATAAGGGTTGAGGTGTCGCGTTGGCTCTCTTGGTTGAATACAAGTGTTAGCAAACAATCCCCAAGCATATAACAAGTAAGCACACAAGTATATCAAGCATATAAGATGAAAGTAATAATAGCATGCAAGATATAAACAAGTAAGGGAGGGAGAGAAAGAGCAATCGCAAACACAAGGGATTTGTTTCGAGGTTCGAGCACCCTTGCTTTACATCCCCGCCTTCGACATATGGAAGGATTTCCACTATAATCGATACACCGGATCACTCGGTGCCGCAACACCTACAAGCTCTTGGACTCCCTAGTCCGTACACACGCAAGCCCACCGGCTCGCCGAGGCCGCACCTCAAACAACAAGTTCGCACCGAACTCGAAACACCGAGTCCCCACTAGGACCGAAACAATGCGAACACACACGTCCGCCTCCTCAAAGAAACAAAATAGAACTTTGGTGATCACAACTCTTGATCACCTAAAATCCTCTCACAACAAACTCCTATAGGTAGATATAGCAATGGATAGCTCAAGTGTTCTGTGAGAAAACAAGGAAAGAGATGGTGGAGGAAAACTCAAGAAAATCTCTTTTAAACACTCTTGATAAACTCCCCTTTTGATTGGAAGTATTGGCTCTCAATTTAGTGGAGAAAACTCTTTTAATGAAGTGGGAAAAACTGGCTCAAAGTCCACTAAAAATCTTTTTGAAAAACAATGCCAAAATCCCCAAATTTATAGGGCTAGAAAAACTAGCCGTTGTGGTCTGTCAGACCTGTCGGTCGACCGCCCGGTCGACCGGCCAACGGTCATATTTCAGACCGTTGTGCCATCGGTCGACCGGTCGGTCGATCGAGGCCAGATACAGAGAGCACTGCTCTCTGTCCGGTCGACCGGGGCCTTTCCAGAGAGCAGAGCTCTCTGGACGACCGACCGGGTCGGTCGACCGGTCACCTGCCAGAACTGGCGTGCACGTCTGTGCACGTCGGTCGACCGGCTCGGTCGACCGGCTGAAGCCAGGACAGAACTGTAAAGGGATTTAAAACTTGATCTTTTTGGCTCACATAAAATCCCATAAATTCACAGAAAATCTACAAAAATAGTTTTACCAATATACTTTGATAAACAAACATGCTTGCATAAAATCAAGGCATGTTACAAATAATTTGGACTATTTTCGTAACTTGGAAATATTGGTTCAAAAACGTATTTTTCCAAACTTGATTTTTCCAAAACTTATTTTTCCAAAACTTCTCCAAATATAAAAACAAGATATTTAAACTCATTTAAAGTATAGTGTGTATGGATATGATCCACTACACAAACATGGTGAAATATCTATGTTTTTGACATTATGCACTAAACATGGTTTTGGATAAAAGATATGAAAACTTGAAAACCAAAATCTAAACATGTATTTTCTAAAATAGAAAATCTTTTGTAAAACAACTAAATCAAGAGTGTGTGTGTGTGTGTATATGATACTTGAGCAATCCACCAACTACTCTATCCTTTACATTTTATCTAAAAATAAAATCTTCTAAAAACAAACCTAGACACAAGTCTTCATCTTCTTGAAGTCTTCACTTGAAGCCTTCTTGACTTGGTCCAAACACCGTGCAAGCTCCAAAACTTGACTTTAAATTCTTTGTTGAAGCTATGCACCTACTAAGATCTTGATCATAAATCTGTCACTAATTAAACACAAGATCATTAGTAAACATAACTACATGAGTTGATCATCATCAAAACTAGAGTGATGGGCCTTTGGGCCAACAAAAACGTGTGTGTGTTGTGAACTTGAGCATATCACACTATTCTAATCTTTACACATGGATCTAAAACACAAACTAAACTAGGTACCAAGTCTTCTTGACGAACTCCGTCTCCAAGTCGACTCGATCTAAACCGTGATCCACCGAGCTAGACTCCAACGAGTGCTATATATGATCTTGATGCTCGGACTCTGGAATCACCAAGTGAAAGGCTTCAAAACTCCTTTGTTGAAGCTAATCACCAACTAATATCTTGATTAGAGATCTGAAACTAAACATTACAAGATTATTAGTAACCATAACTACATGAGTTAAACATCATCAAAACTAGAGTGGAAGGCCTCTGGGCCAACAAGCTTCTTTGAAGCTTAACTTTAATCCATGCTTTTATAACTCCATGAGTTTTGTCATCATCAAAAAGGGGGAGATTGTTGGCCCAGAGGCCTTCTACTCTAGTTTGGATGATGATTAACTCATGTGGTTATAGTTTACTAATAATCTTGTAATGTTTAGTTTCAGATACTTAACCAAGATATTAGTAGGTGATTAGCTTCAATAAAGGTATTTTGGAGCTTTCACATTGTGATTCAAGAGCCCGAGCGTCAAAGTTCATATCTAGCACTCATTGGAGTCAAGCTCGTGGATCACGTTTGGATCGAGTCGACTTGGAGACGGTGCTCTACAAGAAGACTTCGGTACATTGTCTAGTTTATGTTTTAGATCCATTGTTAAAGATTAGATAGTGTGATATGCTCAAGTTCACAACACACACACGTTTCATGTTTATTGATTTTCGGTTTTTTAGTTTAGCCGATCTTGGTTTTCATGAATAGATAGAATCAAAACAAGTTTACATGGTTTAATGTATATTAGATTTGTTCTATATACATCTATGCTTCAACTAGTTAAACAAACTTAGTTTGATAGTCTATTTCATGAGTTTGGAGTTTTGTATTTTAACAAAACTTATTTTCGGATTTAATGTCAAAAACTTTAATATATAGCTTTATATGTATATTGGATTATATCCATATACTACATGCTTAAATGTTGTTTTAATATCATGTTTTTGTATTTGGATGTGTTTTGAAAAAAATCAGATTTTCATTTCAAAATCCAAGTTTTGGAAAATACAAATTTTGGTTTTCGGCAAAATTTCTAAGTTACAAAAATAGTTCAAAATGTTTGTAACATGGTTTGATTTTACTCAAACATGTTTGTGTATCAAAGTATTATACTGAAACTATTTTTGTGAATTTTTAGAGATTTTATGGGATTTATTTGATAATTAAAAACCCAAGTTTTAAATCCTATAGCCGGATCTGCCAGGCCCTAGCGGTCGACCGGGACGGTCGACCGGACCAGTTGTTGGTCGATTGACGTGCACAAGGACGTGCACGCAGGCCAGCTTGTTTGGCCGGTCGACTGACTGAAGTCAGCCCACTCTCGGGTTGACCCGGTCGACCGGGCGGTCGGCCGGCCAGAGAGCCGTTGCTCTCTGGTTCTGGGCGCGGTCGACCGGGCGGTCGACCGGCAGGCTCAACGGTCGATTTTTTGACCGTTGGCCGGTCGATCGGCCGTTCGACCGGAAGGTCATTTTTGACCTTGTCAGCTGCCAACGGGTAGAATTTTTATGGGGGTTATAAATACCCCATTTGAGAGATGTTTCTCAATAAGTTTTTAGAGCAAAAATTTCTTACTTCTCTAGTGTTTAAACAGCAAGTTTTCAAAAGAGTTTTGGGTTCAAAAGATCTATCTTCATTTGTTTTAAAGTGTTGGAAAATTCAAAGAAAAAGAGAGTATTTGGGAATTGGTTTTTGATCTTTATTTCAATATCTATCTTGTGATTTTCCCAAATGTTTTTCTTTGTTGTTTTCATTTCCAAACACTTTATTTTCTCACTTGAGCTTATCATATCTATCTATCAATTAGGATCTTTATTTAGTGAGAAAGAATTGGTTTGTGGTTTTTGTGATCACCAAGTTGTAAACCCTCCTTATTTGTGATATCCCTCTTGTGTAGAGGTTGATTATTGGAGTGGTGGCTTTGTGCCTTATCCCTCTAGTGAGAGGTTGATTGGTTGGCTTTGTGCCCATCCCTTATTTGTGAGGTGGATTTGTGTTTGAGTGGCTTTGTGCCTAGCCTCTAAGTGTAGAGGTTGTGTTGTAATTGAGAGAGGAGTTGTGTACTCCAAAATTGTAATTGCCCCAAATCCTCATCGGAGGTTTCCCTGTGTGGGAGTCCTGTGTGGACAAGTTAGTGGAAATCCTTCTGTGTGAAGGCGGGGACATAGAGCTGTGTGTTCGCCCAAAGGCCTTCCACTCTAGTTTTGATGATGATTAACTCATGTAGTTATGTGTACTAATAATCTTGTGATTTTAGTTTCAGATCATTAATCAAGATATTAGTTGGTGATTAGCTTCAACAAGATGATTTGGAAGCTTTCACATGTTGATTCAAGAGCCCGAGCGTCAAAGATTATATATAGCACTTGCTCGATGGATCAAAGAGTTCTGGATCGAGTCGGCTTGGAGATTGCGCTCTACAAGAAGACATCGGTACCATAGTTTAGTTTTGTGTTTAGATCCAAATTGTAAAGATTAGAATAGTATGATATGCTCAAGTTCACAAAACACACACGTTTCATGTTTTGGTGTTGGTTTTCGGTTTTAGGTTTAACCGATCTTGGTTTTCATGAATAGATAGATTCAAAACAAGTTTACATGGTTTAATGTATATTAGATTTGTTCTATATACATGTATGCTTCAACTTCCTAGACAAACTTAGTTTTGACTTACTTATTCATGTGTTTTATGTTTTGGTATTTTTAACAAAACATATTTTGGATTTAAAGTAAAAAACATGGATATATATATGTTCTATGTATACAGGATTATATCCATATACATCATGCCTAAATGTTGTTTAATATCATGTTTTTGTATTTGAATGAGTTTTGGACAAAATGTATTTTTCTATTCAAAAATCCAAGTTTTAGAAAATACAGTTTTTGGATTTTGGTAAAAATGATAAGACACAAAAATGTTTCAAGATGTTTGAAATTTGTATTGAAATTTTTAACACAAAGTTATATTTCAATATAAAATGATAAAACCATTTTTGTGTAATTTTAGAGATTTTTATGGGAATTTATTGAATAATAAATAACATGTTTTTGCTGACCAGAACAGCCTCTGCCAGGCTAGGTCGGTCGACCCCTACGGTCGACCGTACCAAGTAGCCGATCGACCGTATCAGTCGACCGACGTGCACGGATACGTGCACGCTGGCTGCCCCATGGGCCGGTCGACCGCACGGGCGACCGACTGCATGCAGGTAACTCTCTGTTTGTTTCGGTCGACCGGGCGGTCGACCGGTAGCTGGCACCGGTCAAAATGTGACCGTTTGCCGGTCGACCGGTAGGCCATTTTTGGCAGAATCTGCTGCCAACGGCTATATTTTTCTGGGGGCTATAAATACCCCATTAATGGCCTGTTTTCTCCAAAATTTTTGTGCGAATTTTTCCTTACTCTCTGGTGTTTTCACAGCAATCAAAAGAAGTTTTGGGATTTAAATTGAACAATCTATTTGGTGTTTTAGCTAGGGTTTGAAAAATCAAAGAAAAGGGTTTTTGGGAAAAAGAGTTTTGATTCAACTTCTATATCTAGGTTTCAGTTTTTCCCAAGGATTTTCTTTGTGATTTTGATTTCCATTCCATTGGTTTTCTCCACACTTGAGCTACATCTAATTTCTTATTCTATAGGATCTTTGTGTGGGAGAAAGAAATTGTTTGTGGTTGTTGTTTTGACCACCAAGTTGTAAACCCATTATTTGCTTTGTGCCTTGCCCTCATTGTGTTGAGGAGGTTGTGCATTTGGGTTGTATCCCTAAGTTGTGAGGTGATCCTTATGTTGCTTGGTGCTAATCCCTCAAGTTGTGAGGTAATTGTTTGTTGGATTGGAGTTGTGCCTCAAGGAGGAGGTTGTGTTTGTAAGGAGAGGAGTTGGGTACTCCTTGTAATTGTGATTGCCCCAAATCCTCGGTGGAGGTTCCCTTTGTGGGAGTCCTTTGTGGACAAGCTAGTGGATTGGAAATCCTTCACGGTGGTGAAGGCGGGGATGTAGAGTTGGGTGCTCGAACCTCGAAATATATCTTGTTGTTTGCGCTTGTTCCCTTGACTCTTACTCTATCTCTATCTCTCTTTACTTTGTGCCTTGCATTATTTCACATTGTTCATTCATACTTATTTGCTTGGCTTGTTTGAGTGTGCATCTCTTGCTAATTGCAATTAGTTATTAAATTCCGCATTGAGTTCATTAGATTAGCATAATCACCAATTCACCCCCCTAGGTGATTTTCACTGTGTACTCGAACCTCAAAATATATCCGTGTGTTTGCGATTGATCCACTTTCTCTAACTCTCTCTATTACTTTGAGCATTGCATCATATTGCCATATCATATATATGCTTGTGTTGTTTGTGTGTGCCTCACTTGTGTTTAACCACGAGAGCTTCATAGAGCACCTCAACTCTTATTAAGAGGAATCAAGAGGAGTTAATCCAGAGCCCTTCACCGGGAATTCGGCTACACTCGTTGGTTACATTAAGTGTGTTGTAATTTAGTTTTTAATTTCTGCATTTTGTTCATTAGATTAGCCGTACACCTATTCACCCCCCTCTAGGTGTACTTACACTTAGGACGTCCGTTCCTAGCGACTGCTAACGCAATCATAAATTGTAGAAACGGATCCATGAGATTAACTTTTAGAGACATGACCAAGGAAGTCAATGTTTTCAACTTAGGTAAACACCCCTACGACATAAACGACCAACCCTTCGAGGTCAACTTCATTGAAAATATGACTAGTGAGCACAAAGAGGAGATCACACTAGAATCAAAGAATGAGGAAGAGTTAGAATCTAGTGATCTCAACCATGACGAAATTGAGTGGGCAGCAAGTACAAGTTTTATAGAGATGGAGAATTTAAGCTTAATACCTCCACCCATCGAGCCACCTCCTTTCTTGGAGTTAAAGACCTTGCCTAAACATCTTAAGTACGCCTACCTTGGTGAACAAGAGACGTTACCCGTCATAGTTGCCTCCAATTTGACTAATAAGAAAGAAGAAGACCTATTGGCAACCCTTAGGAGACATAGGGAAGCCATTGGTTGGACTATGGCCGATATCAAGGGACTAAGCCCTAAAATAGTCCAGCATAGAATCCATCTAAATGAAGGGGCTAAACCGAAAAGGGACCCACAACGTAGGCTAAACCCGCTCATGCAAAAGGCTGTACAAGGCGAAATAATGAAACTATTGGATAATGAGAACATTTATCCCATTTTCGATAGCCAATGGGTCAGCCCAGTACACGTGGTTCCTAAAAAGTCCAGTTTTACTGTGGTGGAAAACGACAACAAAGAGTTAGTGCAAACACGACTACCTACCAAGGTTCGAGTATGCATAGACTATCGCAAGTTGAATGCCGCTACTAGAAAAGACCATTTCCCCCTCCTATTTATCGACCAAATGCTGGAACGATTAGCGGGTCATGAGTATTACTGTTTCTTGGACGGTTACTCAGGGTATAACCAAATACCAATAGCCCCGGAGGACCAAGAAAAGACAACGTTCACATGTCTATTTGGGACATTTGCCTATCACCGAATGCCTTTCGGCCTATGTAATGCCCCAGCCACTTTCCAACGTTACATGTTAAGCCTTTTCTCCGACATGGTCGAGCACTTCTTGGAGATCTTCATGGACGACTTCTCCGTCTATGAAAATTCGTTTGACCAATGTCTTCATCACTTAGAGCTAGTGCTAAAAAGGTGCACTGAAAAGAACTTGGCCCTAAATTAGAAAAAGTGCCACTTTATGGTGCAGCATGGAATTGTCCTAGGTCATGAAATATCTAGGAAAGGGATCAAAGTGGATAAGGCTAAGGTGGAGATCATAGCCAAACTCCCTATTCCACGATGCGTAAAAGACATTCGTTCTTTCTTAGGTCGCGCTGGGTTTTACCGTAGGTTCATTAGGGATTATAGCAAAATTGCTAGACCCCTTACAAACCTTTTGGCCAAAGATGTGCCCTTCATTTTTGATGATAAGTGTAGTAGCGCAAGGGAGAAGCTAAAATTGGAACTTATCTCTTCACCTATCATCTCACCCCCGGACTGGTCCAAACCCTTTGAGATCATGTGTGATGCCTCCGATTTTGTGATAGGCGTTGTCTTAGGACAACGCAAAGATAACAAGCAGCACGTGATCTATTATTCAATTAGGACACTCAATGATGCCCAAGTGAACTATAATACAACCGAGAAAGAATTCTTGGCAGTAGTGTTCGCTTTGGAGAAATTCCACCCATACCTACTTGGGACCAAAACCACAATATTCACCGACCATTCTGCACTTCGATACCTAATGCTCAAAAAGGATGCGAAGGCCCGACTCATTCGTTGGATCCTCCTCCTTCAAGAATTTGATCTCGAAATTCGAGATAAAAAGGGTGTCAAAAATGTCGTCGCAGACTATCTCTCTCATGTGGCAAACGCACCTTCTGACGAACTGCCCATCAATGATAATTTTCCCGACGAACAACTTCTAGCAATCTCTACGGAACCATGGTTTGCCGACATAGTTAATTACTTAGTCACAAACCAAACACCATCTAGTTGGTCAAAATAGGATAGATACCGGTTCTTGTCTCAAGTCTGATATTTCACATGGGAGGACCCTTACCTCTTCAAATATTGTAGTGACCAAATTATTAGGAGATGTGTTCCCGACGAGGAAACTGTAAGTTCACCTAGAGGGGGGGTGAATAGGTGAAGGCTAATCTAATGGTCACTTATGAACAAATAATGCGGAATTAAAACTAAGTTGACAAATTAAAATTTCTTTTAAATAAACACTTATGTATAACTCAAGAGTGTTGCCGAATTCCCCTTGCGAGGCTCTGGACAAGCTCCTCTAGATTCCCCTTGAATGGGTTGAGGTGCCGCGTTGGCTCTCTTGGTTGAATACTAGTGTTAACAACAATCCCAAGCAAGTATGTATATCAATTATGAGCACAAGGGAATATATCATGCATATATAAGATGAACACAATAAGTTGAATGCAAGATATAAAATAGAGACAAAGAGAGAGAGAGGGAAGAGTAAGCAATCGCAAACACAAAGGGTTTGTTTCGAGGTTCGAGCACACTTGCTCTACATCCCCGCCTTCGACACACGAAGGGTTTCCACTATGCAAGATCCCAATGGATCTCTCCTCGGTGCCGTACACCTACAAACCCTCGGACTCCCAAGTCCCGTACACACGCAAGTCCACCGACTCGCCGAGGCCGTACCTCTACCACCAAGAGTTCACAACCGAACTCCAACCACCAACAACGAGCACACTTGCCCGTTTCCTCAAATACAAAGAAAAATCTCTTTGATGATCACAACACTTGATCACCTAAAGAGCACTCTCACTACAACACACCTATAGGAATATCTAGCAATGAATAGCTCAAGTGTGGTGTGAGAAAATCAAGGAAAGAAAGCTATGGAGGAAAACTCAAGAATCACTTTTACACACTCAATAAAAACTCTTCCTTTTGATTGGAAGTATTTGCACTAAAATCTTGTGGAGAAACTCTTCTAAAAGTATCTGAAAAACTGCTCAAGAAGTCTCCTAAATGTTCTATCAAAACAGATGACAAAAACCCTTTATATAGGCTGCCCAGAAAAGAGCCGTTGGGGTTCTGTCAGAGCTGGCGGTCGACCGCCGGTCGACCGGCCAACGGTCATTTTTCTGACCGTTGCAGCCACCGGTCGACTGGTGAGTCGACCGCTCTTCTGGAATGAACTGTCGGTCGACCGATCCGGTCGACTGGCAATTTCCAGAGAGCAACAGGTTTGGGTCGGTCGAGTCCCGGTCGAGTCCCGGTCGACTGATACGCACATGCACAAAACTGTGCATGTCGGTCGAGTGCCGGTCGACTGCCGGTCGACCGGTCACTGAGAAATTCTGAAAAATCAGAACTTCCAGGACCTGGAAAATTTGGATTTGGTTTTGGGTCTTGGATAAAATGTTTTGGTCTTGAAAAATCATAGAGTATGAGCATGTGTCATACTACTATCAAGGTAAAATACTTGGTAAAAAAAATTCTTTTGATAAAAACCTAATTTCCATGAAATGTTTTTCCAAACCTTTATCAAATACAAAAACAAGATATTTGAGTCCATTTAAAAGCATAGTGTGTATGGATATGATCCACTCCACAATCAATATGAAATATCTATGTTTTTGAAATCTAGTATACAACTTGGTTTTGGTTAAAGAATATACATGATAGAAATACCAAAACCAACAAATATTTTGTCTTAAAGAAAAATCTTTTTCTAAAATAAAAGTTCTTTTCTAAAAACAAAATCTTTTATGAAATCAATTAAATCAAGAGTTCTAATCAAGAGTGTGTGTGTGATATAGACTTGAGCAATCCACCAACTATCTATCCTTTACATTTTTACTAAAACAAAAATACAAATTCTATACCTAGACACAAGTCTTCAACTTCTTGAAGTCTTCACTTGAAGGCTTCTCATCTTCTTGACTTGGTCCAAGCTTGATCCAAAAACTCCTTGGATCACAACATGCAAGCTCCAAATCTTGTTCTTTAATCCTTTGTTGAGCTATGCACCTACTAAGATCTTGATCATGAATCTGTCACTAATTAAACACAAGATCATTAGTAACTATAACTACATGAGTTGATCATCATCAAAACTAGGGTGAAGGGCCTTTGGGCCAACAGAAACTAGAAGAGTTCTAGCCTTTTGTCATGAATTTGCTTGTGGTGGACACTTCGGTCCCCGCAAAACTGCCGAAAGGTCCTACAGAGTGGCTTCTATTGGCCTACTTTGTTTAAAGACGCATTTGACTTTTGCAAAACTTGCACAAGATGCCAAATGATAGGAAGGATTTCTAAACGTAATGATGCCCCTAAATCCAATTCTAGAAGTAGAACTCTTTGATGTTTTGGGCATTGATTTTATGGGTCCCTTCCCTAATTCATTTGGGCACCAAATCTTGTTGGCTGTAGATTACGTATCCAAATGGGTTGAAGCCATCCCTTGCAAGACTAATGACAACAAAGTTGTTGTCAAATTCCTGAAAGAAAACATCTTTTCACGCTTTGGAACCTCTCGTGCCATAATTAGTGATAATAGTACACATTTTTGCAATAGAACTTTTGAAGCTCTTATGCGAAAATATGTCATAACACACAAGTTATCTACACCGTACCATCCTCAAACCAGTGGGCAGGTGGAAGTTTCTAATAGGCAAGTTAAGTTTATCTTGGAGAAAACTGTGAATCAAAACAGGAAGGACTGGTCCACCAAATGGTCGATGCCATATGGGCATATAGGACCGCCTTTAAAATGATTCTAGGATGTCTCCTTATAGACTAGTCTTTGGAAAGGCTTGCCACCTTCCTGTTGAGATAGAGCACCGAGCTTTATGGGCAATTAAGCAGCTAAATTTTGATATAGATAAGGCCGTGAACTTGGAGGGTTAAGGAATGAGGCATATGAAAATGCGAAAATTATGAAGGATAGGGTTAAGGTTTTTCATGATAAGTTCATCATGAGAAAAACTTTTGTCCAAGGACAAAAAGTTTTACTCTATAACTCTAAACTTCATCTCTTTCCCAGAAAATTAAAATCAAGATGGACAGGGTCTTTCATTGTAAAGACTGTGTTTCCACATGGAGCCATAAAGATATATGACTCTAAAAATGGAAATGTATTTAAGGTAAATGATCAACGTCTAAAACCATTTTTGGAATCAATCTCGGAAGCAAACGCAGCCATGGGTCTTTTTGACCCAATGTATCGGTAACTCTACCTCCCTGCCAGTTCATTTCATGCATTTATACGTACATGCATACATTGGGGACAATGCATGGGATAAGTGTGGGGGAGGGCACCAACGCTTTGTTTAAAAAAAAATACTAATAAAAAATAAAAAAATATTATTTTAACATAGATTATGGACTAATTGTAGGTTGCTACTAACATAACTCACTAACCTTAGGCTATTAACTTAACAAATTTTGAGAAAAAACTTTTGAAAAAGGAAACAATATTTTGACTTATCTTTTGAAAGAAATCCAAGTTAATCTTAAGAATTAGGAAATCATGATTAGGATTTCTAAAAACTTGGTCAAAACAAAATAAATTGTTGGATTTTTTTTAGGTATAGGAGGAAAATTTGAATACTTAATTAGTCTTAATTTTTACCTTAATCAAATGTGCCTACCTAATACACGTTCACATCTAGGATTCTAAGATAAAGACTCTGTGCCTTATAAAAAATAATATAAAATAATATAAAAAAATAACAGAGTTCACTAATTAAGCTGAATACATGTGCCTCAAGAAGCATAAGTACTCACGCCTAAAGGTGATTTATAAATAAAGTCCTTAGTTTTGTGGCCTAGCTCACTCGAATCCTTAAGTCCGTGGGTGTTTTCTCACCCGGTGCCCTAAAACCGACCAGTTTGGGAGCCACCGACCTTAGGCTCGCTATAAGGGTGGATTAGAAAGCCTAAGAAAACTAAGAAATATTATCTATATATGTACTAACACATCTAATAGTGAATTAGTTAGGTATGAGGGCCTCAAGAAGCCTTGATACTTATACAAAAGAAAATTAGATGAGTTATTCATATTAAAAAAATATAGATATATATATATATATATAAAATAATAATAAAGAGGCATGGGAGTCTAAGTCAAAGAATCCCTAGTAAAGAGTTACAAGGATGCATATGACTTAGGGTAACGAAAGAGACTATACAAAATTCAATTTTAATCCTTACCTAAAATTGATAACAAATTATTCTTATAAAGACTTAGTTCAAGAATGAATAAAAATGATAATCCTAAAACTTATAGATTATTTAGTTTCTTCAAATGCATTTCAAATATTTCTTTCCTTTTTCAAAATAAAAAAAATCTTTTTATGGATTTTGTGGGTGTAATCCGCTGAAAACCTCACGAGACAACACTCGTCCTCTAGGGGTAACCTAGAGATTTAACGGCTTGTTGCACGTGCTAAGTGCAATCGTGATGCCTACGAAAGTGAGTTAGATAGATTAGTTTTTTCTTTTCTTTTTCCTTTTATTTTTACTCGAGGGCGAGCAAAAAGATAAGTGTGGGGGTGTGATAGGTAGTAAAAAGTGCATAATTATCATCACATTTACCATCATATTTCCCTATTTATTCTTTTATTAAAGCACTGCTACTAATATTTTATTGTTTAATGTGTGCAGGCCTTGAGTAATTAAAAAATAAAGAAATTAAGCATAAATGAAGCCCAAAAGCCCAAGAATCCAACAAGCCCACATGCAGAATTGTAGTAATTTAGAAGTTTCTCTCTTATCTAACCTAATCTAAACTTGAATTTTAAAATCTAAGGAAGGAAAAGGAAGGATAAAATAGAACTCCTAATTGCTAAAAAGAGGAGGAAAAGGATAAGATGAGATGGACTTCTATTCAAACCTAGTTGCTTGCAAGACAAGGATAAAGATAAAAGGAGAAAAGTTTAAAGATAAATCACAGATCCCTTTATAAATTCGGATTTGTGATAACTTACTTCCCAAGTTATCTCGAGTTCTCAAGATAGAATGTTTGAATGCAAAATCCAGAAGGAGTAGCCCAGATGAACGGACCAGAGGAGGCCACGCAAGAAAGCGCGTGGCCATTGGCCACGCTATTGCCGCAGAAGCGCGGCCATAGCCGCGTTTCCGCGGCCTTTTGGATGAGATTGGTTACGGATTTTCGTGACAGAGTTGTAATGGGACTCTACTTCCTATACCTCCTATAAATACCCCTGCAGAGAAACAGAGAGGGGAGAGCCAGCGACTGAAGTTAGGGTTTTTCTTTAGATCTTTTTCTCTTTCCGAAATTTCTTGTATTTTCGTTTTTATTTGAAGAAGATTATTTTGAAGAACGAGGAGCTCTGTAAATTGGTCAATGACATCCAATAAAGGTTACTCATTTCTTCTTTGCAATTTAATTTAGCTTTCCTGCTTTGATTAATTGTTTTATTTTCTTCTTTTGTTTTCTTGCAATTCTTCCTATTCACCTAAAAACTTGAAAATAACATAAAAAAATGAATAACTAAATTAAAACTTTAATTTGCTAATCTCTCGATCAACCCTAGTTTAGTTTTAAAAAGTGAATTGATTGACATTTATTGTTGTTAGAAACCCTAGGATTAAAAAGTGATGGCTCAGAGGCCTTCCACTCTAGTTTTGATGATGATTAACTCATGTAGTTATAGTTTACTAATAATCTTGTGATATTGAGTTTCAGATATTTAACCAAGATATTAGTAGGTGATTAGCTTCAACAAATGTGTTTTGGAGCTTTCACATGGTGATTCAAGAGCCCGAGCGTTAAGTTCATATCTCGCACTCATTTGGAGTCAAGCTTGGTGCATCACGTTTGGATCGAGTCGACTTGGAGAAGGTGCTCTACAAGAAGACCTCAGTTTGTTTTAGAATAGTTAGTTTAGATCCATTGTTAAAGATTAGATAGTGTGGTATGCTCAAGTTCACAACGCACACACTTGTTTTAAGTTTCATGTTTATTGGTTTTGGTTTTTGGTTTAACGGTCTTGGTTTTCATGAAAAGAATTGTATCAAAACAAAGTTTACATGGTTTAATGTATATTAGATTTGATCTATATACATGTATGCTTCATATTCTTAGAAAAACTTATTTTGATAATCTATTCAAGTATTTGGGTTTTGTATTTAAACAAAACTTATTTTCAGATTTAATGTCAAAAACATTGATATATATTTCTTTCATGTATATTGGATTCAATCCATATACCATATGCTTCAAAGTTGTTTAAATATCATGTTTTTGTATTTACATGTATTTTGGAAAAATCGGATTTCCATTTCAAAAATACAAGTTTTGGAAAATACAGAATTTGGTTTAAGGCAAATTTTCCAAGTCACAAAAATGGTTCAAATAGTTTAAAATATGTGTTGAATTTTTATCACACATGTTTTTATTTCAAAGATATAACATGAACCTATTTTTGTAGAATTTTAAAGATTTTATAGGATTTATTTGACAACAAAAAGACAAGATTTTAAGTTCTGAAAAATCTACTGCTAGGCTCTGGCGGTCGACCGGGACGGTCGACCGGGACGGTAGTTGGTCGACCGACCCGGTCGACCGATGTGCGCGAAACGTGCACAAAGGCCAAGTTGGCTTGGCCGGTCGACCGTGCGGTTGACCGACTGAAGTCACCCCACTCTCGGGTGGGGGCGGTCAACCGTAAGCTTTGGCCTGATCGACCGGGCGGTCGACCGGCCAGAGAGCAATGCTCTCTGGATCTGGCACGGTCGATCGGGCGGTCGACCGGAGGGCTCAATGGTCGATTTTTTGACCGTTGGCCGGTCGACCGGCCGGTCGACCGGAAGGGCAAAAATGCCCTTTTCAGCTGCCAACGGGCAGATTTGAAATTTCTTGGTTGTTTTCAATAAGATTTTTAAGAACAAAATTTCTCCCATTTACAAGTGTTTTAACACTAGTTTTCAAAAGAGTTTTTAAACCAAAAGATTCATCTTTCTTTATTTTTCAAGGGTTGGAAAAATCAAAGAAAATTAGAGATTTGGGATATTTGTTTTGTTCTTCATTCTATATTTATTCTAGTTATTTTCTCAAGTATTTTTCTTTATTATTTGATTTCCAAGCACCTTGATTTCTCACACTTGAGCTTATCTACTATCCTATCTATTAGGATCTTTGTTTTTGTGAGAAAAGAAGTTGTTTGTGGTCTTTGAGATCACCAAGTTGTAAACCTTCCATTGATTGTGAAATCCCTCTAGTGAGAGGTGATTGAGTTGTATTCCTCAAGTGTGAGGTGATAATGGAAGTGGTACTTAGCTCCCTCTAGTGAGAGGTGGAGATTGTGTTGGAATCCCTCAAGTGTGAGGTGATTGTGTTTGAGTGGTTTTGTGCCTATCTCTCTATTGTGAGGTTGATATTGTGGTGGCTTTGTGCCTAGCCTCTAAGTGTAGAAGTTGTGTTGTATTTGAGAGAGGAGTTGTGTACTCCGGGTTATTGTATAGCCCCAAAATCCTCAGTGGAGGTTCCCTATGTGAGAAGTCCTGTGTGGACGAGTTATTGGAAATCCTTCTGTGTGAAGGCGGGGACGAAGAGCTGTGTGCTCGAACCTCGAAATATATCTTGGTGTTTGCGATTGATCCACTTTCTCTAAATCTCTCTCTTATATTGTGCCTTGCATTGATTCATATTGTCATTTCACTCTTATATGCTTGGTTGTGTTTGTTTGTGTGCCTCACTTGTGTTTAACCACGAGAGCTTCATATAGCACCTCAACTCTTATTCAGAGGAATCAAGAGGAGTTAGTCCAGAGCCCTTCACCGGGAATTCGGATACACTCGTTGGTTACACTAAGTGTGTTGCAATTAAGTTTTAATTCCGCATTATTGTTCATAAATTAGCCGTACACCTATTCACCCCCCCTCTAGGTATACTTTCAAAAAGATCTTCTTGAAGATGAATTGATTGTTAGGTTTACTTTAATTTAGCTTACACTTTTTAAATGATTCTTCATAGTTCATACTAAAAAGTTTGATAGCATAAAGTTAAAAAGAGGAACTTCTCTTATGCTATGCTTTGAAATTAGGATGAATTAATGTTTAATCTTTATTAGTGCACACTAGTTAGGGTTCCAACATTATTAAATCATCTTGCTTGATTGTCAATCAAAACCCTAGGACTGATGCTTCTTCATTCAATATGATATTCACTTTTTGGGACTAATGCTATAGGTTGTGGTAGATGATTAGTAAACTATACCTTTTAAAACTCGATCAAATCTAATCAATCTCTCTTTTTCTTTTACAAGCAAATTTACAGAGAAGATCGTTCCAAAACGCTTCCATCGCATCCTTTCCTGAGGATCGACCCGCATAGCCCTTGCTACAGCGGTTACTTTGAAACGAGACTAAGAATATCTAAACTATTTACAAAACAATTTTTCGTTTCAATCAATATGCTTATTATTCTAAATTGGTTTCCTCTCGTGTGTGTGTGTGTGTGTGTGACTTGCTTACATTGACAAATCCATTTAAGGTCATAATATTTTCTTGTACTTGATAGATAGCATAACTCGAGGGGGGAGCTTTTTCAAGCTCTTTCCTATCTTTTATTTTAAATAACTCATATGTTTGTCATTATCAAAAAGGAGGAGATTGTTGGCTCAAAGTTACAATCACTGGTTTATGGTTTTGATGATAACAAAACGTATGTGGTTATTTAGTACTAATCAAGTTCAAGTGTTAAGTATGTTTTAGAGTTCTAAAGGATTCAAGGAGTTTTGTTCCTCTAAAGGAAGGTATTGAAGACTCAAAGGTATTCAAGTACGGATTGAAGCTCAATGCACTCGGCGTCGCTAATAGAGAAGCCCGCTTGAAGATACTTGTAGTCACTTAGAGCCTTTTAAGAAAATAGTTTGTTAAAGTGTAGAATATAATTTTGATGCTCAAGAAGTGACACACACAAAAATACATGATTTTGAAAATATAAGTTTTGATAGTATTGGTATTTTGCTTGTGATTTTGATACATGTCTCGTAATTTTTTCAAAATTTTATATCAAGTTTAGAACATATATTTCATTGTCTATACATTGCTATATTACTTATAAACCAATATAAAATATTTTAAAAATTATTTGAAACTCAAAAATATTCAGAAAAAGCATTTCTGGCTAAGTCGGTCGATTGTGCGGTCGACCGGTGCCTATGTCAGGCCAAAACAGTCGATCGAGCTTTTGGCCAAGGGGGCGTGCACGTTATCTTTTGACCGACCGGTCGACCGCTAACCCTTGCGGTCGATCGGGAGTCAACCGACTGGCAGAGTTTAACTCTCTGTTTGGGCCGGTCGACCGACCGGTCAACTGACCCCATAGTTTTCCTCTTTTGAACAGTTTTTCGGTCGACCGGGCGGCCGATCGTGCCAACGGCTCTATTTTTGTTTTGAGCTGTCGGTTGACCGGCCGGTCAACTGACAGGCTGCCAAGTCTGAATAACGGCTAGTTTTTGAATCTGTTTTGTTTTTAGTGAATTCTAACAAACAATTTTGGTTTCTATAGGTCAAATCTCACCCCAAATGACCTGGTATGCTTAACTAATAGTATTAATCTATTGTCTATATATATGGCATCACGGGGTTTGGTTTTCACAACACAACTTTACAAGTTTTCATATAAACTCAAGTTTGGTTCAAAAGAGAAAAGTTTTTCTAGCTTCTAATCTTCAAGTTCAATCTTTCCAAAGCTATTTTTAGTTGGTTTTAAAGCTCTTAAATTCTTTCTAACTGAATTTCTGATGTGAAACGGAAGGCCCTATGGTATGGTATATCAGTGATAAATCCAAATTCCGCAACGTTTCACCAAAATAATGATCTGGTAGGAAATAAATCTAAACTCGTTCTGTCACACGATGGATTTTAATAATAATTTGCAATTGTAGTTTAGACAATCATCATCTCAAGAATTTTATTACAATGCTCAGTTAACATGAAACATCCTACTCGCAATATCAATACCAGTAGATAAACAAGTGTAAACAAAAGCACACAACTCACAGTTTATAGTGGACAGTAGATTAATATGATAAAATATCAGAGAATAACTTTTCAGTGTAATCTAATTAATAATCTGGCTGCTGAATTAAATATTTTACCTACTGAGAAGCTACGTTCTCAGGTTTACTTTAGTTGCTATTGATTTGCTGTTGCTGATCCTTGACTGACTTTTAACTTGCTGTTGCAGGAACCGGAGGCATGTAAAAATCGGATCGGTTCAGTTCTGTTGGACCTGATAGACTTCTTTGTTTCTAGAATCTTAGGCGGCAGCACATAGACAAGATCAGAGAAGGACTGGATCTGAAACTTGTTGACTTCCTCACTTCCACCTTAACCAAACAGGCCCTACATTGACAGTGTTGGGCTTGACTGCATGAGCTCGCGAGAGAGACGACGAAGGATCATCGACTTGCTGAAGAAAGGACCAGTCGAAGAGGATGAAGGCGACGTGGTTTAGTGATGACGGGGATGCTTCAGTCGACGGAGGTCATAATGCAGAGAAGGGGAATGACCGGTTGATGGAGCTGCTGTTGAATGGCGACAACGCGGTGGAGATGGTTGCCTCGCGGTGGTGCATGAGGACGTGGAGAGGAAAAAAGAAACAGAGGTCTTTTGGGTTTCTTTTTGGTTTGCAGGATGAAGAAAAAAGAAAGAAGAAGATGAAGGGGTGGGGGCCACTTGAGGGGGAAAAAAGATAAGAGAGAGGCAGCACGTGAGGATGTGGGAAAAGGGGTTTTGTTGGGGTTTTTTTTCTTTCTCTCTTTCCTGTTGGCTTTGTAATATTTTTTGTTTTGTTTTGTTTTTTTTGGCTGTGAACGGGATTTGATATGAGATTAGGATTTAAGATAGGATAAGAATAGAGAAGTGGAGATAAGATTTGGAGGGGATAATTTGAATATTTGGATTATGGTTTCACACTCAAAATCTGGGAAGATCGAATTTCACACTCGAACTCACAAAAGATAAGATATTTTCATTTTGAAAACAACTTAAATTTCACTAATAAATCTCCATTACAATTTTATTGGAATCATGCCTTAATATAGGCTTACAGAATTGAGGACTTTCTCCACGTAGTCGATGTGGGACTAAAAAGGAGAAATACAAAGTTAAAATAAAGAAAATAACGACTCAATTAAATAAAAAATACAGACTCCAATCGACTGAAACAACTCAAACAGTGAAGCTCTTTGGATGTCCGCATCATTCTCCCCAGGTGGGAGAAAACTCGACTCCGTCGAGTTTGGTGTAGAAAGCTCCCGTAACGCTTCAACACAACTGGGTCTACCTGCTGCAACTCACCACTCAATAGGTAATATTCATTTTAAACAATCAGATATCATTAGAATACACCAGATAATTTAATCATCTAAAATTTTATCACATTTCACTGCTGTATTGGGATGAATATCTGAGAGTGGACTCAATGTGGGGACTCTCATAAAAATGGCTCAGAGAAGGCTTACAACCAGTAGGTTGTTAGGGTTAAAATTAAATACCTGTATCCACTGAATTCCCAACATTGAAAATAGGACTAATCTCAAAATCTTTAAAAGATATAACATGAATATTATAATTTGAATTCTACAAGATTTCAAAAAATCCAACACTACAGCATGCAAATCATTAACAGTTCCCGAGGAAACCGCTTCGGACGAATCTGAACCATCTTAAGTTGTCAACAGTAAGAGTTTTAAATAACTTCCTGACACAAGTTCATAAATTATAGTTAGCGTTGCATTGTTCAAATGTATCACTGATTTCTCATGTGTAGATCGTGCACGTGTATGAAAATGTGATGCAGACTTAGATATGCAGACTCAGAATACTCTAGAATGAACGGTAGCAGGGATCTCATTTTAGTGCCTACATATGCAAAGGAGTAACTTGACTCCCTATGGGATGGAAAATTTTTAGGCACTTGGTTCAGTGGGTCAACAATACTCACGACCTCTATCAAAAAGAATGATTAGGCGTACCAGCATAAATGTATGTGATAGTTTACCTATTACTTTGTTAATGATGACAAGAGATATTTTAACAGGTAAAGTCTGAGTAAAAATACCCTTTTATTTAACTGTAAGGGAGAAAAAGTTGATACTCTGCAGACTGTGAGGTTCTCCCATAATGACATCCCTTAAGTTTTCGAATGCAGATCGACCATAGATGAAAATATCCCTGATCTGACCATCATCTTTTGTCACTATATAGTTCCAAAATTTATCCTTATAAAAGTGGATGTTTATTGGGACAATGCACGATTGGTTGACCTCCAATGACAACTTATCAACTTGCCATTTAAGATCGATTTGCTTGGTAGGATTCAACCTAAAGTGTGGCAAGCCGGGAAGATTAGCTCCTGGGCTTAACTCAATGGCGTGTTGGATATCACGCGTCAGTAATAGCTTATCCGGGAGATTTTTGAAAAAGGCAGTGATAGATTCCTTGACGATAGGGCCGACTTCGGGGAGGTTCAGAGCACTGTCTTTAGGAGAGAGATCAGTAAACTCTGTAATGTCTGAAACAACTTCAAGAGGACTCGAAGTATTGGACTTCTCAAGGTTATCACCTATAGTCTTTTCGTCAAGGTCTGAGTTTTCAGATTCTTCCGCCTGGCAAATGGGTTCTTCAGAGAGGACATCAACAAGCTCCGTGATCATAGGGGTAGGTGTCGGTAATAGAGGAGGCAGATGTTGACGACCAGAGCAGACAATGACAGTAGGAGTCGACAGTAAATAAAGTGGAGAAGGTGGTATCGGTAGTAAGGGAGGAAGGGGCTCTGAATTTATTACAGGTGGTTTCCTAACTTGAGCGACTTTGATTAGAGTTGGGCAGTTGGCAGCAACATGCCCATACCCTTGACACTTATAACACTTAATCGTGGGACTAAGCTTGGAGTAGTCTCTGTCACTAGACTCTTTTATCACGGACGTGGTGTTATCAGACTTCTTCTCGACTTTAGTGATGATCCTATCTAGGGTTTGATTAGAGGACTCCGTGATTTGGATCAGGTTATCAAGTTGAGCACTTATGGCGGCAAGTGCCATGGCAAGCTGGGAATCCATAGGGGTGGGATGAGAGTTACTAGATGCAAAAATTTTTTATTTTTATTTATTTTATTTTTTTAAATTATTTGATGCAAAGAAAATATGATGTAAAAGTTTTCCTACCTAAACCATACTCTGATACCAAACTGATGTGAAACGGAAGGCCCTATGGTATGGTATATCAGTGATAAATCCAAATTCCGCAACGTTTCACCAAAATAATGATCTGGTAGGAAATAAATCTAAACTCGTTCTGTCACACGATGGATTTTAATAATAATTTGCAATTGTAGTTTAGACAATCATCATCTCAAGAATTTCATTACAATGCTCAGTTAACATGAAACAGTCCTACTCGCAATATCAATACCAGTAGATAAACAAGTGTAAACAAAAGCACACAACTCACAGTTTATAGTGGACAGCAGATTAATATGATAAAATATCAGAGAATAACTTTTCAGTGTAATCTAATTAATAATCTGGCTGCTGAATTAAATATTTTACCTACTGAGAAGCTACGTTCTCAGGTTTACTTTAGTTGCTATTGATTTGCTGTTGCTGATCCTTGACTGACTTTTAACTTGCTGTTGCAGGAACCGGAGGCATGTAAAAATCGGATCGGTTCAGTTCTGTTGGACCTGATAGACTTCTTTGTTTCTAGAATCTTGGGCGGCAGCACATAGACAAGATCAGAGAAGGACTGGATCTGAAACTTGTCGACTTCCTCACTTCCACCTTAACCAAACAGGCCTTACATTGACAGCGTTGGGCTTGACTGCATGAGCTCGCGAGAGAGACGACGAAGGATCATCGACTTGCTGAAGAAAGGACCAGTCGAAGAGGTTGAAGGCGACGTGGTTTAGTGATGACGGGGATGCTTCAGTCGACGGAGGTCATAATGCAGAGAAGGGGAATGACCGGTTGATGGAGCTGCTGTTGAATGGCGACAACGCGGTGGAGATGGTTGCCTCGCGGTGGTGCATGAGGACGTGGAGAGGAAAAAAGAAACAGAGGTCTTTTGGGTTTCTTTTTGGTTTGTAGGATGAAGAAAAAAGAAAGAAGAAGATGAAGGGGGTGGGGGCCACTTGAGGGGGAAAAAAGATAAGAGAGAGGCAGCACGTGAGGATGTGGGAAAAAGGGTTTTGTTGGGGTTTTTTTCTTTCTCTTTTCCTGTTGGCTTTGTAATATTTTTGTTTTTTTTTTTTTTTGGCTGTGAACGGGATTTGATATGAGATTAGGATTTAAGATAGGATAAGAATAGAGAAGTGGCGATAAGATTTGGAGGGGATAATTTGAATATTTGGATTATGGTTTCACACTCAAAATCCGGGAAGATCGAATTTCACACTCGAACTCACAAAAGATAAGATATTTTCATTTCGAAAACAACTTAAATTTTACTAATAAATCTCCATTACAATTTTATTGGAATCATGCCTTAATATAGGCTTACAGAATTGAGGACTTTCTCCACGTAGTCGATGTGGGACTAAAAAGGAGAAATACAAAGTTAAAATAAAGAAAATAACGACTCAATTAAATAAAAAATACAGACTCCAATCGACTGAAACAACTCAAACAGTGAAGCTCTTTGGATGTCCGCATCAATTTCTTCTTTCACTTAACTCCTTGAACCTCATTTCATATTCTACTCTATATAAAGTTGTAAGAGAGAGTGTTTGTGATCTTGTTTGATCACCAAGAGATTTGTAACCTCAATTGGCTATGTGCTACCTCTTGTTAGAGGGTTGAGTGGTGGAGTTATGTACTCCAGCTTGTGTAGACCAAATTGTAATTTCTTATTATAAGGTTCCTTTGTGGAAGATCCCGTAATGGATAGTGAAATCCTTCATAGTGGTGAAGGCGGGAACGTGGAGCAGTGGCTCGAACCTCAGAACAAATTCTTCGTGTTTGCGATTGCTTGTGTCTTGCTCTCTATTGCTTTTCATTATTCATACTTGTGTGGTTGTTCATCTTGCATACTATTATTGCTTTCATTTCATCACTTTCATTATTAGTCTATACTCACTCAACAAGAAGACAATTGAGAACCACAACTCATAATCTAGAGGAATTAAGAGGAGAAGTTTTAGAGCCCTTCACGAGAAATTTGACTTTAATTCTTGTTTTAAGTGACTGGTTTACATTATTCTTCATAAGTAGTTTTTAACTTGCATTTGATTAGCATAACACCTATTCACCCCCCTCTAAGTGTATTTCACATCCAGCCCAGAGGCCTTCTCTTGCCTTCATTCTACAATGCTATGCCTTAGTCTACACCATCCAAGGTTTTAAATAATTTCCTTTTAAATTGTTGTTGCAACTTAAAAACTTGTAAACTGAAATCATTCATGGTGTGCTTATTTTGGATGCAATGAGAGGAATTTTTGGAACAGTGATGCCTGGCTGCCCAGAATTATTCCAATCATTCCAAATGAGGTGAGTCATGGATGTAGGAAGGCCGACGAGAGAGTCAAAGAGACCAACACCAAAGAGTCAACCACTCCAGAGGGGGAGTTGTCATTGCAATGCTTGCAGGAGTTGCTCACTGGGCTTACAATGACGGTGACCAACCGATTGTTGCGATCACTATCGTCGACACCAGCAATAATACCAACCAACTCGATCCTAACCATAAAGTAATTAAGCAGCACCAATTCATCGATACAGCACTAATGTTTTTTTATTGTACATAAAACAAGAAAATTGATTAATATTTAAAATTTAGAAATTCCTTCTGGCTAGAAGGAAATATAGAGGCCAGAGCTTCGACATCAATCGACCCATAAAGAGGACAATGGCAACAACCTCCTCTGTGAGACACCGAGACATTGTTTGAAGTAATGGGCATCAGCAGAGAGCTGGCACGGAAGATCAGGGGCCGAAATGATAATAGAGGAGAGATTGTCAGAGTCGAGGGAGGGTTTCACCTTGTGAGGCCATCAAGAATTGAAGAGCAAGAAGAGTATGAATACGAAGAAGAAAGAAAAAGGTGAAGGGTGCATGCGGGGAACGGACTGGAGCAAGCCTTCCTTCTGTTAGATGAGAATAAAAGAAAACATCGGTGATCCGTCCCACGCTAATATCTACAGTCCTAATGCAGGAAGGCTTACCACTGGTCGGCGCCCGTGGCCATTCCCGTCGCCACCGACGATGAACGCTTTGAACCTCATCCTCTGGCTGACGCACGGCTACTCGATGATCTGGTGCTCACTAATGGAGAGGAGATGGTAGGGTTTGTGGGAGGAGGAGGGGGAAAAGTGAGAGAGGAAAGGGGAAAAGGTAGAGAGGAAATGGAGCAAAAGTACCGAGAGGAGGAAAGGAGATTATCGAGGGAGAGGGAGGTCGGTGAGGGAAAGGCAGCAAAATCAATCTCTCTCTCTCTCTCTCTCTCTCTCTCTCTCTCTCTCTCTCTCTCTCGACGGAGATCGCCCCAAAAAGAGATGAGAGAGAGAGAGAGGAGTGGGGATAAATGAGTAATTTATTTTCAAAAATGTTAAAAATTTAACAACAGTTGACGGTGGGACATTTTTGATTAAATTGAAGAACTTGAGGTAATTTTAGAAATATGATGATTGAGAGGATAATTTTAAAATAAGAAAGATTAGAGGGCATATATAAGAAAAACCCGAAAAAAAACTAATTCCTAACTCCATCGTGTTTTCCCTCATCCAAGACACTAATTCCGAATTCCTAATTTTCAAAATCGAGCGAAGCGAGGTTTTCTCCCGTGACTCCTTTACAAACTTTGTTCGTCCGTTCATCCGTCTTCAACCTGCGAGAGATAGAGAGCGCTCTTTCTTCTTCCCCCAGCCGCCCCCTCCTCGCTCTCCCTCCAACCGCCCCTCTCTTTCCAGCCGCCGCCTCCTCTTTCTCTCTCGCCACAGTTGCCGCCTCTCTCGTGCTATATTTGATTTCTCACTGCCAATATATACTTGTTTTAATCAAAGCCGACCGAAGGGAGGCTTTCTCCCGTCACTCATATAAAATTTCTGTCCGTCCGTCTGTCCGTCCGTCTTCATTTGTGTGTGAGGGAGAGAGCAGTGTCGACCCCTCCTTTTTTCCCTTCTCAGCTCTCCTCCTTCTTCCTCCTCCTCCTTCCTTTCCCCTCCTCCTCCTGATCGATTAGTCGGTGTCCCACCTACAGTAGTAGTATACTAGTTTTAATCAAACCGAGTAAAGCGAGGTTTCTCTTGTGACTCCTTCTTAAACTTTGTCCGTCCGTCTGTCCTCCAAAAAAAAGTTATAGAGAGAACTGAGCGACTCTCTCCCTGCCTCCACCCATCCTTGCCCCCCTCCCCTCTCTCCCCTCTCCCTCTCTCTCTCACATCTTTCCACTCTTTCTTCTTCCTTCCTTCTCCTTCACTCAATTCCACCATAAGCAGTATATTAGTTTTATTTTATTTTAATCAAAATCGACCAAAAGGAGGTTTTCTTCCGTGACTCATATAGAAGCTTTGTCCGTCCGTCCGTCTCCGTGAGAGAATAGTATCAACTCCCTTTCGTCTTCCTTGCTCAGCTTTCTCTCATTTTTCTGATCTTCCTTTCCTCCTCTCCGATCAATCTATTTCTCACCAACAGCGGTATATATCTTTTATTTAAAATTTTTAAGCCCTCTCTGCCAGTCGCTCACCCCTCTTGATCCGACGCTGGCTCGGATAGCTCTCGAAAATGAAAACTAAACAATGACAGTACACAGGAGGAATTTTTTTGTGGGTGGCTCAAGTGAGTCACCTCTTTTTGTTGTTTTTTATTTATAGAAAAAAAGAAAAAACTGATTCCCAAAAAAATCTCCCGCATTCCACATGAACGTGGGCACTCCTCCACGTTTCACTCACGTTCACTGTGAGTGCCCATGTTCACAGTGAACGTGGGTTCAGTTATTCAAAAAACTGAAATTACTAACAATCTCCCCCTAATTTTTGCTTTTGATCTGCTGCATCTTCATGACGCCGATCTTTTCGCGGAGCTCCTCGAACCTATGTTTTCCCAGTGGCTTTGTCAGAACATCAGCCAGTTGTTCCGCTGTGCCCGTGTGTGCCAGCTCGATGTCCCCACGTTCCAGGCATTCTCGAGTGAAATGGAATTTCACGTTGATGTGCTTACTGCGGTCATGTAACACTGGATTTTTCGCCAATGCAATGGCCGCTTGGTTGTCAACCTTGATGATTGGTGCCGCGACACGAATTCCTGTGATCTCCTCCAGAACGCGTCTGAGCCAGACCGCCTGGCAAGCTGCCGCCGCAGCTGCCATGTACTCGGCCTCACACGACGACTACGCCACCACCCGTTGCTTCTGTGACAGCCATGACACAGGGTTCCCACCAAGGAAAAAGATCACGCCCGTCGTGCTCTTGCGATCGTCGATGTCGCCGCCCATGTCACTGTCACTGTATCCTTCTAGCACGAGCTCGCCAGTGTCGCGCCTGTACTGAATCCCGTACTCTATTGTTGCCGCCACATGTCGCAGCAAGTGTTTTAGCGCCGCCATGTGCTCTTGCCTTGGTTCCTCCATGAACCGACTCAAGTATCCAACACTGAACGACAGTTCGGGCCTCGTATGGAGCAAGTACCGCAAGCTGCCGATTAGGCTGCGATACTGAGTTGGATCGACCGGCGACGTCGTGCTCTTCTTGGACAGCTTCAGGCGCGTCTCCATGGGCGTCGCGCACCCGTTGCAGCTCCCCATGCCGGCCTTCTCTAGTAGCTTCACGGCGTATGCGCTCTGGCATAGCTGAATCCCCCAGCGGCCTTGCTTCACCTCAATTCCGAGGTAGTACGACAGCACCCCTAGATCACTCATGCGGAACGCCGTCTTCATCTCGGTCTTGAACACTTCAATCTCCGGCGCAGACTCCCCCACGATCAGCAAATCGTCGACGTAGACGCCAACAACAAGCCTGGAGCCTCCTCTGACTCGAGTATACAGGCCATGCTCCGATTTGCACCGGCGAAAACCAAGTTCAGTCAGACTGGTGTCAAGCTTCGCGTTCCAAACCCGTGGCGCCTGTCGCAGCCCATACAGCGCCTTGTTCAGCTTCAACACCATGTGCTCCTTGCCTTCAGCACTGAAACCCGGCGGCTGGGTCACATAGACTTCCTCGGCGAGTTCCCCGTTCAAGAACGCGGACTTCACGTCCATGTGATGCACCAACCACCCATTGTGTGCAGCCACCGCCAGGACCAGCCGCACAGACTCCATTCTTGCGACCGGCGCGAATACTTCCTCAAAGTCGATGCCCTGCCATTGCACATACCCCTTTGCAACTAGCCGCGCCTTGTGCTTGACGATGTCGCCGCGCTCGTCACGCTTCAGCTTGAACACCCACTTCAAGCCGATGGCGCGGTGACCCTTCGGGAGCTCGACCAGGGTCCAGGTCTTGTTCTGTTCGATCGATACCATCTCCTCGAGCATCGCCACGCGCCACTCCTTTTCCTGCTTGGCCGCTTCTACCGTGACTGGTTCGTCGCCGATCACCATCATGAGCACCTCTTCAGGAACCTCCTGCAGCTCGCGCTCTGCCAGCCCCGGCGGCGTCCCTGGGCCGATGATGTCGTGCATAGCCCGGAGCCGCAAGGGCGCATCATCATGGTCGGCATCGAGCGGTGGCGTTGCCAATGGTGACGTCCTCATCCCAGTAGCCGGTGGCGTGTGGGGCTCTGACCCGCACGAGGACAGTGCCGCGCGTGGTATGTTTGACGGCGAGCGCGGGGCAGACACCGCCGAAGGCGTGCCAGGCACAGTCGCCCCACCGTCTTGGCGCATCGTACCCCCAATAGAGATGAACTCGATGTGAAATGGATCCTCGCCTCCGTTCGCCGCGGAAACGGCTTCCTGGCCCCAGTCCCAGGGCCGATCTTCTTCGAACACCGCATCACGGGACACCGTGACACGGCGCGTCGCTGGATTGCAGAATCGCCAGGCCTTGGAACCCGGCTCATACCCCACGAACACCATGGGCGTACTCCTGTCCTCCAGCTTGGCAAGCCGCTTGCTACCTTGCTTGACATGCGCGACACAGCCAAAAGTGCGTAAAAAATGAACGGCAGGTTTGGTTCCATGCCATACCTCAAACGGAGTTTTGCCGTCCACGCTCTGGGTTGCTGAACGGTTCAGGATGAACACCGCCGTGGATGCTGCCTCCCCCCAGAACCAGCCCGGCATAGACATGGCCTTCATCATGCTGCGCGCCATGCCCATGACCGTCTGATTGCGTCGCTCCACCACCCCGTTTTGCTGTGGAGTGTACGGGGCAGTGAGGTGGCGCTGAATCCCCTCATTGGCGCAGTGGTCGGCGAAGGCTCCCGCAGTGAACTCGCCACCGCGGTCGGTACGCAAGGTACTGAGTCTACTTCCAGCTTCCGCCTCGGCCCGCGCCTGGAATTTCTTGAACGCCGTCGCGGCCTCGCCCTTGGACTCCAGCAGGACGAGCCACATGTACCGGGTCAGATCGTCGACGAGGAGGAAGAAGTACTTGTTGCCGCTCGGAGTGGCCGGCGTCACTGGCCCGCACAAATCCCCATGCACGAGCTCCAGTTTATGCTGCGCTCGGTACGCCGCCTCGCTCGGGAACGCCAGCCTGCGCTGCTTGCCTGCCAAGCAGCTGTCGCACACTTCGTCAACGTGTTCAATTGAGGGCAGGCCACGTACCATATCTTCCTGTGCGAGTCGGCGGAGTCCCCTGAAGTTCAGATGTCCGTAACGCGCGTGCCATCGCCACGCCGCGCTGGACCCTTGCGCCGCCAGGCACACCGGCTTGCCGATGTCGAGTGTCAGCATGTACAGGCGATCCTCCGTGCGCCGCACCTTTGCCAGCAGCCTCCCCTGCGGGTCCCAGATCCTGAGGATGCCGCCGTGCAGCGCGATCCTGTAGCCGTCCTCGTCCAGTTGCCCGATGCTGACGATATTCGCTGTTAGACGCGGAATGTGGTACACCCCGGCAAGCGCCTTGTGACCGCCGTCCTTGAGCTTGAAGAGCACCTTGCCGCGCCCCTCAATTCTCGCCACCGATCCGTCGCCGAAACGGACCGAGCCGTGAATGCGCGTGTCGAGGTCGGCGAACGCCGCGCGCTCCCCTGTCATGTGGTTGGTGGCGCCCGTGTCGAGGATCCAGCGTGTGCAGCCATGCTCCCCCTTCTCTCCGAGTTGCACTAACAGCTTGCTCTCGTCGAGGTGGACGGTCGATGACGACGCCGCCTTCACCGCGGGCATCTCCTGGAGTGCCTCCTCATCGGAAAGGGTGGCCCTTGCCACCATCAGGGTGGTCTCCACCTCCTCCTCCACCTGCGACGAATGTGTCTGTTCATCTCTCTTCTTCTTCCTGCACTCGCGCG
This sequence comes from Agave tequilana, assembly GCA_038442645.1. Lineage (NCBI taxonomy): Eukaryota > Viridiplantae > Streptophyta > Magnoliopsida > Asparagales > Asparagaceae > Agave > Agave tequilana. Next base: position 171,287 of record JAVJIF010001196.1, read on the forward strand.
CCCAGTGGCCCTTCTTGCCGCAGTAGCGACACTCGTCGCCAGCCACGCCTTGGCCGTCGCGACTGGTGTTGCCGCCGCCGCGCCTGCCCCTGTCTCGACCGCGACCGCGCCCGCGGCCACGACCTTTCCTTCCGCTTGACGACGCCTCCTTCGAGCGTTCCGGGCCCCCATTGCCCGTCATCTTGAGACGCGAAGACAGTCGGGCCACCAGCTCGTCCTCCGTCAGGTTCAATTTCGCCAGCGCGTCGCCGTCGCCGCTGCTTCCGCCGCCGAGCCTCTCTTCCGTGGCTTTAAGGCGGCCAATCAATTCGTCGACCGTCACCTCGCTCAAGTCGAGCAAGGTTTCGATGGAGGCGGCGATCTGCTCGGACTTGGGCGGTACTGCCTGTAAAAACTTACGAACGATTTCCTCCTCGGTGTAGCCATTGCCGAGCGTCGCGAGTTGTGTCGAGAGTCGGCAGATACGCACGCCGAATTCGTCCACCGTTTCCCCGTCGCGGAACTTGAGCGCGTCAAATTCCCGCCGGAGCGTGCTCGCTCGCGCCTTGCGAACGCGATCGGCGCCGACGTTGCGCAGCTGCAACGAGTCCCACGCGATCTTCGCTGACGCCTTGCTTGCGATGGTCCCCATCAACTCCGGTGGCACTGCCTTGGTGATCACCTCGAGCGCCATGCGATCTTCGGTGTAATCGTCAGTGCCGACGCTCACAGCAAGCCACAGGCCCCGCGCCTGCAACATAACGCGTATGAGTGCCGCCCAATCATGGTAATTGGACTTGGTGAGCATCGGGAACGCCCCGCTGCTGCTGATCTCCTTTGTAACCCGGTGTATGACGAGTCCCCCTAACCCGCCACCGCCGGAGCCGCTTGCGTGCCCGCCGTCGCCTCCCATAGGCGTGTCGTCGTCCAGACGGGATCGACGGAGTGGCGAGGAAGATGAACCACGACGGCGAGGCATTAGTCGCTCTGATACCAATTGATCCGACGCTGGCTCGGATAGCTCTCGAAAATGAAAACTAAACAATGACAGTACACAGGAGGAATTTTTTTGTGGGTGGCTCAAGTGAGTCACCTTTTTGTTGTTTTTTATTTATAGAAAAAAAGAAAAAACTGATTCCCAAAAAAATCTCCCGCATTCCACATGAACGTGGGCACTCCTCCACGTTTCACTCACGTTCATTGTGAGTGCCCATGTTCACAGTGAACGTGGGTTCAGTTATTCAAAAAAACTGAAATTACTAACACCTCTAACCCTTTGCTTCTCCAGTTCTGATCCCCACACATTCTCGCTCTTCCCCGATGGATGAAAAAAGAAAGAGCCCAAGGCGGGCAGAATCGCAGCCGGGCTCTTCGTCTCCAGCGTCAGTGCCGCCCACTGCTCCGCCCTCTTCGAGATCAGAACCCTCTACTCCTTTCACCCCCTCTTCTTCTTTTTCCAAATCGGTACCTCTCTCTTTCTCTCTCTTAAATTTCTTGTCTTTCTTTTTTACCTAAAAAGGAAATACATTTCTGTTCACTCGCCCTTCGAATCCCTAGGTCTTGTTGTCTGAGTGGTGGCTCATCAAATCCGACGCCGATTGTGACGGCAAGAGACTCGCCATCGGCGGCCTGCACGCCCATGGGTAAAGCAAGCGCATTCCTTTTCTCTTTTAGGAAAAGATTTGCAGAGAAAACCCTAATGTTTTGTGTTAAAACCCCTAACTTTCTTCTAGGTTTTTTTTTTAATACAGAAGACATGTGACGAGAGTCTTCACTTCTGCGCCGGTTGTGAGGCGGTACGACGCCTACACCGTCGAGACTGCCGACGGTATCACTGTGAGGATTCAGGGCTTCATCAACAAACCCCGTTCTCATCACAATGGAATCCCTCCTGAGGTTTAATTTTGCTATTAATGTTTTTGCTCTCACCGCGGCAATTAATAGCATTGCACATTGTTACATCTTTTCATTTTTATTTATTTATATTTTTTGAATTAACAGGTTTCACGTTGTTTCTTGGTTGGATTTCCGTTTAATTGGGATCACTACGCCAATGGGGAATGGAACAAGGCTCCTTCTCCAACTATTCCGGTGAGCTCTTCCGAGGTTAACGTGCAATCACAGGATTCATCTGAGGGCACAGGAAGCGGATTTCCGACTCGTTTAGGTGCGTTACTTGATGCTTTAACCACTGGCCATGTTACTTCGAGATATGATCTGTCGAGTAGAAATTTCACTTGTGGTCCGATAGTGTCCAATGGTTGTAGTCCGGTTAATGCTGCATTACATGACTCTTCAGGGATGAGCAATACCTGTTCATCTATTGGGAATGCAGATTTACCCTTCGAAACCCTGATACAGCATGGGACGGATAAAATTAATCAAAGTCATGAAAATGGCATGGGATGTACTGATAGGATTTGCAGTGATAGTGGAGGCAGTGCAACTGGTCATGCTCAGGAAGCAAGTTGTCTAGGAAATGGATTGCATGATGGAGTTCATAGTGAAAGATCAGTAGTTAACATCAGAGTTGTCACGAGCCATAATAATTCATTAACTGTAAAGAAAAATCATGTATCGAAGGATGAGACGGGTCACGGCCTGCAAAGTTCATTGCAAAAAGAAACTGAACTTGAGAAGACTGACAATTTGCCTGTTGCAGTGAATATTGATCCAGTTGCTCACTTGCCAAATGATAGGGAAAGAAGGTTAAATGATGAAAGAACCAAAAATTCAATAAATTTGATTGTTGAAGGTGTTTCAAATGATTTATCACCAAGAAGCATCATCAACATTGCAATCAACTGGATAACTATACTGTAAGGTGCCAGAAACACGCTGAGAAGATAACAAGAGTCCAGGCTGTAGGTGTTTCTGAGGATTCACCTCTGAGAGAAGATTCTGTTGGAAAGGATTCTGATCCTTTGACAGGAAAAATAAGTTTGCCTCTGGAAGCTTCATTTGAATCTCCACCAGCTAGTGCACAAATAAAGACAAATAATGATAGCACTCCTAACTCGGCAGGCATGGTTGTTAAAATTGGTGCGATTGGTTTATCACTGAATGTAAGTAGGCTATTACATCCAAAATATGAGAGGCAACTGGCAGATTCTGCAGTGAGAAGCGAGAGTCATGCTCAAAGGATAAGAGTGGATGGTATAGGTGATTCAGAAGTGAGAAAAGGTTGCAACAGGAAGGGAGATACTTCTTTGACAGTCAATACAGAAATGGTTCTTGAAACTGCACTTAAATCTTCACCAAATGACAAGGAAAGAAAATTAAATGATGAGCACAGCGTAAGTTCATCTGATTTTGCCGTAGAAAGGGTTTCGAACAATTTACTGACTACAAAAAGGAATAAGTCACATCATATACTTGGAAGCAGACGAGAAGGTTATGCATTGAGAAGTCGGGATCGTCTTGGAAAGATTGGAGTAAATGATACAGGTGTTTCACAGGATTCATTGGGGAGAAAGAAATCTGAACAAAATGATGCTAATTCATCTATGGTTGACATGAATGTGTCTTTTGAACCATTACTCGACTTGGATGAGCGAAAATTATGTAAGGCTCCAAGCAAGAAGCAGAAAGGCAAAGGTAATCAAGCAATGAGAAGCATATTGGAGGTTAATGACCACAGATCTGTTTCAGTGGAACATGGTTATACAAATGCTCTAGGCGGTGTCGAGCAAATTGGACACATGCATGTTCAGAGTCTGGTTGCAGGTGGCATTCAGGAAGCTACTCTTGTTTCCCCGTCAAAGGAGCCAAGTTCCAAGCATTACTACAAGCTTCGGTCATGCTCTATATTTGCTCCTGTCTCTCCTGATAAAATCAACAAAAAGGGGTGATCATTCTGAGCACAGCATAGGTTTACGAAAAAGCAGTGAATCCTTTAAAATGGCTATCCCGTGTTCTGTTATACCGGCAATTCATGTAGACGGTTCAATGGAAATTCAGTCAGACAAAGCATCTGACATTATTGGAAAGAAAATTGAGGAACTTTACAATAATCAAGATGTAAGGCATTGAAACAATATCTCTTTCTAATTATTGGATTATTATGTGCACATCATGCTTTTGGAATATAAATGATATAAAATGCGATAAAATAAGATCTTTCTGATCTGTTGTCAATGTTACTAAGGGAAATCAGTGTGAGGCTTTAACAGAAGCACAAATGACCGAGGAGAAAATAACAAACACATACAGAAGGAAGACAGTTTGGAGACCAAGCTATGTGCAGGTATCATTGAATTAACCGAAATCTTTGTGCAAAAATTCGTTCTCTGAATTAACCTAATTCTTGTACAGAACCCTCAATCTCATTTCTTCTCATCATTTTACGATTTTATCAAACTACTATTGTTAGGTCCATGTAATTATTGAGTTGTTTATTTGATGAAAAGTTTGTGACACCAATTATTTGACAGTTTTATATGCGTAACATCATAGTTATGCATACCACAGATGAATCGAAAAATGATAGTGAAGTAATGTCAGTATTATTAACAACAAATCGTCAAAGATCCTCCAACAACATATCATCATATAAAGATATGATTCCTGGTAAATAAGAATATTAATAATTATTTCACAACTGTCTCAAATAAAGCTCTATATCAATTTCATCAAACTATGAACCGATGACTATGTTGATATTTTAGTACATTGACATATTTGCATATTGACCTATAAAACATGCAATGTCTCTGTGTCAATCTTGGAAGTCTTCCAAATGAAAGGTTCATCCTCTGGGGTATTTGTGAACCCACAAACTATTGACAGATTGACAGTTGTGTCGCATGTCTTTGACTCTTGACAGCCATCTCGTGTCCTTGTAACCCTAGTTTCCACTCTAAATGAGCCAATATTTGGAAGAGATGCTAATGTTGTTCTACTCATCATAAGCTAATTTTGAAACTGGCTTTCGAATTAAAAAATTACTTGTGGTTACTAATAGTTAACAATTTCAAAGGCTACTCTCTAGAAATATTTTATGACTGAATAGAAGGGTTGTTGCTTCCATTCTGGTGCAACACAGGGCAACAATGTGCACTTAGCCTCCCATAAAATCTAGAGAAAACGTACTGTTGTTAGTCTCGAGACAAGGTAATAGTGCACAATGTTCTAAATATCAGCCGAAACATCCAAGTTCAATTGATATATCGGTTTCTACGATTTCTAATATGATAAAGTGAAAAAAGGAAAATGGTCCTGTCATTTCAAATGTTTACGATATTGGCTGATATATTAGCCTATATTTGGAAGAGATGCTATTGTTGTTCTACTCTCATAAGCTAATTTGAAATTGGCTTTCGAATTAAAGAATTACTTGTGGTTGCTAATAGTTAAGAATTTCAAGGCTACTTTCGAGAAATATTTTATAACTAAATAGAATGGTTGTGCTTCCATTTTTTGTGCCACTCAAGGCAACAACGTGCACTTAGTCTGCCATAAAATCTAGAGAAAACGTACTGATGTTGAGTCCTAAGACAACGTAATAATGCACAATGTTCTAAATATCAGCCGAAACATCTCATATGATGCGAATATCAAGCCACGTGTATCACGGTTCAAAGACTCTGCCGAGTTGGAGACGAGTCGGTCGAGTCGTATCCGTCTCTGCCCGCTCCGAGACGAGTCCGAGTCACGAGTCAGTCGACTCAACTCAGAGGAGACTGACTCGGCCGAGAATCGGAGTTGACTCGGTCGACTCGGCATTATGATGATGATTTTGTGCCATCGCAATTCAATATGGAAATAACTATATTAACATGTATTTATGAATGTAGTTTGTGCAATTTACTATATTGTGCATGTATTTTGATATGCTTATACCGATGACGCGTGTATTTATACTTTCGCTTTATGTTTAGTGTGCTAGGCGATATATTTTGAACATGTAATACATGAATGTCGATGTCTACATTTTTTAAGATTTGTCGCGATTTTTTCAGAATTTTTGAGGTTTCTATGTAGCGTTTTGCGCGTGTCGCCCGATACCGATCCGAGTCGCCGTGACCGATCTGTCTCAGTGCTCGCTGAGTCGGCAGTCGAGACCGCGATTGTGAACCATGACGTGTATGACACGTGTTCACCAATGGAGAAGACGCCTCGTTCAAGTTTCCCAGCAGTAGTAAAACTCTATGTATTTTTATTTCTTATTTTAGTTTTTTTATTTTAGAGTTGTATTGTTTTAGTAGTTTAGTTTCTAAAATTTAAAGATATTTGTACTAAGATAGGTGTAGCCTCTATAAAAGAGAAAATGAGAGAAAATCACCTACGATGGTTTGGTCATGTGCGACGTAGACCTATAGATGCACCAGTCCGGTGAGTAGAGCGTATCAATTTAGAGCAAATTAAAAGAGCGCAAGGGAGACCGAAGAAAACATGAATGGAGATAATACAACAAGATATAGAAGCTAAAGATCTTAGTGAAGGTATATTGCTCGATAGGAATAAGTGGAGAAAGCTGATCCATGTGCCTGATCCGGTGTAATTCTCTTTTGGTTTATGTAGCCTACTCCAAATACTTGAGACAAATGACTTAGTTGTTTTTATTGTTTGTTGTAGTTTCTAAAATTTAAATTGTAATTCTATTTGATTAGGAGTTTTAGTTTGAATTGTATTCAATTTTGTACAAGTTTATAAAAGGCCTCTTCTATCAAACAATATGTCATGCAATGAATTATTATGAAGAATTTTCCCAAATTTTTGTGAGTTGTGATCTCTCCCAAATCTCTCTTTGTGTGTGAAGCCCTTATAGAAACTCTAAATTAGTAGTGTGAAATCCTAGCTAGTCTATCTACTTCCCTATCTCTTTCTCCTTCACCAAACCTTAGTTGTTTATCCCCTTTCTCCCAAAACCTTAGTTCATCTGTTCTATTCATAGTTCCAATTCTAGTTCTTCCTCAAATCTTATGCTACAATCTAGTTCAATTCTCATCACAAAAATTCTAGAAAAAGCATTAAACATTTAGAAAAAGTATTGCTACAATTCTGCTACAGTATCAGATCTGCTATAGTGGTACAGTGCCAGAAACCCACATGAACAGTAAACTTCAACGCAAAACATACCCATCAAGGTCTCAAATTGGTTTTCGTAGCGTATCTTTCTAATCCGGAGTCCAAATCACGCACGGTGTGAAGCGTTGCATTTGTGAAGATGATCTCTGCAAATCTACAATCATCACAAGGACACTGAGATCACATATGATTTTCAGTAGGTATGTTTCTAACTTCAATCAATTATTTTGAGTCTGATATTTAATCTCTAATTTTTTATCGATTTACCTGTTGTCCACAAACGTGAGATTGTGTGTATCTGTTTTCTTTTAATTTCATAGTTTTCTTTTTTGATAGTAGAATCTTTTGTATGCGTAACATAGATAATATTATTAATTTATTCTTGAATTGATATTGATTAGTCTATGCATGTTATTTGATCAACAATTTGCTAGTATTAGTTTTAATCCTTTCCTATCAACGATCGTTTCATGTTAGTGAGGCGTAGTTTAAGTGTTTTATTGCTTATTTTCACACGCATACACGTTTTACATCATGATATCAATCGATATATCTTAAGATTTTCTAATATGATAAGGTGGAAAGGAAAATGGTCCTATCATTTCAAATGTTTGTGATATCGGCCGATATATTAGCCCAGTATATATCACTGAAATAACATGATGGTTCAAAATTTAGTCTTGTTGGATTTTAACTTACTAAATGGGCTATTCAATTTCAATACCAAACACAATATTTTAAAAGTCCAAATTCCTCCAATCCCTTTTGGTTCATACTCAGATCCATTCTAATCTAGCCGCGATAAATAAGAGAGAATTCTCGTTAAAAAGAAAACATACAGGAGATATCAATGCCGCAAGAATTCCCTTCCCCTCTTCGTGAGAGTAATTAGGCATGGTTCACAGTCGTGGTCTCGGCCGCCGACTCGGCGAGCACTGAGATGGATCGGTCTCGGTGACTCAGATCGGTCTCGGACGATACGTGCAAAACGCTATATAGAAAATTCAAAAAATTCTGAAAAATCACGACAAATCTTTAAAAAAAATGTAGACATCCACATTCATGTATCACATGTCCAAAACATATCACCTAGCACACTAAACATAAAACGAAAATATAAATACACGCGTCGTCGGTAGAAGTATATCAAAATACATGCATAATATAGTAAATTGCACAAACTACATTCATAAATACATGCTAATGTAGTTATTTCTACATTGAATTGCGATGACGCACAAAATCATCATCATAATCATCTATGCGGTAAGTAGACAAACCGATACTAGTGCTCGTAGATATCTCAAGTTGTGATCTGTAGTCATGGACATAAGTCACACCATAATGTTGGCCTGATGTCAAACTCAACATTTATATATGACCTTCAAGACTATAAGTTCCTCCATCAGTACTATTGTTGCCCTCATTATTGTCATCATCACCATCACCGCTATCACCGCCATCAGTGTCATCATTATCATCACCATCTTTATCATCATCACTACTAGAACTGGATAAAACCCTCACATCTTCACCACCACCATCATCATCTGCTTCTCTTATACCACCGAGGGGGAGGAGGGGAGAGATCGGAAACAGGGAAAGAGAGGGAGAGGAGGGGAAATAGACAGAGAGACGGGAGATGGAAAGGGAGAGAAAGAGAGTGGGTGGAGAGGGAGGGGGAGAGAAACAGAGGGAGGGGGAGGGAAAGAGACAGAGAGAGATGGGAGATGGAGAGGGGGGGAGAGAGAGCGGGCGAGAGGGAGGGGGAGAGAGAAACAAAGGGAGGGAGGAACATCATCTGGGGCTAAGGAGGAGCGGCCGACGACGATCGGGCGGCTGCGGAGTCCAAATTTTGTGGCGATGATCTGGCTGCGGTGGCGATCTCCAGATCTGAGCGAGGTAATTTTTTTCTTTTTTTCTTTATACCCGTTCGTCACGGGTAAATATACGTTTCGAGTTGACTCGGCTGAAAATCAGAGTCGACTCGACCGAGTCACGACCGATTCGACCGTGAATCGGCCGAGTCGACCAAGTCAACTCCGATTCTCGGCCGAGTCGGTCTCCTCTGAGTTGAGTCAATCGACTCGTGACTCTGACTCGTCTCGGAGCGGGCCGAGACGGATACGACTCGGTCGAGTCTTTGAACCGTGTAACTAGGTTGATTGAAGCAATGGGGAGAAAAAAGAGTGGGTGAAGTCGTTGAACATGCAATTCATCTTTTAATATTTCTCTTGTTTGTCTTGTCCAAATAAGTAGTAATCATGCAATGAATAATGGGTCATTGAAATTCTACTTGATTTCTTTATGTGAATTCATGATTCATTTTATTGCATTGTAAGATTTTATTTTTATCTTGAAGTACTTTTCATGCATGTTATGATATTTCTATTAGATAGACACGATTAAAACATTATACCACCTTTAAGTTATCAATATTTATATATGTACAGTGTGAGGGATAAACACTTGATATTGATCTCATATGCTAGATATATCGCGTGATATCTGCTATCTGATATGGAAACCTCCATCTAGTACAATCCCCGTATTCAATGTTTAAAACCATGGTAATGCAACTAAATGCTAGATATTGATAGACCTGCCGCATGTTTATCATTCATCACCAAGAAACCTTACACTGGGCATGGTGAAAATGATGAAGGTTTAGGATTTAAAGGGAATTATGTCAATTAAGGATGGGCTCATAGTATTTTCTTCCTTCTTTTGCATGTAATGAAGCACTTCCTCATTGCATGCAGGCAAGGATGAGAGCGAGGTTTCACAATTACCTTCCACTCACATGTGATGAGAAAGCGTCAGCACTCATTTTTGACAGGGTTATGTCATGAATTGTAAACATAAGATAGACATTTTGACTTCAATACAAGAGCCTTGTCCTATTGCTTATAAAGTGCTAACATGTACCCTATCACTCTTAGGATTATTTAGATGTCATGTCCTGTCGTTGAGCATTATTAACATTTTGTCAGCACAACTTTAGTTTTGTTTTGATTGGATGTCATCCACCGTGAAATGATCAACATATCTTGTCATTCATTATGATGGAAATACAATATTTTAAATCTTTTAAGCATGAGACTCTCATAAGTAATGGTGAGCATCGGTTTGGTCGGTTCGGTTTTGCATGTTTTTCTGCAAACTGAAACCAAAGCGAATTGACTTTAAACCGAATGGAACTCGATTTAAAACCAAATTTTAACCAAACCGAAAAGTCAGTTCGGTTTGGTCCTGTCGGTTGGCCAGAGGCGTAATATCATTCAAAATTGCGGTCCACTATGAACTGACTACCGACCCAAGCCGATTCTTCTACTTCTGCTTTTGATCAAACCGAACTGAATTGTTATTCGAACGAAACCAAATTAGTTGGTTCGGTTTGAAAAATTGGTCCATTCTGGGTTGGACGAGAATTTCGCTCACCCCAAGTCATAAGGCCTAGAAGGAAATCAAAGCACTAGTTCAGTAAGAGACTCCTTCCATATGTCGAGAGGATACAACAGTACTTTTTAGGTTCATCTTTTCCACAACTGCTCACAGATCCCTTGATTGAGCTCCTCCTTGTCATTGTTATTGAATTCTTGCTCTGTTCTCATTGTGCATGTTTTGCTTCCCTGGTAGCCTTTGCTGCACATCAGCAGTTGAGCCTTCTATCCTCTCCACCTCCAACTACTGAGAGGATACTACAGCATTTTCCAGTTCCACCAAGGGCAGGTAAGGTGCCATTTACGGATTTCTGTCTCATTACATCCTCAACAAAATCATCATTTAAAGCCAGTGTTCTCCCTCAATTTTGGCTTTCATATGATATGATATCTGCTCAAGGATAAGAGGAGTTTGATCCCTCTCACATTGGATACTAGTGGAATAAGTGATGACCTCCCCTTATCCTTTCCAGTCCCAGTTAAATAGTGGATTAAGAGACACTTCTTTCAATTACTTCGAAGTCCTCCATAGCACACTTATTCTTCTATTTTGTAGCCAAGCTTCCTTTGTAGGACAATGTTAGTTCACATATCTAAAACTTTTACACTTTGACACACAAGGTGAACCCATTCAAACTTTACTTCTAACTCAACATAACATGCTCTTTTGAAGCCAATAAAGTTTGGAGACTTTTTGAGTGTGATAATGTACCATCAAACAACCACGAGTCTCCGCGAAGAACTCAAATCACATTCCTCCTTGGAGATGAACTTGAAGAAAATCAATCCATTCTCTCTAGAATAGATTCTCAATTACATTATGGCCTCCAAAATCTCCTGCCCATGCTTTAAAGTGCACATAGAAGAGCTGATGCACATCCAGTCAAGATAAAAGAACCGAAGAGACAGATCCAATAAGTCCAAGTTCGAGTTGAAAACATAGCAGAGTTTTGGATATTTTTCTCTTTCCTTATTTTTATTTTTTAATTTTTTTAATTTTATTTCCTAGTTTCTAAAATTTGGATTGTAATTATATTTTAGTTAGGAGTTTGAGTTTTAGTTGGATTCAAATTTTGTAAAAAACGTATATAAGGTTCTTTTGTATCAACAATAAGCAATGAAGAATTTTGATAAGAATTTGTGAGTGATTTTATCTTTCAAAGTTGTTTAGGATTGAATGCTTAATTTTTCCTAATTAAACCCTAACCCTACCTTTTTTTCTCCCTCCTCTTTTACCTCAATCACCATCTCTCTCATCTCCAACCAGTCAAATAATCTGACGCTGACTCCTCTATCGATCTCATTTCACGCGCACCACCGTGCCATCACCACAGCTAAAGATAAATTGGGATCGTGAGATGATTTTCGTGGACTCCGATTTGAATGCTTTTTGTGGCGTTGCGATCGTGACAACGAGAGAGCTTTGCATTGGCATCTTTCACATATCACTAAGATTTCTATGGTTCTCAGTAGGTAATTTTCTTTAACACGGTTTATTATTTGTGAGTTGATATCTGCCTCTATTATTTTATCTATTTAATCTGCTGTCAAAAATATTGAGATTGTGAGATGATAACCATGTAGTTGCTAGCCATTTTATATTGATTTTACATGTTTTTTCCATCATAACTGGTAGTGCATCGCCTTATTTATGTTCTAAATCAGTATTGTTGCATCAGCACTTTTGTTAAATCCATCATCCTGCTAATATTTAAAATAATGATAACATAACGATAACGTTTTTCTTCTGTTATGTTAACATAGGTTATAATGTAACGCATAACGTAGGTTACGCGATTTAATATTTATTTAATAAAAATAAATATATATACTATATTTTAAGAATTTTTATAAATAGGAAAATAATTTTAAAAAATCTAAAAAGTATTTATCAAAACAATATAATACATGTAACAAGTCTCACAACAGTTTTTAGCAAGTATCAGAATAATTTTTCACATTCACAAGTTATAATTCATAATTCCATGTACACAAACAACAATATGATCCACATATTTCATTATAATTCATAATTTTTAGCTATGTTATTCAATCTACACAAAGATTCATAATTCAATGTACAATAATTCATAATTTTTTAGTCATGCTATTCATTATAATTCATAATTCAATTTATAATATGTTATTCAATAATACCCCGTGTCCTTCACTCTCTTTGATAGTTTACCCCTGATCTCTCTCTGCTCTATCTCTTCATCACTCTCTCTGCTTTCTTCCTTCGATCTCTCTCCCCTGTCCAATCTCTCTCTTGGCTTTCTCTTTCGATTTCTCTCTGCTCTCAGAGAGCAGAGAGATTGGGACAGAAAGCCGAGAGAGAGAGAGAGAGATCGGGAGAGAAGCTGAGAGAGAGCAGAGAGATTGGGAGAGAGGGAGAGATCCAGGGGGAGACTGGAGAAAGATAGAAGAGATAGATCAGGGAGAGAGAGCTTACATGTGCTTGGAGACAGAGAACCACCGTTTGAAAACGACGCCGGCGAGAATCACCACGACGGAGATGAAATCACCTAGAGGGGGGTGAATAGGTGATGGCTATATGAATAATGACAAATTGCGGAATTTATAAATTTACTTAACAATTAGCTCAATACAAAATTCTTGCAAGTAATAGACAATGTAAAAGTGCAAGTAATAAAGAGATAGAGTTTAGAGAGATTTGATCAAACGCAAACACAAGGAGATGTTTCCGAGGTTCGAGCCACGCTCTACGTCCCCGCCTTCACACTTGAAGGATTTCCACTATTGAGGATCCCACTGGATCAACAATACAAGGACAACACTTGTCCGTCTCTCGTGATGCCACTACACCACCTTGAGCACACTAGCTCGCCTTGAGGCCGATGCCTCTACAACTTCACTCAAATAAGAAAGGAGTGATCAACACTTGATCACTTTACAAAAGCTCACTAAGCACAATCCTAGAACCAAATATGTAGATGTAGATTTATGGGATTGTGTAGTGCAAAGCTAGAGAGAAGTAGAGGTGTAGGCTTCAAGTTGGGTGATTGGAATTTTGGCTTTGGAGAGAAAATCTTTTCTAAATGAGAAACTTGGAAATCTTAAAAAATCTCTTGTAAAAATATTCTTGATAGCTCTAAAATTCTTGTAAAATTGTTAGTCATATCATATGAAGTGACCTCCTATTTATAGGGGTCAAAAACACCTTCAGAGATTCGTTAGAAACAAATCCCAAAAGAAAAAGTGTCAGAAAAACTAGCTGTTGGGAACTGTCAGAAGTTCTGACAGTATTCGGTCGACCGGGCCGGTCGACCGCCAACGGTCAAAAATCCGACCGTTGGGGCTCAGCGGTCGACCGCCTCGGTCGACCGAGAAAACCTGTGAACACCAAAGTGCCTCGGTCGACCGGGGCGGTCGACTGACATGCACATGCACAGTTTGTGCATGTCGGTCGACCGGGTCGGTCGACCGGTTACTGTAAGTTCTGAAAAATCAGAACTTTCAGAACCAGAAAATGGGTTTTCGGTTTTAAGTCTTGGGTTTAATGTTTTGGAACTTGTAAAAACATAGAGTATGAGCATGTGTCATACTTCTATCATGTTAAAAAACATTTTGATAAAAATCCTTTTGATAAGAATTTGTTTTTCCACAAATTGTTTTTCCCAAAACTATTGTTTTTCTAAAAGCTTATTTCCAAACATATTCACTTTAAAAATCTAGTATTGGAAATTTGAAAACCATTTTGAAGCCATGAACCAAATTAGAAAAGTGTGTGTATGTGACAATCCCGTAACTCTACTTCTAATATCTAGCTTTGACAAAGTATCTAAAAATGAAACTAAAAATACAAATCTTTGTTCTTTTGCAAGTCTTGATCTTGACTTGTTCTTTTTCTTCAACGTCTTATTCCCGAAGCTTCCTATTGTGCTTTAGCTTGGGAATGCAAATCTTGGGTGAACTCCAAACGTGTGAGTCTTCAAGTGGAGTCGTCAAAACTTGTTCTGAACCTGAAATCCTTTTAAACAAAATTATTAAATACATAACTAAATATGTTTTGTTATCATCAAAATAACTGGGATAATGGCCTTTGGGCCAACAATCTCCCCCTTTTGATGATGGCAAAACATATGTAGTTATCACAAAATATTTTGGGTAGAGACTTCAAATGAAGCTCCCCCTCAACACATGCATATATAGGAAATCATACTCAGGCATAGTATAGCAAATGATAAATGATAAACACCATATTTCCATGCCAACAAATGATACCAAATACTCATGTCATAGAATAGATGAAAGAAATGAGCTCATACATGACATAAATAAGAGATACACAAAAACAAAAGATACACATAAAGTAAATAACCATGTCCATGTCCACAACACATAATAAATATACATGTCCAAAGCAAAAGATGTCCAACAAAATATGTCTAGTACAAAACAAAACACAAAATATCTCTCTCCCTAAATAACTCTCCCCCTTTTTGACATCATCAAACAAGGGGAGGTCACTCAGCAGCATCACCAGCATCTCCAGCATCGTCGTCGTCCTCATCATCGTCATCCTCCTCGTCGTCATCCTCAGACGAGCTCTTAGCAGCAGAGCCCTCAGCCATCTTCTTGTCACCACCATTGTCTTCCCCTGAGGAAGAAGAATCCACCTCCTCTGGATCAATGCCATCTACTCTGGTCCGCGGTGGAGGAACAGAAGAACGAGCTCTGGGAGGGAATGGAGGACCGGTGGATGGGAGTCGACGAGCATTCGGAGTGAGGTCAGGAACGAGCATGTCAAATTTTGTGAAAAGAGCCTCAAACTGAACGTCCATGAATCTCATGGAGTCAGCAAAATAGGACATGTCGTTTCGGATCCCCTGTCGAAAAACAGCATCCTGTACGGAACGAGCATCCATCTCCGCACGAAGGGCTGCGTCGCACTGCTCGATCCAGGCCTGGTGTGCCTCGATCTGAGAGCGGACCTCCGAAGAGATAAAGGCCTGAAGGTCAGGAGAAACACAGGGGCTGAAGCAGAGGAAGATCCTGGTGCAAAAGATGAGCCAAGAACAGCAGGAGGAACAGGTGGTTGATCAGGAGCGTGTCTACGCAGCTGGGCGTCCATCCTCTTCAGGACAACTCCGTTAATGTTGGTCAAGGGATCAGAGGAACTTTCAGCAGATAGATCAAAATCAAGAGCCCTAAGAAGATGGGTAATTAGCATGCCATAGGGCAAGCTCCTACCCGCTGTACGAATCTGGTCTGAAGCCATGTGAGAGGCTATGAGTCGTGGAAAGTTTATCTTAATGCCTCGAAGAAGGCAATAGATAATCAATGGTACAGGACCCCTAGCGTGGCTATACTCACCAGACTTGGGGACAATGTCAAAGAAAATGATTTTTGTAAGAACTTGAGATGTGAGGGTGAATTTACTCACAACCTCATTTCTCACCAAACCGGGGTTGTCATCCCCGTGGATCAGTGTGGATGCGGTGAGCGAAGACTCACCCTCCGGAAACTCAAAATCTTGAAGGTCATGGGTGTATACATCTGCTCCACCAGTGGAGAGATGCAGAATTCTAGCAAACCGACCGATAGAAATGTCGATGTCCCTACCTAAAACTCTAGAAGTGATACGGTTACCATCAAAGTCGAAATTAGCATAGAAATAAGGAACTAGAGATGTGTAAACTTGCTCTTTGATGGTCAAGAATTCAACTAAGGAGTTGGTCTGCAGGATGCGGGGGATATTCAAGTGATCAAAATCTTGAATAACAATAAATCTCCCCGAGTTGATGTTCCTAGTGGAGAGGGGTGAATCGATCAGCAGCAAGATCACTTAGGAAGAGGCGTATGGGTCTAGGAGCCTGGGAGGAAGATTGAGCAACTGCTTTCCCTTTTTCAGCTCGAGTACGTTTAGGCATGATGAGTAAAAATGGGATTTTTAGGTTTAAACAAGTTAGGGCACGATCTAGATAGCTTAGTAACCTAATATAATGACAATAGAAGGAAGATTACAAAGCTAGAAGTGAAGATCAGAGAGAAAAATCAAATTTTTACCTAACTGTGAAGAACTCAAACCCTAATCAGAAAAATCCAATTTCTTCAAATCTGGCGGATGGATCGTCTTGAAACTGAAGATCTGGCACTAGAAGAAGGAATTGGAAGTGGGTTTTAAAAAGATTTGAGATCAGATGAAGGATTAGAGAGATAGAAATTTTTGGGGAAGAAAAAGGCTCCGGTTCGCGCTGAGAAAAGTGAGAGAGTGAGAGAGAAAAGTCAAATAAATACCAATTTTATGGCAGAATCCGATGCACGGTCGACCGGTCCGGTCGACCGAGAAAACCTGAGAGCTCTTTTGCTTCAGAGCGGTCGACCGGGTTCTAGGAACGGTCGACCGGCAACAGAAAAGAAATAAAAAATTTTCTTCTCAGGCAGAGTCGGTCGACCGGGGATTAGAGGTCGGTCGACCGGCTTTGCCTGAAATCTGTTAACAGAATCTGGCCCCAAAAAAAAAAAATCTAAAGGAAATAAATATAGGTATGACAAATTAAACATATATGAATTCACCAACAAGTTTTAAATCTTCATTAAGTTATCACAACATCAAAATTCACACAATCATGTTTTTAATTTTATTTTCATATTTAAACAAAGATTTTAAAGATGTTGAAGCCGAATACCCAGTGACGGGTTCTGAACTTCATCCTCTTGATTCCTCTTGAATGAGTTGAGGTGCGCAATTGCCATCTTTAAGGTATTTGCTTAAATAAGAAATTTTGAAGATTTATTTATAGTTTTGATAAAGGGTATATACATATAGATACATAATAAAAAATGGACATGTGGACAAATAAGACATATGGCTTAAAAGAACAAGATATCAAAATTTAAGCATGGCATATACATAGTCATGATAGAAATGTAGGTTTACACTACCATATATCAATGTAGCATAAAAGTAAACTAACAATCCTATACATTATATGTATACACAAAAATTAAAACTTTTAAATGGAGATATTACCAATTGAAGGGCAATCTCCAAAATAGGTGCCTCCACGATAGCGATGCAAGCTTGATTTGAACTTTGAGCTTAGTTGCATCTACCACCCGGGCACCGTCTCCCCCTAAGTCTTGGAGGAAGTAGATCCACCTGTATCATTTAAATTTGGAGGATCTTTTGGTACCCATACTTTCTTGGGTCCTATAGGGTTAGTACCGGGGCTAACCCAAACATATTTATTATCTACATTATGTTTAGCAAAACAAAACTTTTCTAAATGGCCTTTGCGGCCACAATGCGTACAAACATAAATTCTACCACTACCATACATAAATGCATGCTTATGTGTGTGTGCATGTTTCCGTGCATGTGTATGATGTGTATGTTTCCCTTAGGTTACTCCCTTAGGAAATTTAGATGCAATCTTTTTCAAGTCAAAAGCATAATTTTTAAGTGTAGAGTCCAAAACTTCAACACGTTTTTGAATCTCTACAAATTCATTTTTATCAATAGAGACCATGGGGGTTTTGCCTTTATTAGCTAGTTTATATTTTCAAAATCATTTTTCAATTTATAAAATGAACTAGATAAAGCATTTTTCTCATTAACTACTAATTCAAATTTATTCTTTAAAGTTTCGTTTTCCTTTTTCAATTTCTTATTTTGAGATTGTGAAATCTCATACCTATGTTGTAATTCCTCAAAGAAATGTGCAAGTTCATCCATTGTTAAATCATCATCTTCTAAAGTATTTTCAAGGGTTATCTTAGAAGTGTCCTCACCTTGTGCCATGAAGCACATGTTGGCGGCGTCGTGCTCCTCTTCGGATTCCGACTCCGAATCATCCCATGTCGCTACCATAGCCTTCTTCTTTCTTTGCCTGTTCTTGGATGTGGTCGCTTGTAGAGCGGGACAATTGGCAATGAGGTGACCAATCTTCTTGCAATGGAAGCAAGGACCGGGCTCCTCTCTTTTCTTCTCAAACCTTCCTTGAGGTTTCCCTCTTCGGAAGTTGCTTTGCCTTCCCTTCTTGTAGAACATCTTACCCACCTTCCGGATGAGCATGGCGAAGTCCTCATCGCAATCCTCCGATGAGTCGTCCTCTTCAAGAATAGTTGGAGTGGCTTTGAAGGCAATCGTTTTCTTCTTGGGTGCCTCCCTTTCTTCTCTAATTTTCATCTCCATCTCATGCGTCTTGAGATTTCCGATGAAGCCGGAGAAGTCCATCTCCTCTTTGTCGTTTAGTTCCTTGAGTGTGGTCGCCTTGACTTCCCAAGCTTTGGGAAGAGCTCTAATCACCTTCTTTATCTTTTGATCATTATCAATCTTGTCGCCTAAGGAAGAAAGAGCATTAGTTATTTTTGTAAAACGGGTGAGCATGTCATCAATGCTCTCATTATCAAACATGTAAAAATTCTCATATTGAGAACGTAGCAAGTCAACTTTAGCTCTTTTGACTTGTGACGTTCCCTCATGAGTCACAAGAAGAATGTTCCAAACCTCATATGCAGATTTGCAATTAATAATGCGTGCAAGGTCATCTTCATTAAGGGATTGGGTTAAGGCATATTGAGCCCTAGCATTAGCCTCATAATCCTTGGAGGTATCCTCAGACCATGTGCTCTCATCACTCGTGGGTTCAACAAAATCTTTGGTTATAGCCCTAGCTACCCTAACTCCTAGGGATTTAAGGAAGAGATTCATTTTCACCTTCCAAATAGGGAAGTTTAAACCATCAAACTTGGGTGGGGACTTGATGCTTGAAAAATCTAGAGATGCCATGAATGCACAATAAGTAAGATGCACAAAACAAAATACAACAAATGAATATAGCCAAATGTATGGATCTCTCTAAGGTTGTTAGACCAAATACTAGGGTTAGGCTCTGATACCAATTGAAATCACCTAGAGGGGGGGTGAATAGGTGATGGCTATATGAATAATGACAAATTGCGGAATTTAAAAATTTACTTAACAATTAGCTCAATACAAAATTCTTGCAAGTAATAGACAATGTAAAAGTGCAAGTAATAAAGAGATAGAGTTTAGAGAGATTTGATCAAACGCAAACACAAGGAGATGTTTCCGAGGTTCGAGCCACGCTCTACGTCCCCGCCTTCACACTTGAAGGATTTCCACTATTGAGGATCCCACTGGATCAACAATACAAGGACAACACTTGTCCGTCTCTCGTGATGCCACTACACCACCTTGAGCACACTAGCTCGCCTTGAGGCCGATGCCTCTACAACTTCACTCAAATAAGAAAGGAGTGATCAACACTTGATCACTTTACAAAAGCTCACTAAGCACAATCCTAGAACCAAATATGTAGATGTAGATTTATGAGATTGTGTAGTGCAAAGCTAGAGAGAAGTAGAGGTGTAGGCTTCAAGTTGGGTGATTGGAATTTTGGCTTTGGAGAGAAAATCTTTTCTAAATGAGAAACTTGGAAATCTTAAAAAATCTCTTGTAAAAATATTCTTGATAGCTCTAAAATTCTTGTAAAATTGTTAGTCATATCATATGAAGTGACCTCCTATTTATAGGGGTCAAAAACACCTTCAGAGATTCGTTAGAAACAAATCCCAAAAGAAAAAGTGTCAGAAAAACTAGCTGTTGGGAACTGTCAGAAGTTCTGACAGTATTCGGTCGACCGGGCCGGTCGACCGCCAACGGTCAAAAATCCGACCGTTGGGGCTCAGCGGTCGACCGCCTCGGTCGACCGAGAAAACCTGTGAACACCAAAGTGCCTCGGTCGACCGGGGCGGTCGACTGACATGCACATGCACAGTTTGTGCATGTCGGTCGACCGGGTCGGTCGACCGGTTACTGTAAGTTCTGAAAAATCAGAACTTCCAGAACCAGAAAATGGGTTTTCGGTTTTAGGTCTTGGGTTTAATGTTTTGGAACTTGTAAAAACATAGAGTATGAGCATGTGTCATACTTCTATCATGTTAAAAAACATTTTGATAAAAATCCTTTTGATAGAATTTGTTTTTCCACAAATTGTTTTTCCCAAAACTATTGTTTTTCTAAAAGCTTATTTCCAAACATATTCACTTTAAAAATCTAGTATTGGAAATTTGAAAACCATTCATTTTGAAGCCATGAACCAAATTAGAAAAGTGTGTGTATGTGACAATCCCGTAACTCTACTTCTAATAACTAGCTTTGACAAAGTATCTAAAAATGAAACTAAAAATACAAATCTTTGTTCTTTTGCAAGTCTTGATCTTGACTTGTTCTTTTTCTTCGACGTCTTATTCCCGAAGCTTCCTATTGTGCTTTAGCTTGGGAATGCAAATCTTGGGCGAACTCCAAACGTGTGAGTCTTCAAGTGGAGTCGTCAAAACTTGTTCTGAACCTGAAATCCTTTTAAACAAAATTATTAAATACATAACTAAATATGTTTTGTTATCATCAAAATAACTGGGATAATGGCCTTTGGGCCAACAGGAGAACCACCAAATGTAGTTCTTCTTTTGTTGTCGATCAGAGAGGTATATCTTCTTTCTTTGGCGCCGAACGAGGAGACGATGATGAGGTTATAGAGAGTACGGCGAGCGAGCGAATTTGGGGGGATTTTTTCTATAGACAGGGAGAATATGAGGGTTTATAAAAAGTCGACTTGCACCATAACGTAGGTTACGGTGCGTTATGTTAATAACGTAATGTAATGTAAGTAACGAGCAAAATAATCATAGTTATTAAATATTGTGTTTTTAGACCTTTACATAACGATTGGTCGGCGTTATGTTATATAACGAGTTATAAGGAGTTATATAGCGGGTTTTTTAAACACTGCATCCTGCATTATAGTTTTAATTATTTTCCTACCCAAGATCGTGTAGTTGGTAAAACGTAGTGAAGTTTTGTTCTCTCACCGAATTTTGATACACGTGTCACGTTTCACATCAATTTGGTATCAAAACATGGTTAGATAGGATTTGCATAATTATTTCTTGTTTATTTGCTTTGTCGCATTTAGTTTAAATTTTTATAAAAAATAAAATAAAAATTAGTAAACATTAAAAGGTAAGTCTTTCCCTGAAATTTCATACGATTGGTGTATAACGAAGAAAGGGTACTTAACGTGGTTCTATAATTAAGGACACCAAGTGGGAAAACCTTCCACTTGAGTTACGCCGACCTGACCAATTAGACTAGTAAAATTGGGCTTTGACTGACTCGACAATTTTAGAAAATAGATTTTTTTAGAACCAAACAAAAAAATTTGAAAATCCAAAACCCAAAAAAATATCTAGTCTAGAATTGCATATTCCCATCTTTAGTTAGGATTTCATTGTGTATGCCCATCCGTAGTGGTAACCCATACTTGCTAGGAGAGACTAGTGAAGCACACACCAGAACCCCCTATCGATTTCCAACAATTTGCCACTATACTCACTGACATAAAAGATAAGCTTGACGCCCTGACTCAAACCTCAAACCGAACTGAGGAGAGACTAGTCAACTTAGAGACCGCACGTGAATCATTCAAGACTGAGGAAACCCCATTGCAACCAAATACCGAGCAAAACACCCAACACAATGCACATAATCATGATGAACAATACCTTAGAAGCATTAAGTTGGATGTATCTACCTTCGATGGACGCTTAGACCCTTACCTTTTCCTAGATTGGATGCAACAACTCGATAAGTACTTCACATGGTACGATCTCACTGAGCCTCAGAAAGTTAAGTTTGCTGCGATGAAACTGATCGGCCAAGCTAGTCAGTACTGGACGAACTTAGAGATTATGTGTGCAGCTGTGGTCAAGAAACGATTAATACATGACATAGAATGAAAGATGAGCTTAGAGAAAAGTATGTGCTTTCATCGTTTAGTGCTTGTCTCATGGATGAGTGACATCAATATACTAAAGGCAACAAATCAGCAAAGAAATATGTTGTAAAATTCGATGAGTTCTTCATCAGATGTAATACCCTTAATGCAGAAGGACAAGCTCAAATCATTTTTAGATTTACAGCTGGACTTAGAGGCGATTTGCAAACTGAACTTTTAGCTAGAGACGTCACTGAGTTAAAGGCAGCCTATACGTTAGTTCAAGATCTATATTCTCTTAGATCTAACTACAACATTAGGAGTTTTGATTCAAAATCAAGTGCGTTTAGAACTTCATCCTCTTCACAGTTCAGTAGGCCTAGTACACAAAACCTCCTACATAAGAATGACATCAAGGGTAAGAGTCTTGAACTAGACAACAAAAGCAAAGACTCCGAGTTTCTCAACGTTAGTTCCACAACTAAATGCTACAAATGCAAGGTTATTGATATTTAGCCGCCAGTTATCCTAGTCCCGTCAAGATCACCATAATAGTTGAAATATTCACCGAAATCACTGAGTCAGAATCTGAGGAGTACACCTACATCCAGAAGGTGTTAAACTGACGAGTTATCAAGCGATGTTGGTCTTAACTGCATTAGGCCAACAGCGTCTACCTGTTTGTCTATCGTCAAGTGTGTTTCCTCTTAACTAGCAGAAAAGAACGATTGGAGAAGAACTACAACCTTCCATCTAGATTGGAGATGAGAGTTGTAAGGTGATTGTGGACAGTGGAAGCTGTATCAATACAATATCGTGCAGGCTGTGTGAAAATCTTGGATTAGAGATTGTACCCTACCCCACCTATTCAACGTGTCATGGATTGACTCCACGACATTTGAGGTCAAACAACGATGTTTTAGTTTCAGTCAATTTCAATCATTACAAATACAAGATTTGGTGTGATGTAGACTATGGTTGTTTGACAAATATGTTACCATTTACGATCGATCCAATATGTGTCAATTTGAGCATGAAGGTAAGTAAATTAAGCTGCTATCATTGAGACCTAAGACTGGACAACACAAGCAAACATCTACTTTGGCTTTGCTGTCAATTTACCTTATCACCTCTTATTGTTACTGTTCCTTCCCTTTCTCCTATTAGTCATGTATACTCTGTCCGTGAACCGCTTCCTCATTTACTGTTGATACTATCTCATTATAGAGCATTCGAGTCTGCATCTGCATTTGTATCATACAAACACGTGCACAAACTACACAAAGAAATTAGTGATGAAAATAAATAGAGCAATTGAAGCCTACTTTGCGAACTAGTAGTTAAACAATATTTAAAACTTTTAAAATAGGCAATTATGTGATGGTTTGGATTTATCCGAAACAGTTTCTTCCGGAAATTGTTAAAATTGTTGCATGTCCGCAGTGCTGAACCCTTCAAAATCTTGAAGAAACTGAATTGCAATATTTATGTAATAGATCTTCCTAGAGATTATGATATTAGTTGTACTTTCAATATTAATGATCTGGCGTACTATAAGAATTTTGATTGTAGCCCATTGATTGATAAGCGTTCCCTAAGCCAATTATTAAGAGCCCTTTACTTAGTCTACTATCAAGAACTCATTTCATTAGAGCAGAGAGTTGATAAAATTTTAGAGGATGAGACTATCACCACCGAATTTGGTGAAACCCACAGGATTTGATCCGTTGGAAAAGAAAAGCGCCAACTATTGATTCATGGTTAGATCAAGGTGATTTTGCATCAGTTTGATCCAGTTCAGCATGGAGTCCCTTCTGCTTCCTTACCTTAATTGCCATCTCTCTTTTTTCTTCTCTCTTCTCCACACCAGTCAGAGAATCCGATGTCGACTCCTCTTCTCTCTCGGTCTCATCTCACTCGCGCCACCGACCATCACCACCGTGTCATTACCACGATTAAAGCATCAATTGGGTTTTCGATCATAATTTTCACATCCAGACTCTGATTCGAATGATTTTCATGGTGTTGCGATCATAACAATGAGAGTTTTGTATTGGCGTCCTCCACATATCACTAAGATCTTTGTGATTCTTAGTAGGTAATTTTTTTAATACGACCTATTTATTTATGAGTTGATATTTGTCTGTTATTTTATCGATTTAATCTGTTGTCACAAATTGTGAGATTGTGAGGTTCTGATAGCCTTGTAATAGCGAGCTCTTTTATATTATTGATTTTATAAGATTTTGCCATCCTAACTATAGTGCATCACTTTATGTCTGATCTAATTCGGTACCGCTGCATCAACACTTTTGTTCAACTTATCATCCTGCATTATAGTTTTGATAATTTTAATACCCAAGATCGTATAGTTAGTGAAACGTAGCGAAGTTTTGTTCTATCACTGATTTCTGATACACACGCGTCATGTTTCACATTAAGAGCTTAATTGCAAGAACATATGGTTAATATGTTGTTTCTTGTCTCTTTGTTGTCATTCAAATTTAGGGCATGTTTGTTTCGTTGCAAAATATCACAAGTCGTAAGTCGTAAAATGAGAATGGAAAAAATAAACTGTAGCAGAGAAAATATATTGTGTTTTACGGTATTTGGTTGATAAAGTAAAGTGTAAATGAAAAAATATATTGTGTTTTACGGTGTTTGGTTGATAAAGTGAAAGTTTAAATGATAAAGTATATTGTGTTTTACGGTGCTTGGTTGGTAATGTAAAAGTGTAACTGAAAAAGTTGACCACAAAATTAACTGTAGCAGTGATTTAAATATTATAAATACTATTAAATTAAATGTACTATTGCAAATTAAATTGTATTAATAAATTTGAGATAAAAAATTAATAATTTTAATATTTTATTTATAACAATAATATTAATAAAATATTAGTATAATTAGTAAAATATTACTAAAATATTAACTAAATAAATAATATAAAATTTTAAGAAAATCTAAAGAACATTAATAAAATTTTAAGAATACTAATAAAATATAAATATTAAAAAATCTTAAAAAATAATAAAATATAGTTATAATATTATAACATTAAAAATACTTGAAAATTATTATAATATAAATTTTATTATAATATTATTATAATATTATAGAAATATAAAATTAACAAAGTAAAATATAATTATAATTTAATAATAAATTATCATTATAGTATTATTATACTGAATTATTATTACAATATTAACATAATAAAATATTAATATAATAATAAAATATATTATGATATTAATAAAGTAATTTTTTATATTAAAAAATAAATAATTAAATATATACTAATTTTATATTACAGTATAATATCGTTATATTAATAAAATATTAACTCTAAATAAAATAATAAAAAATGGAATAAGTATTAATAAAATAATAAAGTATTAAATAAAAATATTAAATTGAAATAGTAAAATATTAAATATTAAAATAATATTAAAAACAATAAAAAAATTAAACATTAAAAATATAAAATAATTAAATAATTAAATAAGAGATTAAAAATATAAAATAATTAAATAATTAAATAAGAAATTGAACACTATTTAAAATATTAAATATTTAATAATATTAAATTATATATTGATTATCAAGTAACTGTTTTGCACTGTAAGTGTACTACAAGTGAGAGTTACATGACCACAAAATTAACTGTAGCAACTGTAAGTGAGAAAATATGAGTGTAAAAGTGAGATTTACATGACCACAAATTTAACTGTAGCAACTGCAAGTGGGAAAAGAAGAGTTGCATTTTGCAACTTGTTTTTCAGCGAAACAAACAACGGAAAATGGAAAAGAAGTTTTACGACTTGCGTTTTGTGGCGAAACAAACACGCCCTTAGATATTGATAGTCTCTAAATCTCAATTTTTCTACACACTTTAATGTGCACATAGAGGGGCTCATCTCCAATAACATAGATAATTGATTTGCTGTTCCAGGTCTCCATGTTCTTTTCAAATTTAGATCTTGTGAGTAAAGATTCCACCATTATTTTTTATTTTATTATTATTATTTTAATGAATCCAAGATCTTGCTTTTTCAGAAATCTGGAGATAATCAAGTTTGCACTCTCCATCCAACCTTCTATAAATATCAGCCCATGACATTGCTTTGGAGCATGAGGAAAATTTGCTAAGGAGTTAATGGTTGTTGAGTAAAAAAACATATTATTTTACTTTGGCCGTAGAAAAAAAGATGGTGGTTGATGCAAATGGGTAAAAACTTATGAAATCTTTTGATCTCTCAGTCATAAATTATTTTGAATGTGTTGATCAAAATGAGCTAAAATGTGAATCATCCAAAAGGTCACTTGTTATGAAGTTCTAACGAAGCTTATTCTGAAAACTATTTCTTTCAAAAAAAAGTTGTGGAGTTCTCACAAAGCTTACATTGAGAACTAGTTCCTAATGAAATATCTCCCTAACACAAGGCTCTCGTCTAGGTATGGGTATTGACAATTTTGGCTGTTTCATGATGGAGTTTTCAATTTTTAGTATCAAGGTACTTAAAAAAAAATAAAGAAGTTAGTTTATAATTCTAAACAAATAACATGGCTATGAACCCATAGTAAAAATGTTCTTGAATTTATGAAAAGAATTTTTCATAATTATGTAGAGATTTTTAAACATATTGATACAATAATTTTTTGTAGAGGATTGTGTAATTTAGTTTCATTTTCAATAATGTCGCCACTATGATTAAGTAAAACCTATGTAAAAAATGGAAAAAGAAAGTTTTTACTAGTGACCAATTAATGGTCCATTGCGGATCATACCTCTGCATGACTAGTATATATAATCCAATATTCTATTGATTTACTTGCAAAGCTTGCAACAATTATTACCTCAAGGAAGAAGTTACCAAAAGTAGATACACCTTACCTTATGTGGAAGCCTTGAATATGCTTTCTCGAATCTACCTTACGTTTGCTCTCGAGACCCTTATTAAATCACCCTTTTCCAATCCAGCTGAACACCAATATTTCCCCACAAAAACACTATGTTAGAATCCTACTCAAGAGAGAGTATGTTAATTGTTCTGCTCCATCCATCACCAATCTCTCGATTGCCTCTCACATACAGTGTTCTAAATTTCACCGATATAACCCTGATATTGCGCCGATATTGCGTTTACGGCACCTAGCTGCAATGATTTGGCACATCCAAACCGATATAGCGTTTTTCATCCAAAATCGCCGATAAATAGGCATGGATCCAATGGCCACAATTTTAGTGATTTTGGACCCGATATAGCGTTTTACACCCAATTTCTAGATTAGGTATTTGGGTAATTCAAGTGATGTGACAATATGGCATTTTTGAAGATTCTACACTTGCGTAGTGATTATGGATTCATAGGCTTAATACAAGTTATCGAGTTAAATATATCTTAAACATATAAATATGATGTTTTATGTAGATTTATATAGTTTATGCATATATTGTCTTATTGAGAAGCGATTTAAGACAAGAAGATATGTATATTACAGTCTGATTTTGACATTCGATTTTTAAAAATATCCCCGATATATTCCCATCTCCGATAAATTTTTTCGGCCGATGTGGCCGTTGTGGCAGCCATTTAGAACACTGCTCACATAACCAAAAGAAGAAACCAAATATAGTAGTAGATCTCCAAACCCATCTCCCTCACTTGTTACCACTTCTCATCAAGCAATCTCTCTTTTATTTCTTTAACAATCATGAAGATAATTGATGCGGACCCCTTGGCAGACTTGAGAGCTCAACCAAGATCCCTAGTTGTACCAAAACTCGAGGTCTGCAACTGACATAGAGATCGGCCACGCAAGAGATCATCTAAGGCGTTTGGCTTGGCTGCTGGTGTGGGTGGCCCAAAGGTCAAGCTTGCATGACCGACTAATTGACAGCCCATGAAAACCTCCGAATCTGCTCACTAATAATATTGTTCTCAAGGATTTTTTTTGTTTGCACGTAATAATATTGTCATTCTATTCAGTTTTTGTTATTTCTAAAAAAACCCTATGTTTCTTGTAACATATATTCAAATATCCTATAATACATTTAATATTGTTTTGATGGTTTTGACTCATTTAACCAGGAAGAAATGCAATTAAACTATAATAATCTTGTTGAAACACAAGTCATATGACATAGACCCAACAAGGCAAAAATCTGATTTGACCTACAAAAAATATGACAATGTCTTGATGTCAGTCTTTTGGTAGCATTCCAATGGAAGACTCATGTGTTGGACGCTTGTGGCTTCATGCACTCTTGACAATTGTGTCCCATGTCCTTCCTCTAGGCACCCTTTCACGTGTCCTTATAATATTGGTCATCATTCTTGATGATCTGATGTGGGAAAAATATGCGAATGTTTCTCTATTCTTATTAGCTAGTTTTGAAATTGGCTTTGGAATTAGAGAATTGCTTGTGGTCTCCCACAACTAAGACCTACCGTGGCATCTCTCAATATATATTTTATAAGAGAACAAAAGATAAGGGTTGTCGGCCCCATTTCTGGTGCAAATCAGGACTGTAATTGTGCACAAAAATCTAGAGGAGAAATAGTAACGTTGAGCCCTCAAAACAGAGTGTAATACAACTAAATGCTAGGCATTGGTATGTTGGTCATATATTTATCATACTTCACAAGGAAACCTTACATTGGGTATGATTATAGTGATGAAGGTTTAAAATTAAAGTCACTTTAAACTTTAAAGAGAAACATGTCCATTTTTTAAATAAGGATGGACAATGTGAAAATGCACTTTAAATTGTGGGATTATCATAGTATTGTCTTTCTTTTTCTCTAACCATGAGAACAATTTTGGTTTCATAATTACTTTTCATTCTGATGTGATGAAAAACTCTAACAAAGTCCATTTTTGACAGGATTTTTTTAAAGAATTTTAAACACCAGGTATACTATTTGACTTCTAGATGCTATGGCTTATAAAATCATAACCCATGCTCTGCCAAGACTATGTTGCTGTCATGTCCTCTCATTGGACATTTTTCACATTTTTCACATTTTGCTGGCACTGCTTTAGTTTTGTTTTGATTGGATGTCAATCCAATGTGAAATGACCAACACATCTTCCATTCTCTGTGATGGAATTTAAATGCTTTGGGAACCAGAAGGCCGTAAGGCCAGGAAAAAGAATTTAACTCACAGTTTGAATAATAGAAATCCTTCAATATGTTGAGAGGATGTAACATTGCTTTCCGGTTCTTTTTTTCTGGAACTGAGAGGATATGAAGAATATAGATGCCCTTGATGGAGCTCCTTTTTGTGATCACAACTCTTTTTCTATTCTCATTGTGCATGTGTTGCTTGGCTTATATCCTTTCCTGGACATCAACAAGTTGAGCCTCTGCCATTGATTACAATCTACACCTCCAACTCTAACGCAACTGCTGAGAGGATACCACAGTATTTTCGAGTTCCACCAAGGGAGGAAGGACATTTATGGACTTCATTTCATCCACAACTGTTTCATCATTTAAAGCTAGTGTTCTCCCTCCATTATGGCTCGTATATGATACTTATAGTTGCTCAAGGATGAGAAGAGTTTTGTTCCCTCTCACCTTGTACTAGTGGACTTAATGACATCCACCCGTTTCTGAGTTTAATAGTGGATTAAGAGACATTTCCCTCAATTACTTCCAACTCCTTCTCCCTAGTGTATTCTCTATTCACTTTGGTAGTGAAGTTTCTGCAAGACAATGCGTGGTTCCCATATCCAAAACTTTTACACTTTGTGACATAGAAGGGGTACCCGCTCAAACTTTACATACACTCAACTGAACCACCCACTTCTATCTCCAAGAATGGCTTTGGCAAATGATAGAGGTTATTTTCCAATGCAGTGAGGATGCACCAATCTTTTGATAGTTGCAGTAGCCTTATCCTTAAACAAATATGTGCTAACAAGGTGGGACATAAATCAAGTTACCAGTCTTCACCTAACCTTCTATAGATATCTTTCTATGAAGTTGCTTTGGATCCTGGTGCAATTCCTGGGGGAGTTACGAATTGTTTAGAAGGTTGAGCTGATTTTCATTTGACCTTTGGTTTGATGCATCATTTGTGGATGGAGAGGGTGTTCTTATAGACACATCTTTGGGTCTCCTCCTTCGCTACTTTTATCTCTCTTGCACACCTAGCCATCGGGTTCCCGGGACTATATCATGTTGTGGAGGTTGCACATCCATTTTTGTGTCACAAGCAACTACAAACAAAGGTTGTACTAATCCTGAAGGCTACACAAAGCCCTCGTAGAACCCATTATATATATATATATATATATATATATATATATATATATATATATATATATATATATATATATATATATATATATATATATAGAGAGAGAGAGAGAGAGAGAGAGAGAGAGAGACTTGTGATAGTTCCGGAATTCGAGCCCGAATCCTTTCTCTCAAATACAATCATACATCATCCGAATACAAGATCCATTCCGTTGAAGTTGATCTATATTATTTCAAGTATCTAGAAACCAAAAGATCAAGTATTTTAAATACTTTTTGCCCATGCATCAAGTAAGAAAAAAAAACAGACGACCTAAATAGTGAGTTGGTTAAGTTAACGGTGCAGAACATTTGAAACCTAACAAAAATTAGCTTGTAGGGTTTTTAAATATTTAGATCATGATCAAATGGCCGAATCAAGAATTTGTATGAGTAAAAAAGCTCAAAATCTTATGATTTTTCATTGGTAGCCTAATTAGAATATGTAGATCAAGATGAACGGTTCGGATCATCCATGGGGTGGCCAGTCGTGAGGTTCACACGAAGCTCCGGTGAGAACCGGTTCTCACTCGAATATTTTCCTATATATATTTTCATATATATATATATATATATATATATATATATATATATATATATATATATATGGGCTATCTGTACCTCAGCCTGCGGGCTGAGAGAGTTTCTCAGCCTGCGGGACGTGGCTGAATATAGGCCACACATCGGTCGCAGAGTGTGGGCGCCACAAAAAATCAAAAAATCCCGCCTAAACAATCGTGAATCAAAATGACAAAAATACCCCTTTTAAATGACGACTGCGACTTCTAGCATTCAAAAGTAAAAAAATATTCACCTTTATATAATGCTTGTTACTAGTATATTATTTCATACCTAAAAACTATATTTTTACTCAATCATCCGTAGTTCCCCCACCGATCCTACTACGGATGCAATTTATGGTCGCAGTTAATCATTTATCAGTTCCCAATGCGACTTTGGTCGCAATAATTACTGTTTTGGAGTTCAAAGTAATTTAAAGTTATAGTGTATTAACTTTTAAACTGTTTTGGATAACTGAACAGTCACCTAGGAAGTATACAATTTTTGGGAAAAGATAGAAAATATATTTGAGAGATATTCACGTGGTCAAAGAGCTTAAACCTTTTGGAATTCCGGGATTAAAAGTATATAAAGGGTCATGAGCAAAGGATTAAAAACATACTAAGTTATTTTTGCTCAAACTAGTTACTCTTAACTGTTCTGAAAATAAGTTCAAAAAATGTCTTCACCATCACCACCGTCTTCACCGGAAAGAAGCCAATACATTCAAACAATGTCTTCACCATCACCACCGTCTTCACCGGAAAGAAACCAATCATCAAATGATGATTTTATGTTTAGTTCTGAAACAATGTCTCGCTACGGGTCAGAATCTGAGATTGATACAGACGACCCTTTCTGGGAGTTCATTGATGAACCAAAACACAAAAATGACCGTAGTATTAATCAACAACATAACTGCGACCTTGGTCGCAGTTGGTGGTATTTATAAATAATCAACAACAACACTGCGACTTTGGTCGCAGTTGATGGCCGCAGTCTTAAAAAAAAAATCTGCAACCTTGGTCACGGTTTTTTGGTCGCAATGTCGACCCTGGTCGCAGTTGTTTCTGTTTGCACTGTAGTCTTATGTGACCTTGGTCGAAGTTGCTGGTCTTTACTCTTAATCAACATCACTGCGACCTTGGTCGCAGTTGGTGGTCTTTACTGCGACTTTGGTCGCAGTTGATGGCCGCAGTCTTAAAAAAATAATCTCCAATCTTGGTCGCTATTGCTCGTTTTTAGTCTTAATCAACAACAACACTGCGACGGTGTGACACGTTACCCCAACAGTTGCTTAGTCGCAGTCTTTGGTCGCAGTGTCGACACTGGTCACAGTAGTTACTGTTTGCAATGTATCTTATGCGACCTTGGTCGCAGTGTCATCTATGGTCATAGTTGTTTTGTTTGCAATGCATGGCTGCGAAAAAGTTCGTATTTTATTAAAAAAAACAAATATGCTTTTTATTTATGTCCAGGCATTTATCTCCAGGAATGTGCAAATGATACAAAACGATCTCTTATACAATAAGATTGAAGTGTTACAAATACAGCAGTACAAAAGAAGACTAAAACATCAAAAAAATCCCTTGTTGACTAAGAGCAATCTTCTTCTTGAGCTCTGGTGGCAGCAGAATCAATAAGATTGAGTGTTACAAAGAAGACTAAATATCAAAGTAGCCAAGAAGATTAAACATCAAAAAATTCCTTGTTGACTAAGAGAAATCTTCTTCTTGAGGTCTGGTGGCAGCAGAATCAATAAGATTGAGTGTTACAAAGAACACTAAACATCAAAGTATCCAATAAGACAAAACATCAGAAGAGCCAAGAAGAGCCCTTGTTGACTACTAAGAGCAATCTTCTCCTGGAGGTCTGGTGGCAGCAGAAACTTTCGTTTATGAACATCTCTTCACCAGAAGGTTATCCAGTGAGCATGGAGTTTCCTCGATGTCACTTCTGGGGTAAGAGAGGAGGTTTTGAGACCTCACAGGGAATGCTACCCACCACTATATCCACCACATCCCCCGCCGCCATACCCACTCTGACCATCCGTCACCAGCAAGCTTGACTGGTGCGTCAAGTGAGAACAGATCTCGGTGAGGATTAAGTCCTCGTCAGGGATCATGACTTCTTCCCTTGTGAACGACGAGGACCATGACTTCTTCCCTTGTGGACGATGAGGTCTATGACTTCTTCCCTTATGGACGAACATCGATCAAGTTCGTCAATAGGGTCATCTTCATCCATGGAGGCAGGCCCCTGTTAGAGACTCTGAAGAAGACGGAAATTCTCAGAGCAATTGCTCTCGAAAGAAAACAGTCTAATTATGGACTGTTAAAGGGAGAGCGTGAGCCCTATTTATAGGCAGCCCATAATAACCATAATTAATGGTTCATTAATCAGAATCGTCGGCATTAATGGTCTCCAACCGCCAGCGCCGGTTTGAAAATAAAAGACATTAACGCCTAAACCCAATGAAGAACCGACACGTAGACAAACCGCTTCGGGAAACAACGAATGACGCGTAGACCAAAGTCGCAGTCCACGTAATGCAACCCTAGATTGCAGTTGCTAGCCATCTTTATCAATAACAACACTGCGACCTTGGTCGCATTTAACCATGTACACTGCGACAAAAAGACTTTGGCTAAGGTCGCAGTTTAAATGTACAATGCGAGCAAAGACTCTGACTACATTATATTCAAAAAAAATAATTACTTAACGTACTGCGACCAAAGTCGCAGTCCATGTAATGCAACCCTAGATTGCAGTTGCCGGCCATCTTTATCAATAACAACACTGCGACCTTGGTCGCATTTCACCATGTACACTGCGATGAAAGACTTTGACTAAGGTCGCAGTTTAAATGTACAATGCGACCAAGACTCTGACTACATTATATACAAAAAAATTAAACTATAAAGTAGAATTTTATCGCAGGCTGAAAACAATGATCTGAAAAGATTTTATATTTTCAAAAAAAATTTATCCCAGGCTGAAAAGGAGAAACTACATCTTTCAAAAAAGAGGTAAAGAAATAAGGCGAAAAGTAATTTATATTCTATAAAGAGCGGCAAAATAAAAGGGGGGAAAAATAATAATAAACAATAAGGAAAAGTTATCATAAGGGGTATTTGGTAATTTAACTTCTACCTAAAAGCAGACCGCAAGTCAGTGAGGTGACAAATCGAGCCACGTCACCGCAGGCTGAGAGAGTACTCTCAGCCCGCGGGCTGATATACATTTTTCTCTCTCTCTCTCTCTCTATATATATATATATATATATATATATATATATATATATATATATATATATATATATATATATATAAACAATAACAAAGCCTTCAACCCAAGATTTTGGGATTATTCACTATGCAAATCCTTTTCTTCTAGTCAGTTCTGTTGAGGACCGTCTAGGTTATCTACCCATACATATATTTTGATGGGTAAAAAGGGTTTTGTTAATAAGAAAGAAGAAAAGAAGTATGCCACTTTGAGGAAAAAAATAAAATAAAAGTTACAAGACAAGAAACAATCAGACTCACTACTCAAAAGTATCTGCACTGAAAATCTGGTGTTTTTTTTTTGTGTGTGTTTTTTTTTGGGGGTGGGGGGGTTGCATGTGCACTGAAAATCTAGTTGGCTAACTAATCTTTATGTACGTGCCTACCTTATGTCTGTCAAGGGAATCTGAATTTCAGGAAATAATTATTGGGTAAATGCTAGGCTGACTTTAGTCCTGATACATTATTTCGGTCCTTGAGATTTTGAGTTGAATTGTGCAACAATTCCTGTGGAGTATCTGATTGCATCCCCTTTTTTAGTCTAAGATAATTTTGAATACTTAGCTCTATCCTGAGTCTACTGGCGTTTAAGAGATGGGTTGAGATACACCATTTGACTTGCGCCTTAGATAGTTAGATCCATCCTCATTGAGACAAACTTTGGTTCAATTTTCTAGGGCAGATTGGATGTTTCAAAGGACACAGGTTTCAACCACTTTCTTCCATCATTTTGAAGCAGACTTGAAATTTTCTAACAGATGGAGAGTTTTGTGTGCATAGTAACAAGACGAAAGATTTATCGTCCTGAGAATATTTGAGTCCAAATGGAGAGTTTTGTGTGCATAGTAATAAGACGAAAGATTTATCGTCCTGAGAATATTTGAGTCCAAGATTTATGTTCATTTCCACTATGGCTCAAGACTTTTTAACAATTTTCTTTGCATATATAATAAGACGTAATGTATTGTTTCAGAATATTTCAGTTCATGATTAAGATTTTTTTTCATTTTTTTTTTCATTTATATATGCTCGAGACAACATTGTCTCATCTCCATCGTAATGATCTTCAATATTATCCTGGAATTTTACCAATTAATATGGGCTTGGGTCTCTGGAGTATAACTCAAAGTTGAGGGAACCTTGTAAAAGAACCGACCAACTTATCACATATCTGGTCTCAACTAGAAGTTTCGGCTATAGATGAAACCTTAATGATTTTGTCACCATTTATTGAGTCAAAACATGAAAGGGTGAAATCACGACTCATTCTGTCCTCGCTGCAAGACATTCAACCTTTCGAACGTTGAAGATGTAATGAGATTAGAGGCAACAATAGAACTTGCAAGGCGACTTTTAATCTTTGGGTGTGTTTGGTATGATTTGTTTGCAATGTAGTTGGCAAATGGATCTAAAAGCACATACATAGAGATCTTTTAAATCTATGTTGGGTTGTGCACAAAGAAAAGGCAGTACAAGAAAGGATATAGACATGTCTCAAAATCTCGGAATCAGAATCGGCTGGCAATTTCAGTATCGGAATTGGCCATATTGGCAATTTCGTCTAAGTGATAACTGTCTCAATGAAAAAAAATAATATAAAAATCTTTAAAAATTGTACAGATAATTAGTAGCATGTTGCTTTATTTTTAGAATAATCAATGAAATTTGAATCACATTTGGACAATGCATTACAATACAACGGCCTCTCCTTACACGAGCCTAAAAGAGGATCGATCTACTCTTTCGATGATGACGACTCCTCCGGCGAGCCTCGGGTTAGTTAACAGTTTTTTGTCCTCTTTCTGACATTTCAGTGATTTTCAGTGATTTTGTGAAGGATCTCTTAGTATGCATTTATAATTGTTTACCATATGATTCTCTTCATTTACAGTAAACCCACGAGATGAGTACGCACCGAAAGCGAAAGTGAGATTTGATGCTTGTGCTTTTTGTTGTCGGAACAATACAAATGAATGGGAGACCGAGGGAATCCACAACATAGACTGTAATATCTATGTTGTATGAAGTTTTTGCCATACTTTATGAAAATTGCAAAATTTTGTAAAGTGATAATATTGAATTATATACTACAGGGTCAAAAACTGCTATGCTGAAATAAAACATGCTATTATTGCAGATAAGATACAATAATGGTTCATGATATGTTATTTTGCCCCAAATATGTTACAATGCTTAATAACTTGTTACAAATATGCTATGGTGGAAAGATATATGCTATATCTATTAGACTACATTTCATAGACACGGACATACACACATACAAAAGACTGATACACAAAATCAAAAAAATCCTACATATGGATATGTGTTGGACACGATAATAAAACAAAATAATAAATAGTATGTGTAGAGTTTGACTAGGATCCTAGTAGGATTTGAATATAGATCCCATCATGTGAAAAATATATATTATTCATCTAAAATAGAAGATCAAAACCATTCAACATGACCTAAATCATTTAAAATGTCAAAAAACAAAAATCAAATATTTTTGTGATTTCTTACATGTGCATTAAGTGGCCTAAAAATTGACGACTGAGAATAAAGTTTTATTGATCTATAGTTTGAAAAACACAAACTGAAAATCCAACACTTGGATCATAATCTAAATCATGGTTTAAAATCTCTGTATTGGTGCCAGTATTCGCCCAATAGTTTTTAGTATTAATGCCGTCAATATCGGTTATCATTGTTGGAATATCAACCCAATATCGGAATATCGTATGGGTACCTCGTATTGCTAATATATATTGGAATTGGTCTACATTTGAAACCATGATTTAAACACTTTAAAATCCTTGGAAAATAATTTTTATTGCGTTTGAAACATTCTAGACTTTAAAGTTTAATAACTCACTACTTTCATATGTTCATTTTGCTCCTACTTGATGGATTGATAGGAACTTAAAATAGTCTAAAATTTGATTTTTAGAAACTTTAAATAGCATAGAGTAGCATCAAGGAAGTTGATTTTTAAAATGAATGTTCAGTCACGTGTAAACTCTCTCTATATATGTGTGTATGAAAAGAATACATGCATACATATTGAAAAGCATACATTATATATATACATACATTATACACACACACACACATCATTTATCATAAAAACTTAATACACATACATACATTTATAGTGCATGAATCTAACTCTAAAGAGAATTAAGAAAGGTAAGAGGGCCTTGGTCATGCATCTTCACTTAATTTTCTCAATCGTTAGCTCCCTTATAATCAGTGTCACATTCAAGTATTACTAATACCCTAATTACACAATATACTATTCAAATTAGATCCAAAATTGCCCTCCCAAGAACATATTTATACAAATTACACAATACATATAAAATTGTGATAAGACATGTTACAACCTCAAGATTTATTACAGTAAATCGTCTAAATGTAATGCTTATATAACCTTTAAATTTCTAACCATACAAGCCATGAGGATTAAATATCAATTGAATCTAACTATCTTAAAGCTAGTCAAGGTTAGACATGTGTTGGACGTGTTAGATGTAGATATGAGTCTTTTATCTATTATGTAGCATGGACACTCTTATCATGGAATCATGTCGTATCCAATATGTGTGTTGGACACACAAGTCGTATGCATTTTAAAAAATTGTTAACTGCTGAATGTTGTGTCCAACACATGTTGGTGCAACATATCTATTAGAAATATGCTATAATATACACAAATATGTCATAGATAGTACATTGAAATTCGCTGTAGAGATAAGTATGTTATAATGGTTAGAAATATGCTATAACAAAAATAAATAAACTATAATGAATATGAATATAAATAAGTCATTACACACTCTAATATGTATAGTTGAGTGAATTATGCTTTACTACAGGACCACCTAAGAAATAGATGCTAACAAACATAACTACAATCATCCCACTTATATGAAAATATCTAAAACACAAACATAACTACAGTTATCCTACTTTGATGAAAATATCCAAGACGCATACAATCCTAACATAATGATACGTGTTACAATTAACATATGGATCACTGTTGTTTATAAATTATTTAAGTACTACTTATTTCAAACTCTTATAACAATCACATGTTCTATGATTGTTCTTATTTCATTCTTTGTCTAGATATACTCATTGGGATATTATAAGGCTTTAAATAAGACACGCTTTCAATTATGATGCTAAGTACAACATATTTACAAACTATTCTTGTGTTAACATAATACATTTGTTCTATGTATAGCATATTTAAGTTAGATATAACATTGTTTTAATTATTATAGTATTCGTTGGTGAAGTATGGCATATTCTACTTAAATTCGTTGAGGCGCGGAGCAATAAATTTTTAAATTTTTTGTTAATTATTTTATAACATATTATAAATAAAATGATTTTTTTATTATTATATTAAAATAATAAGATTATTGTACAAATTATTACATTATATAAATATATTAGAATAAATTAATTGTAAAGTTCACCCATGAAATATTATTAATAGTATTTAAAAACAGTAAAAATATTTTTTAAATAACAAATAATATTTTATTTTCTGACTAGGCATATTTTTATGCCCATTTTAGTTTTAAAAATTAATTTTATACCCACTGAATTTTCATATTACTTTTATACCCATGTATAAATTATTCATTTGGACATTGTATGGGACAACTCATGAATACTTGGCAACTTTTTGAGTGGAAAGTGGATTTTGGGTATATACATAAATTTGAAACTACATGAGTACAAAAAGAAATCAGCTTCAAACTTTGGGCACATAATTATTTTTCCTTATTCTTAATATCTGGAAACTATTGTGTGAATCTACATAAATGTTTTAGTTTTTTTCTTTATTCGTCTTCTTTTTCTTTTTATTTTTTGGTTTAGGAATCTTCATTGACTCGACACAAGCTGAGAAGTAATTATCACCTTTTCTTGTTTAGGAATCTCCATTGACTCGAGATAAGGTTAATAAATTACCTGTGACCTCGCCTGAGTTACTTAATCTGAAAAGATCTAGATCAGGTAGACTTTAATTTGTGAAACTATTACCAATCTTGTTTATAGTCTCTACTTCTATGTTAAACGATGTCGTGATTTTGCAGGAAGGTTACTGGTTCCTCGGATAGATAGATGGCGCCAAGAGATAATCTATGATATGGTTTGTGACACTTACTTTTTTCTATGTCGTAGAATTTACATTTACTTACAGAGACCACATTTAGTTTTCAATTTCTTAACATACACATGCATGATCAGATGTACTTTGGGAATATAACAATAATAAGCTTTAGCTATATGGTTCTCTTTCTTTTTACAGTTTGATCCATTGAAGATAATTATTTTCTTTCATAATTGCGAATTTTTGGAATTGATTTCTGACTTTTGTCCTTTATCTCTATAGGCTTCCTTTATCTCCTTTTTCTTGTGGCATCTTACACCTTATCTTTAAGGGAGTTCCTATATTCTTTCCCATATGTCCATCCATGTTATTAGCTTGCAGATTTTTTATATTCATTAAGAATCTAAAGCTGGCATATACCCAAGCTATGTTGCTTGGACACGACACATGGACATGTGACGAATTCTTAAAAATACACGTGTCATGTGTGTTCTGCACCTGTGTCGGACGCGTTTTGGACATGACACGGCTCCATGACAGGAGTGTCCGTGCTAGATAGTATCCAAAGATAAAAGAAATGCCTTAGTTTTTATCAAGGATTGACGTATTGGCCGAGGCAACTCTAAGTTGGCCGTTTTACCTTACATCAGTCAATTTGACCTTAAAAAAGGTGAAATCAACTAATTAAAGAAGATAATCTCCTAATCAGCATTCAACAGTAATTCCATGTGAACCCTTAAGCAATGTTCTAAATGTCGGCTGACATTTCGAAATTTCAGCCGAAATATAATTTTGAATTTCGAAATGAGGTTAATTTCAAAGAATTTCCGAAATTTCAGATGATTTTGGGGTTTCCAAATGTCGGCCGAAATTGACATTTCATTTTGTTTTATTTTTTATTTTTTGGTTTGAACCCATTAACCCAACTTGACGCTATTTTATAAGAGAAGAGAAAGAATTAGGGCTCATTCTCAGCCCTACTTTCATCGCACGAGAGAGAGAAACGGGAGGCTAGAGAGATATGAGCTCGACTGACCTCCAACGAAGCCTCTACGATCTTCGTCGACCTTTAACGAGTTTTCACGAGCCTCGACGACCTTCAGCGAGTTTCGACTGACCTCTGATGACCTTCAACTCTCCACGAGCTCTGATGAAGACCCAGGAAGCCCTGCCAAGACCCGACGAGCACTGCCAGCCCTAATGAGGTCTCATCGAGCTCTGCCGAGCCCCGAGGAGATCCTGCTGAGTTCCGCCGAGCCCCGAAGAGAACCCAAGAGATGAGGACCTCGGAAGCCTTGCCAAGCTCCATCGAGCCTCGCCGTCTTTCTCCTCCTTCATTGTAGATTCCGCTCTAGTGAGCTCTCAGATCCGGAGACTCCTCACGAATCTCAAAGGTGAGTTCTCTTTCTCATTTTTTCTACTTAAACTACTCGCTCATTTCTAATTTGATTCACATCGTTAAATCTTTAGGTAATTAATTCGAATTAGGCACCATTAACTAATTCTCGCTCATGAATGAATGCACAACTGCAATCTATGAGGCTTTGACATTTTGATGCTAATGTTAGTAGTTAGTCATCATGAGCTTTTTGAGATATTTTTGAATTTCTATTGGAAGCTAACTATGTTTATTGGATGTAATTAGATAAAATTGTTGCTAGTATTACTTATTAATTATACATATAGAGATATCATATATGTGATGTTTTATGACATTTAGGACATACTATGTGTGTGTGTATGTGAGACCTCCGAAATTAAGCAAATGTCCTTGAATTTTTTTATTATCCGCAATCGGATTTTTCATTTTGCCTTCCGACATTAGGCCGGCATCCGACATTTTGAACATTGCCACTATGACAAAAATTATAAAACCAATGAAAACAGTTAAGATTTTTAAGACCATAACACTAGAAATTTCGGGGTAGTCTGGTTTTTTTTCTTTTTCTTTTTCTTTTTGTTTTCTTTTTGGGGGGAGGGGGGGGGTTGGGTGTGTGGGCGCGCGCGCTAAATGGGCTTTTGAATCTAACCCCATTTAATTAAAGATATAACTAAATATAAAAGATGTTTTGGTTAATTGGTTTGAAGTTTATACAGATTGCAGAGAGCGCCTTAGTGGGAAACTTATACACAGTTGCTGAGACTAGTAGGCTGAAATTGGTGATTAGAGGACTTTGTTTCTTGCGGATGAGATGTACAAGGGAGGAGTTCACAGACCTTGTCCCATCCTGCATCGAAGAAAAATAGTATTGTGTTATATGTGAGTCCTCTTTGATGATTTCTCAAGCAGAGATTATGCAGCTTGATAACCACCCATCAAGTCCAGGGAAATTGTCTTTATCCACACAGAAAAATCAATTCTGTGATTCTTCCATATAATGCAGAGAAGAAAGACCTTCATTCATATCCTTGACTATGCCCTCCGATAAAGCTATGGGAAAATGGTCAATGGAAAGATTTTTTAAATCTTGCTGATGCTCCAACCATTCCCCATTTGAATTCACGAGGTTAGATATGAGACTAGTTCTAACTTTACTTTTCATTGCCTCAGGAAAGAATTTTTTATTATTGTCACCTTATAACCACTTAATTCTAGAGTTTTGCTTGCAATAGAATTCCTCTTGAAGAAGAGCTTCCTCCAATGTTGATTTAGCTTCCCATGTTTCTCTAAGTTTTGATCAGAAGGGTCTGAATCAACAAGAGATTGCATTATGAGGATATTATTATCTGCATCAGCTATGTTTTGGAATTGTTCCAAAACAATGGTTTGAAATATCACCCAATGCCGATATGTACAGCTGATAAAATGTCTGATTCGATTGATACAATACCAATGTTACCAATGTGACTGAGATAAAGCAAGTTGCTGATATTGCTATTTTTTGACACTAAAAATCTTTGATTCATACCGGTATTGATACCAAGATTATGAATCTTTCCAAATACATCTTTTCCCAATGCTTCAAAATACCTTTATCTTTTAAACTTGTGAAAAAAATTGAAGAAAAAAATAAACATAAATATTTAAGGATTCCTTCCAGCGGAACTGGTTGCTGGAATTCGGTTTATATGCATACTACTTGTTCACTTTATTTACATGTACAAAAATTGATTAGGACATCACGCCAGTTGCCAGTTGCCAGTTACCTCTTTATGCCTTAGTTTATTTTGAGATGTTGTGTTTTGTTTATCTTTCTTTTAATACCACATCAGTTATATCCGAGAAGTTCACTTTGTAAGAGCCCATATAAAGAGGCTCAACTCAATTAATAAGTAGATAATGATTAAATAAAATTTTTCAGTTAAAATTTCAGAGCTCTTGGGTTCTTGAGATTGGGTGTGAAGCCCATGGTGTAAGGGGTGTGAAGCCCACGTAAGGGGTGCGAAGCCCAAAGTTATCTGGTTATTTTTTCAACCCTAGTCTCTTTTCATTTTATTTCTTGTAAAATCCTAGTTTTCTTTTTTATTTGTATTCGAAGGTGATTGCGATTCAGGTTTGTATTACATCATTTTGGTATCAGAGCTTTGGTCCCAATCCTCTTCGAATTTCTTCTCTTCCCCAAATCCTAAATCTAGATCTGGATCTCTAGATCTAGATCTACTTTACAAAAAAAATTCGATTATTGTTAGATCTAGATTTAGATTTATTTAGATCTACTTTGCAAAACAAAAAAATAGAAAAACAGAAACAAACAGAAAGAGGGAAAAAATAGATAACAAAAAAACAGAAAAAACAGAACAGG
This sequence comes from Agave tequilana, assembly GCA_038442645.1. Classification (NCBI taxonomy): domain Eukaryota; kingdom Viridiplantae; phylum Streptophyta; class Magnoliopsida; order Asparagales; family Asparagaceae; genus Agave; species Agave tequilana. The sequence continues at coordinate 214,542 of JAVJIF010001196.1, forward strand.
AAAAAAAGAAGAAAAACTTTACTGTTCACAGTAAACAGTAATCGCCCTGTTACTGTTCACAGTGAACAGTAACCTTTAGGTACTGTTCATATCCCCAAAAGCCCCAACATTCGTCCATTCTGAGCTCGTTTCAAGCTCGATTCGAGCCGTTTTTGAAGCAGCGGATTCGTGGAGAGCAACACTACACATTTATAGCCTTCATATTCTAGTTCAAGTTTCGGTCGTCTGCTAGATTCAGCTCAGCAGATCAGCGCACCACAGTCCAGAGCTTGTTTATGTCCGATTAGCGTCTGATTTGCTCCATTCTCGAGGTGATATCTTAATTTGACCTGAATCGTTAACTGTTAGATTACTTGCAACTACTATATGGATTGCTATAATTTGTTGGTTGAATTGTTATTTGCTTCGATCTAGTGGTTGCATTAGCATTTATCGCTTTTTCATCATTTTAGGAATGCATTTTCTTTGCATTTAGAACTTAAACTTTAGGGTATTTTTGTTTAGTGCATACATTTAGTTTAATTAACTCTAGGGTTCTCCACTGCATCTGCTTGTTTGCTTGAGTCATCATGACTAGTCAGCAATATAGGGACCCTACTTAGACCAGCTACACAAACTCCATCAGGATCATATGTCCGTTCGTGATTATATTGTCATGTTTAAAGACTTAATCCATCGCAGTGACGTGAGAGAGCACCTTTCTGAGACTAACTAGGTTTGTTTGGGATTTACGACCTAAAATAAAACGTGCTATAATTACTAGCCCCTATGACTTAAACACTGTTGAAGATGCCTTTGATGTTGCATTAAAGTTGGACTTGACTTTCAAAACGCTAGCCAATGCTAAGGCTAAGTGTTATAAATGTGAGGAATATAGATATTATGATTATCAGTGTCCTTCAGAGAGTCAACATGTTAAAATTGCATCTAGTGATGAAGTTGACGTCTCGAAGGTTATTGAGGAAGTCCATGTTCCTCCCAAGACTGTTAGTATAGACACAACAGTTGGTGCCGACACACTAGTTATTGATGAAATTCACATGTCTAATAGTGCCAGTGATGACGTGAATGAGATAGTTGAGACTACTACATTGCATTTTCCTGTTGCATACATTGATGATATCACTATACCGATAGCAATTTACAATGATACCCACAAATTTGCTACGTACCCATATAGTACTTTGCAGGAATTTGCGGTTGATAATAAGGTAATGGTTATGAGTCGCTCTGAGGCTGTGAGGAAGTTGCACGCTTGGCCTAAAGATTTCAATAGGGCTCTGAAGAGGATTACTTCCATTACTTGCGAGTTGGATAGCCCATGGGATCCTGGTATTAGTTTCGTCTTCAGCAGGGATGATGCGCCTTGGTCTACTCTCTATGTCTTGATCGAGCTGCCATCTTTCACAGCCAACCCGTCACGGAGACCAGCTCCACCTCCGCCACCATGGTATCAACACGGCATACCAATGATGTTGCCACGACCACCACCTTGGCCTGATTGATATGCTTCGTGAGGAAAGTCCTCACTCGACAGGGTCGGGCTTCTTCCACCCCGGGGGAATTGATGAGGACATCACGCCAGTTGCCAGTTACCTCTTTATGCCTTACTTTATTTTGAGATGTGTTTTTGTTTATCTTTCTTTTAATATTACATCGGTTATATCCGAGAAGTTCACTTTGTAAGAGCCTATATAAAGAGGCTCAACTCAATGAATAAGTAGACAATGATTAAATAAAATTTTTCAGTTAAAATTTCAGAGCTCTTGGGTTCTTGAGATTGGGTGTGAAGCCCGTGATGTAAAGGGTGTGAAGCCCGCGTAAGGGGTGCGAAGCCCAAAGTTATTGGTTATTTCTCCAACCCTAGTCTCTTTTCATTTTATTTCTTGTAAAACTCTAGTTTTCTTTTTTATTTTTATTCGAAGGTGATTGCGATCCTGTATTACATGAGAAATGATTGTCATTCAGTTCATTTCGATTTATGCTTCAAAGATTACTCCTTATATTGTGTTTGGATTTTGGCCCACCTTCAAAGTCCCTTTCAAATCTATTATTTGTATTGTGCTTGTAGGATTGATCTCTTCATTTGTGTTTGGAATTCAACACATTTTCAATGCTCACTTCTAATTATTGTTTCTATTGCGTTTACAGGATGGAACAATTACTGGAATCACTGGATTAGACATATTGAACTCTCCGTGCAAAGGTTTGTCTAAAACTGTAATTTGTTTTCTGTGTGGGATAATTGATAACTTATTCTATACAGATAGCTTTATTTTTATTGTATAATTCTGTTTATAGAGTTTCATGCTATCAAGATAGTTAGCTTTATAAGCTTAATCTGTTCCATATTTGAATTGATTGAAGTTTTGGTTATGATATTCTATACTTAAATTATTCTTTTTTCCCATTATGCATGTTTGCTAAGCCACTAAATGTCTAAAGTTATTGAAAATGAATAAATTGAGGTTTATTATCTTCTATTGCAATCTGTAAAGGAAACTTCACCCTATTTCAATCCAGTTCCTGTAAAACCACTTTGTGGTTCTTGATGTGGATCACCAAACTAGCGACCCAAGGATTAAAGAAAGAGAAGTAATAATTATTTTTTCATTAAGCTATTTTAATGCATTTTGCTTTGGTATTTAGTTTTACATTAGACTTATTTTCGGTTTTCAAGACTCACATTATTTGCTTTAAAGCTTGGATTGTACTTTGATTATTTTATTTATCATTTTTTATAAATTAAGGAGTTTCTTTGCATTTTCTGATAAGTTATCAGGTTAGTTATTTACAGATATTAAAAGTTGCAGGCTACTATTATCATATATCTTAATTTTACAAGTCTTCAAATGGATACATATGTATATGTGTTTTAACACGTACACTACACAATTCCCACAAGTGTACAATGATGCTAGTAGACTAGGCCTAAAGAAAGAGAGGTAACTATTTTTTGCGCTAAGCTATTTCAATGCATTTTGCTTTGGTATTTACTTTTATATTAGACTTATTTTGTGGTTTTTGAGATTTTTGCTGTAAAGCTTGGTTTTTTTTTACTTTGGCTATTTATTTATCATTTTTTTTAAAACTTAAATGAGTTGCTTTCAATTTTCTATTATCATATATCTTAATCTTACAAGTCTTCAAATGTATATCTATGTACACGTGTTTGTCTTTACATGTACATAATACATAATTCCCTCAAGTCTGCCATGATGGAAGTAGATTTTGTCTACCTCCTTCGTACAGCATGCAACTCAAAGTTGCACCCTGTCCTGGTACCAAAATCCAAAATGTACCATGAATGTGGTACCACTGAATCCTCAAAAATGTGTGAAGAATCTCATCAACACCACGGGTAACTTTGTTGCAACTCCAACAATCAACATTCATCAATATATCTTATCCATGGCACCTTCACAATGTTATGTGCTGTTATCCGTTCTTGTGATCCTTTGATTTTACCACCATTTACTAAGCAAGGCTCTGCTAATTTATATTCATCCCATGCTTTAACCATCTGCATTGCAACTTCCCCGCACAATTGATGTTTGTCGTTTTCGAGAGTTCCATCACATTTTGAGTTCGAAGACAGCCATCAATTGTGGATAAAGCTCAGCGACAGTTCACAGAAGTTGTTGAAGACATCCTCCTTAACGGTTCTATAATTGCTAATGTTGGCACATATTTTTAGATTTTATGCCATGAGGATGTCTTCTAAGCCAGGAGAAATCGACACAATCTAGATTGGATCCACTTCAGCTTGATTTGAGCATGGGGGCTGGTGACTTCTTCCTACTTTCTTTTTCCAACCTAATCTTTCCTATTTCTTTGTTTATCTCTTTCTTCCTTTCATATTCAAATTTGCATTAAGCTATGTTCTTTTCTCTCACTACAAATTATGAAAACCTATAGAAGGGGCTGATAGATTTTGTCTAAGACTTGGTTTATGTTTTTGAAACAGAAATAAGTTTGTTAAGTTAGGGAACCCTGTATGCTAGAGATCCATGATAGAACAAAATCAAATCACATATATGTATTATATGTCTAGAGGTTAGATCGGGGGTAAAGAGTATCCATTGAACCTTCTAATTTCTCTGTGGTTTCACAAACTCAATCACTATCTGCCTATCTGGTATGTGGATCCAGCCTCCGCATAACAACTTCAATTGTGGACAAAATGAAGGAGAATCATTTATTTATTATGAGGGCATCTATATCATACTCTGAATGGGATAGCTGAAGGAGTTATTAGGATTGTAGTTAAAGGAAATATCTTGGAGGAGGATAGATCAAAGCATGGTTTAAGACAGTCAAAACATAGAGGAGCTTGCTAATTTAAGAGGTGTGGCGCCTCAGCTGCATGGGGAAAAGTGACTGATGTCGCCAGCTAGAAAATTTTGTAGTCAAGGCTTTGTTCTTCTTCTTCCTTTTCTTCTTGCGGTTGTTTTTGTTTGTCTGTGTCTCCTAGTTCATGTCTCAAATTCTCCATTACAAATTTATCGACTTCAGCTCTTGCAGTCTATGAAAAGTTTGGATAACATCTCCTTGGTTGCATTATTATGGAGCATATGCAATAAGGTACCTTTTCCTAGCCACTGATGAGGTTTCATATTACCACTCTTCTTGTCCAGTTTTCCTAGCAAAGAAATAGATATTATGTCACACCACTTCATATCTATTTTCTCTCAGCCAGGAAGTCTGGTACAAACACTGTTCATACAATTTCATCAAATTCTCTTGCTGAGCCTATTCAATTTGGTTTTTGATGAGAAAAAGCCCTAGATAAACATTAAATCTATAGCATGGTGATGGTGGTGGATAACAGTAATTCTTGATTATGGGTCGCAGCTACAAATAGGGCACTTTCCCCCACTAAATTTCCATGTTGCACATGCTGGACATACATTGTATAAATCTATATTTACTTGAAAATTATATAAAATGTTGTACAATAGGTTCTTGAGAAACAGTTGTAATATCTGAGATTTTATAATTGTTATTTTATCTACTCTAAGGTTCTTCCTTGGCATACACATACAACACAAATTTCAAAGAGCGAGAACTAGTAACTGATATCGGCAACAACCAGATCTGTGGTCAAGTTGATTTGTGTGAGTGTAGCTTGGCCACCACTGGCCTCTTGTTGCCAGAGAGAGAGAGAGAGTAACATAATTTCAAGAACCTTCCAACACTAAAAAAATTAATGGAGATGCTAGGTACAACTCCCTGTGGATTTGTTAGGTCTTCAGGTACAACTTCCCAAGAGGAATAGAGTGCCTAAATGGCTTATGATAAAGTCATGCCAATTCTTTTCCCTTGTCAAGCTTGTTCTCGTGGCCTAATTCATGCATAACAGCAAGGTCCACTAGAGGTTTTGCTTGCTATACTTCAAGCAGAGCCATATGAATGGACCAGAAGCCTGAGGCATGTATGCACATGCAATTTTAGATTTTGTAACCACCCCACCCCCCCCCCCCCCCCCCCCTCCCTCTTTCGCGCTTTAAAGCCAACACAACATCTACATGCAGTTCTTTTACTTCTGAAATCCAGTACGGTTTCCCAGTGGTATATGCTGTTCAAGCATTGTGCAAGTGGTGGTGCCTGGCACACAGCGGACACTGTACTAATTTGAAGTGTCTGTAGCTCCCGTTTGAAAGTACTCAATTAGAGATGCCAACACCGCAGTGTTATTCTCTATTTCACCTTCATCCATGGATAAGTTATCTGATGCAGAGCAGATGTTGGTAGAAATGGCAGGATTTTCCAAACCATCTTGGAGATGAACAACAGAAAAGCACTGCGATCTCGGTTGATACTGATCAGTTCCTAACGTGTAATGCAATGCAAGCAAGAATCGATGGATACTCAAAGGTTCTCTTTGTGTAATGCAGTGCAGCAGGCCTCGACATGTTAGTTCAACATACCGACGTCATATGTTTGAAGAATGATGAATCTGACAAGATAGGAGTCTTGTGATGCTACTCGTGTGCCTATTTTTCAGTGTGCATTGAACTTAGTAGTTTTGTCAGAGTTTTTGTGATTACCAATTCATGAAAACTTCCATCATAACTATATTTAGCAAATAACAACTTCAGATAAATCTAAGCCATCCTCTGCATAGAAGCATTAGAAAAGTTCTTTACTCCTAATCTTACACACATGTCTAGTTAGGAGATGCAATGCCCTCCATGCATTGCTTCATTAATGAGGCTACTTTTTTGTCTCTTGTGTGGACATGCAAGTAGATTGTAGGTGAGTAGGTCTATTGGAATATAGTCATAGTATGAACCTAATTGTCCAACTAAGAAATACATAAATTTTAAAAGAATAACAAGCCCTTGGTAGGAGGCCCTTCTAGGCTTGTTTATTTCTTTTGTAATTTTGGCTTCACTGGGTTCTTTTCATCACTCTCTGGTGGATTAAACAGTAGCCTTAAGTATGAAGTTACAGTCAAGTACAGTGGATTCCACAGATCCAACATACAGAAAGAAGTAAATGTGGAGTCACTTTGGTTTTAACTCAAAAAGAAGTGCTCCAATATCTTAATTTGATAGTAGAAAGAGGCCGCCAACCTTCTCCATTAGAATATTCACATACAATGTCATTTAGAAGTTATACTTTTTGTTGGCTTTTTGGCAGTCATGTAAATAGTAAATTCTCTGATGCATGATAAACCAAATGCAACCCTCGCAAAATTTTCACCACAATTGAGTCGTGGCTGGTAGCTTGGATGCCTGGATGCTACCCCTACATGTGTGAATACGCACAAAACTAGCTGTCATTGTAACATCAAGTAGTCCAAAGTTTCATCCATCTTGGATGCAGCGCATACTGAATCTTTGCACTCTGTGGAGGTATTTGTGGCAGTGTTACCTTATATCCTAGTATGGCATATTTTAAAGCTAATGATAGGATTACATTTGCACAAAGTGAACAGAGTATAGTGTTTTTATTTTCCTCATTTCTTTGTCATCTTATTTGCTTGGATAATTTACTTAATTTGTTGTATTCGCAGGAAGCAAGTCAGAACCACAGAAGAAAAGGAAGCTTCCATAAAAGACTCTGTATGTACACTATCATTGTTACATAGTAACCTAGAGTTTTGACTACCTTGCTGGTATGCTGTGGTAGGAATGAAATACTTTTATGCATCCAACTGATAAAATGTGTTTTGTATTGTGCAAGGAAAAGCAAATTCTGTAGTAAGTTTTGTTTGTCATACTACATGCTTTCCATTTTCTTCGAGGTAAACATTCGTGTGAAGCTCTCCATACATGTTATCTGTGAATACATAGTACTGGACGCTGGTTGCATACTGCAACTTGTACACACTGGGGAGAAATATCATGGCTATTATCAACTGACCGAGGGGATTTCACCTAATTTCCCACCCCTACAGCCTTGAGTGACTTGTTGGAGCAGAAGCGAGCAAGATTTGATGGAGGTATAAATCTCTTTTGTCATGGAGATTTAGATGTGTTTTTGATGAGGCCGTATTATGTACAAGAGTTGCAGCATGTAGCTTTGATGAGGCCTGGTGTAGCTTTCTTGCACTGTCACTGCTTTTACTAATTTTCCTAATTGAAAACTGGACTAGTTTGCTGTGGGGAAATGCCTAATCATGGGGAATATAATGTTATTTCGTACGCCGTTTCAATTGTGAAAGTAGCCATGGCTGTGATCTGAGTCCAAGCATTATCCATCTTCAATCAACATGCAAAAGTGAGAGTGCATTCCTCATCCTTTGCTGGCTTTTTAGGAATTTATGATGCAACACTTGGGACTCTGTTTTCCTGATTCTTACCTACAGCAGAGAACTTACCTCTGTCCCTTGGTACTGTTTAATATGCTTTTTAATCCACAGGCTTAAAATCCATTTTCAGCTCAAACCCTTGCCTTTGATGGCGAGATGGCTGGAGGAATTCACCCCACAATCCCCAGTCTGCTTCTTTCTTCAGTTGATCGGATACAGTGTCGGTGTAGCCGGCTGGGGAGCCGTTCTCGAACTTGGCAGCGAGTCAAAGCGAATCACATACAACACGCATCACAACATTGGCATCGATCTCTTCTCTGCCTTGCTACCTCACAGGTAATTCAAACTCCATCAACTTCTTGATTGCTCTGAAATGTGCACTGACCAATAACTCTGAGATTTTTGCAGGTTTTCGCGCTATTTATGAGGCTGAAGAAAGAGCACAAGTACAGTGTCTACTGGAATGCGTACCACACCACTCTGTAGGGTACATTGTCATTCTGTTGGGTATCTACAATGTGTTCAGAGGCCTCAGTCAGCATCTTGAATCCTGATCGCTGATGGCGAGATGCTTGTGTCTGTGTAGCTACATGGGATTCTGAATGATGATCTACGAGCGAGGGCAGTGACTTGAGAAAGTACAGTGATGCCTCCACTGCTACAATTTAGCCTGGTTCCTGTGAGCATCAATTTTGATTTCTGATATCCTAGCCTATGTATTTGGTATTTCTCTTCAGTTAATACGATTTTGCTCAAGTTTCTTTTTTTATGTTTTTTTTTTTTAAGTTGTTTATTGAGTCTGTACAAATTTGAGCCTTTTGCTGTCATGATTACTGTTGCATACTTTTTATTTGGTACTGAAATTTTGGATGCCGAATCAGCATTTGAAAAATCAGAAACGCTAGCGTGTTCACAATTTGCATATAGAACTCATTTTGTCAGGGACTTTTTTAACTACATGAGAATCCGTGCTACTACATCCCAATGAGTTGTCCTTGATGCTGAGAGAAATTTACTTACAATACTTACGACAAATGCAATATTAGATCTAGTTACTATTAGGCAGTTCAAGTTACTCACTAACCAATGATACCTTTCAAGATGATCTCCCCCTGATCTAATAGCAACTTGACATTAGCGTCTGTCGGTGCATCAACAGCTTTGCAACCCAACATACCCACCTCAAAGAGCATATCAAGGACATATTTTCTTTGAAAAAAGTAATTCTCTTCTTGGATTTAGAAACTTCAATGTCTAAGATATACCGCAAAGATCTAAGGCCTTTTGTCTGAAAATGCTTCTGCAAGTAGCATTTCAAATCGACAATCCCTTAAGCATCATCACCAATGATAATGATTTTATCCACATGCACTACAAGGTAACATCTTTCGTTGATGTTGTCGCCAAAACAGAAAGTGATCCTTCGAAGAAAAGGAAGACGAAAGGCTTGAACAACTGAAGCAAATCATCTAAACCAAGCTCTCAGTGACTGCTTCCAATCATACAAGGACTTCTGCAGTCTGCACACCTTCCCTGACTCTCGCTGAGCAACAAAATCGATTGGTTGTTCCATGTAAACTTTCTCGTTAAGAACACCATTAAGAAAAACATTATTAACATCTAACTAATGGAGGGGCTGGTGATGAATAGCACCCAAAGGAAACAAGAATGCACACAAAAGTAAGCTTTGCAACCGACGAGAGGTGTCTTGATAATCCATTTTATATGCCTGAGAATACCATTTGGCAACCAAACGGGCCTTCAAATGAGCTAATGGCCAATCAGGATTCAGTTTCACAGTATATACCCACTGACATCCAATTGTTTTCTTCTCGGGAGGAAGAACAACAAGATCTCAGATGCCATTCCATTATAGAGCTAGCCATTTTTCCTTCTCGGCATCTTTCCATCATGGGATGATAAGGATTCTGACACAAACTTGAAACATAATATGAGTTCAAAGAAGAAATAAAGGCATGAAAAAGAGACAAAGTGTGAATAAGATACAAAGCGAGAAAGTGTGAGATGTGCAAGTGTGTTTACCCTCATAAAGGACAACAGGAAGATCTATCAAAAACACTGTTAGAATCAATAGTGGTATGTATAGAGGGTAATGTAGATGTATTCTTACCAGTTTCAATTCGAAAATTGGAATAATAGAAGATGTTGCTACAAGTAATGTAGAAGTACGTCTTCTGAAGACTCTAGTCAGTGAGGGGTTTGGTTCTTCATCTATAGGTGACAATGTTTCCAGTTCTATATAAACTGATGATAGAGCATGCACGACTGATGAATCTTGAACAAGAAAAAAATAGTCGTCCATGGAGTCTAAGAAAATAGACTCACTATCAAACCTGGATTTAGACTCAAAAAATGTAAAATGACGATCCAATGAAGGACAAAAACACCGACACCCTTTCTATGTTCGAGAATACCTGAGAAAATTACATTTGAGAGTACGATAATCCAATTTAGTTTTACGAGAATCATCGTTCTGAACAAAACACATACACCAAAAATTTTCGATGCCACAAAGACAAATCGTTCTGAAGACATAAAACCAAATACGAGATTTTATTTTACAAAACGAAGAAGGAATTTGATTAATTAAACATGTCTTAATAACTACATCACTCCATAAATATTTAACAACTTCCCTAAAATAAGTAATGTACGAGCAGTTTCAAGCAAATGAAAATTTTTATGTTCAGCGACGCCATTTTGTTGAGGAGTATATGCGTATGAGGATTGATGAATAATATCATATTCAGTCATAAAACTTGTGAAAGAAGAATTAAAATACTTCTTAACATTATCAGATCTTAAGATTTGCACAGAAGTGTTAATTTATTTTAATCCAAGAACAAAAGTTTTAAAATATAGAAAAGATCTCAGAATGAGAATTCATGAGATAAAGTTAAGTAACACGCGAGTAATCATCCATAAAGTAATGAAATACTGAAAATCAAATTTAGATTTTATTGAATATGAATGAATCAAATCAAATTGCTCTACTAGAGTAAGGGTAAGACGTATCTCTATACTCTTATTAGTTTTTTTTTTCCTCTCTAGGGTTTTGAAGATTTATTAGAAACCATTTCCAATACTCGTTTACTTTGCATATTAGGAAAATAGTTTAATGGATAAAAAAATAATTATGAATGATATACTAATTACTAATTTTCTCGAGGATGGTCTCGACAAATAAGAAGAAAAAGACAAAAAATGTAGCTGCATCTTTTATTTTTCTATATTTTCTACTGCACACTTCCTTACAAATATAATTTTTTAATAGAAATACAACACAGATGCATAAATCTCATTTGCAATTCAAACTTTTCATAAGGCGTATAAAAAGAATAACATTTTTGACAGTATCTATGCAAAATGTATGTAATATTGAGAAAATTTATAATGTAGATGTATAACTGCAAAGTCTTCAAATTAAAAATTATACATGCAAATAGAATTTTTTGAGAGATAAATTATGAAAAATCTAAGTTTCCAGATCCTACCATACTTTTTTATCTTTTCTCGCCTAATTGATGTGGATATCCGATTTTCATCCACATCCACTAGTACATAATAAGGATTACAAACATTATAATAATAATAATAATAATAATATAATAATAATAATAATAAATTGTATGTGTCTACTGCCTACTATGTTACTCTCTAATGATGTGCTAAGAGTAAATCAGATGGATGTCTTATTGTTTGTTGACAGGGTTGAGGGGCAGAAGAGTACTATTCATGCTGATATGCTCAAGCTGTCACGCTGACACAAAAGTTTGTTGATTGTTCCGGATGAAAAATCGTATTCATGACGCGAAACCCCACAAAAAGCACTATTTTACTCCCCGTGGTTTCTGTCCGAGATGAGCCGAAACCGCATGAAACTTGCTGACACAGGCCGCACACGAGAGAAAAGCACAAATTACAGCTTTCCAGATTCGAGGGGTTTTGCCAAAGGGGCCCTAATGCACATGATAGCTGTCACCTTTCTTAATTCAATCGCAAGTATATTTGTTCAAAATTCAAAAAGCAAAATGGAAATGAAATAGACCTGCACGACTGCGAGAATACTGTATTTATTGTAATTGTTGCATCTGGATCATCTTGTCTAGAAATTGAGGGCCTCTGATTTTGCTAGTCCTACAGCTAGAGTTTTTTACTTGCCCAAAAGAATTGTTCAGGAAAAATTAATTTAATAAAGCCAAAAAGCAAACAACAGGAGTTGGCAACAATGACAACCTTTACAATTTTCAAATGTGACCTAAATAACCATACAGTTTAGTTCAGTTAGAACACCTAACAACAAATGTACTCACACCAAGCCAGCCCTCAACATCAGATTAGAGGGCCTAAAAACAGATCAAAACAAAGACAAAAAAAAGTGACAAAAAGACTACTAAAAAAAAGTCTAATTACATTTCCTTTGGGAATCAGATATATATTGCCAGAAGATACATGAAAAGAAGGGAACAAAGAAGAAAAGAAGAACCGATGGATTTACAGAACAGTGTTGATGTGAAGTGCTTTTAGCAGGGCTGTTGCCATTTGCTTCACCAAGACTAGACCTCCTGACCGCTGCCCATCTCGCGTTCTTCAATCAAATTCTGGAGCTTCTGTGGAAGGTCGTTCTCTACTATGAGCTGCTTTGGCCGCGGGTGATGCCCATAGACAGCCTACAACATGTCATTCAGTTTCATCAATGTAAGCAAGGTGCATCAAAATTTATGAAAAAGAAAAAAAGAATCACAGATTTCCATTCATTCTCTTGCACCGAGTAAAAAATCCAATAAAGAAAATTCTCAACTAACCCGTATAAGTTTCAGCAGATTGAGCCGTGCAATGGCATCTTGATGATCAAGCCTTGCAATAAGCAAAGTAGTAAGACCATTGACAGCCATTGCCGTATTAATTCGGGATGATTTCCTGTAATTTTCAATGGAAAACAATGAGGGTAAAAAAAGAAAGAAATAAAAGGAAGTATTGGACATAGGAGTCAAATATACGTTATTATCTTCAAGAAAGGCTCCAATATGTTGACAAAATATTGTTCAGGGCAGCTCTGAAAAAACTTCACTAATTTCTGAATGGCTTCCTTCTTGAGCAATGCCTGTTCTACTTTTCTGTGATCATTGTCATGAGCCAAACATACTGCTAGAGAATCTAATGCAGTCCCCGCCCATGCTTCATCCTGTAATAGGTTCAGGTACACATCCAATCCCCCATGAGCCCTTAATTGCTCTCTAGAATTCCGAGAAGCATGGGCCATGTCGCAGAGCAGAGGCAATGCATACTGCTTTAATGGTGAATCAGACATGATGAAATGCATCAAGTGAGGAATAATTCCATTCTCAGCTGCTTGTTCTTGTTCCGCTTGTTGATCTTACAAAGGTTGAATAGTGCATTGAGGACCTAGGCAACAGAAGAATTAGAGAAAAGTTGTTGGCCAAATTTTTCGTTGAAGGAGCCAAGGAAACAAAAGGGAAGTCTATGCCTTCAATTGTCTATATATTAACCTTTCACTTTTACGCAATCAAATAAAAAAGATGGAAGAAAGACAAAAATGTCGGAGAACTCCCAGTAGGTGACAGTGTACTGGTTTTAAGCCTATTCCAAATCTTCCAACACCAGCACATATAACCATGTATGAAACACATGACATGCGCTGATGAGCTGTTGGAAGGAACCGTTTTACTGATTCACTCCCCAATCCCTGTTACAAAATGACTTTATTACTAAATATTCAGAATGACAACACATATGCATGTTCTAAAGATGATCTAATATTGATTTCTGAGGCAAGAGAATAGGAGGCGGCACATGTGATCCTAATATGAAACTATGTAATATGAGTGTAGTTTGAACTATCCATTGCCATGGTACCAGTTACTGCATCTGGGATAGTAACAAATTTTAGGATATATCACAATGAGTAGCTGGCAAGTATCCACCATATATCCAAATATCTGATGCATACAGACCATGGGTTTGTCTCCTCTTCGAAGTATCTGTGCATCAAAGCAAAGATAGAAACAGATCCCCATAATGCATCTTTTGAAATTACTGGGGAAAACATTTGTGAGAATTACAGATACTTCACACATTTTCAACTTTTGCACATGGTTACTATAAATATGTAACAGAAAAGATGTAACAGGTATTCTGAGGAACATTTTATGGTTGGACCAAATTTATTCACACTTTTGATTAAGCTATAGATAATAATGAATGCTCTTTTAAAATACAGTATAATAATGCTTTTCCAAAAGAGTGTATATGAATGGCAGTACAGTAGAAAGTAGCCAAATACAATTAGTCCTTCAAATCTGTTAGAAGGTCATCAAAATAATAGAAAATATTTACAGAGGATGCTCAAATTACTTGCCAAGAAGAAATTATAAAGAACTGATGGTATGAAATCCAAATCAGAGTCTGCAGTGTTTTCATTTTTTAATAGTAAAGTTTGAAATCACACTGAACAAAACGCTAAAGTTCACGTGCAAAATATTCATCTAGAAAGATAACGCAAAACATCATTAAGGATGATGTAAGACAAAGCATCTTTTACATTGAAGCAAGTGACACTGCAGTATACTTGTTTCACCTAAGAATTCTGCATCTAATCAGTCTGGAGTATATATATTATAAGGATGATATCAAATCCAAATCAAAGGCTAGTGTATTTCACATGATAATAGTAAGGTAGCAAATCGCACTGAATAAAATGCTAAAGTTCACTTGCAAAACATCCATACAAGGAAAATAATGCAAAGTGTCATTAAGAATTAGGGGCAAGTCTTTCCATTGAAGCAAAAGTGACACTGCAGTATAATTGTTTGACTTAAAATTATGCATCCAAACGCGGACATGTTAGAATTCAAGAAGAAAAAAAATGGGAAAATGTGTCCTTACCCCTAATTATTTTTGCAATTATATTTTTACCCTCACCTTAACTTTTCTTTTATCATTTGCCCCTCATTTATGTTTCTTGTCCTATTATACCCCTATATTAACTTACACATGTTTTCTAGAATTTTTTTTTTGATAAAGGTATATTTGTACACGTTTTATACTTAAGTTACATATTTGTTAGTATATCATTTTTGTTTAATTATAGTTAATTAGTGTGTTTTTGTGTTGTCTAGAAAATTGAGGACCTATACAAATCATTTGATGCCGAGCAAGTAAAGTTGGGTGCAATAAAGGATCAAAATGAAATGAAAAAGTTGAACCAAGTTGAATGGGCTAAAGACTCAAGTGCAAACCAAATCTCCAAGGGATTTTCTCCATTCAAATCACATGTTGGAATCAAAAGAGTGATTGAAGGAAATATGTTGGAGCAATTTAAGGAAACATGTTGTAAACATAATGGAATGATTGAAAGAAACATAAGCTTCTATTCTCCCTATAAAAGGACTAAGAGAGGGAGGCTATGGGGAGAGGAATTTTGTAAGAGTTTTTATTTCTTTCTTTTGTAAACGAGTTTTAGAGAGAGTTTTGTTTTGTTTTGTTTTGTTTTTTTTTTTGAAAAATAAAATAATTTTTTTTAATTTAGAATGATTTACCCTTCTATTTTGATAATATCTCCCATCAAATAAACAAAGTATCTGTAATTTGAAAAATAAAATGATCCCCCCTCCCCCCACCGGCACGTACATATACCCTCTTACAAATCAAAAACATATGCAATTTACATCTCTTCCTCTACCTTGTTTGTGCTTTAAGTCCAGGCCAAATATATCCAACACCACCATGAACACCTCCAACACACAACAACCTTTATTCGGACTATATAAATAATTCAAGTCCAAGCTTTTCCACTAGTTCAAAATGCATCCAAATCCATCGCCACGTTCTAATCCCCTAACGAATTAAGTGTAGCATTTTTATTTCATTACTGATACTTCCTGCATCACTGAACAACATTACTGCATTCCACAGTATGGCAACTATCAAAATATATTAGCACTCAACGGTCTCTATGACTTTAAATACATCAGGTTAGTTATTACTGCTCACTTCAAGTCTTCATCTTTCCATTGGCCGCGCAGAGCATTTTGCACTCAGTTAGAAGGTTCAAGAATCAAGATATCATCTTTCAATTTGTCTAGCTTAAGAACCAGCATAATATCATCTCTTTATTAAGTTTTCTATTGAATTTTCCCTAAAAAATCAGAGATGAATGAAATGAAACGACCAGCCCTGGCCTTGGCAGAAAGACATATTATCATTAGTAATGGTTATATAACTAATTTGTTGTGGATGCCCGATTGTTTCTGAGAGAATGCACGTGCTATAAAATAAAATTCTCCATTTTTCCCTCGTTCTCCGAATAGCTCCAAGGACTACATTTGTGTGATTTTTGGATTCTTAATCAAGAAGGACCTCTGATGTAGAAAAGATGACAAACTGATTTATGAGAAGGGATTTATTGCAATGGGGAATACGTTTGGCAGGGTGGGGTGGGGTGGGGTGGGGTGGGAAGCCGCCTTTTTATCTTACTAATTAAGAGGAAGTTAATTTCCTAAAAGATATTACCAAAATAAAATAGAAGGGTAAATTAGTCTAGACGAAAAAGAAATTTTTAATAAAGTGCATGTAAATTGATATAGGGGCATAATAGCATATGAAATATAAAGGAGTGATAAATGACTAAGAGAAATTATGATGGGGTTAAAAAAAATAGGAAAAAACAGGGGTATGGATACATTTTTGCCAAACTAAAAGAATCCAGGATAAGTTGGAGCAAATTAAATTTGGCAAGGAATTCAATTGAAGTTTGTGAAGCATTAACCAACAATAAAATGGATACCCACTTCATTATGTATTTGAGATGCAAGTGGCCCTTCACGAAGCTCAAGATTTGGAATCAAATATTTGATAGCATCTGCTCGCTGAAGATTTTCTAAACAATTCGGGTCGGTTGACAAATGATTGATGCACTTAAGAATCTACATTTGTTAGAGAAAATCGGAGTCAAAGGTAGAATCAGTATCATAAAGAAGATGAAGAATTGAAATATTGGCTGCTTTAGTAATGGCGATATATACCTTAAGAAGAACTGGAGGCTCTATCCTATTAAACATCTGGAAAAGTCGACCAAGCAGGCTTTGGCTACACATATTGGATTTTACAATAGAGTCTGCCTGGGCAAACTCTAACAATAGGTCTGCCACTTTTTCAAGATATTCCCTTGCCACATCAGCACTGAATGATGATACCATCTGAGAAAGCAATCCAGAAGATGTCGTACTCCCTGGTCTTGCATTTAGAACACCAGATCCTGATAGAACTCCAGATGCAGTCTGAGATGCAACTCCAGATGTTGAAGCTCCTTCGTTAGAAGATGTTGAGCTCACAACTGTTGCTGTTGTCTTTTTGCTTGGTTTCCTTGATAATTTTGTATTGGAATCTGAACTTCCAATTTCTCGCCCATGTCTTGAGACCTCTGCAAAATTTTAAGAACTGCGTATCCAGCACAGCTGCAAAAGAATAAATCTACAGTACACAATAGGCCCCTATATAGCTAACCAATGTTTATTTATGAAACAATAAGTATTTTACATGATCCGGAAAAGAAATCAAAGCAGTTAAATAGAAAACATTAAAAGGGTGATCAAGTTAATTCAAAATTAATTTCTTCAAATCCAGGATGAACCAAAAAAAAAAGTTCTTTGCAAAGATAATGAGGTTAAGTGGCTCAGACCCACTCAACCAGTTAAAAGAAGAATATGGAAAGAGGAAAAGATGTGTTTAGTCTCACAGGTAATAGAAGGAAAAATAAATAAGTGCTTAAATATTAGACTAAAACTCCAATCGGGGTTTCCCTTTTTGGGTATATTTCTAAATATTTAACACTTCGATCAAGTTAGAAGACCCACACTTCCATCATATCAGTAGGTGAATTGTTACAACAAACGTATATTTGTGAATGTAGGTCAGGCCATATTTGTGAATGCATGATGCCACAAAAGATTGATGAATAATTGTTGGTGACCACAAGGTGAAGATTTGATCAAATTTAGGAACTTAAAAAAAATCAACGAATGCTACACGTGAAGACTCGAGTCAAGTTGAGGTACTCTAGAGCAAAGAGACAAGCTTGGGGTGAAGACAAGAAACTAGAAGTGGGGAGTAGGCTCCGGGTAAAATGAGGCAGTGGAACCCGAACTGCAATTTTAAGGTAGAGCTTGGACCACACGTGGTTCAAAAATGAGTTCGTCACATTCAAGCTAAGGTGGCGATTGTTGAGATTAGCGACTCAAATCCACTCAAGCGGTTAAAAGGAGAATACAAAAAGAGGAACAAATGGGTTCATTCCCACATGATATAAAAAAAAAATGGTTATATTTTAAAATATGATTAGACCCAAGACTACAATAGAGTTTCCTCTTCTAGGTCATATAGATTCTTAACATATTTGAGCCGATTGTCATAGTAGACAGAACAATAGAAAATAACACCTCTCTTTAACAGCAATACAAAATAATTGCACTCAGATTTTTCATAAATGATAACAACACAGCCAAATACAAACGAACGAGAATACTTTTGCGCACACAAGAATTATTGTACTTGTTAGAATCTGCGCAACTTAGAAAACAGAAGTGATGAGTAGCTAATTATAAATATAGTCTCAAAATAAGTAAGGAGCCTATATACAAAATTATAGAAAATAAATGATTTTTAAAGGCCTGACAGAACTGACATTGCAAACGGATTACCAACTCTAGCAACTAATACAAATAAATTTTGTTGCAGCTGTGTAATGAATGAATGGCCTTAGAGTTGGATCAACAGGCTAAAGATGGTTCATTCTGTTACAATATTGGCTAGAATTGGATGATGAAGAAAACACCAGGACTAACAAATGAAATTCCGGCAAACGTAGCAGATGACCAACTCTAGTAACTAATACTAAAGTAATTTTTTGCAGGTGCAATGACCTAAGGTTTTGTTAGTCAAGTGGTACAAGAATTTTCCAGGGATAATTTGATATTTTTCTTGAGGGTGCTAGTCATCTGAGTTTTGGAACTGGGATTCGAATTAGGGATCTTCATGTTGGAACTGGAAATAATATGGATTGCTGCCCAGTAGCAGATCCAGTTCCACTATACAAGGGAAAGGTAATCTGACTTTCTAAGTTAACGTACGAGGGTGAAAAAGGTTTTACCTGCAAACTCTGCCATCAGGAAATCAAGCTCACCATTTGTTTTCCCATCTGTTGAAGCATGAAGAAGGGGCAATATGGTTTCATGTCTTTCCAGCCCAGAAAGGTGACAAACATAATCAAGCTGTCCAGAGACGTGGCGAGAAGGCGGTTCCTTTTCCAACAGACTTAGCAGGGGCCTAATCTGCTCCTGCTGAGATGCAAGGTGATTCATTGCAGCAGATTGAACATTTGATGAAATTTCAAAATGTTTTGGAGCCTTATCTGTAGAATTTCTGGTGGCAGAATTTGTGACTCTCTGTTGCCTAACTAATTCAGCTTCTGATCGAGAAGGATCAGGCTTCCACAAGCCCATATATCCATTCTTTTTTGAAGCTGTAGCTGATGAACCTCTGTTTGTCCAATGATCACCATGTTCGTTTGCAATTTCAAGGAACTTAGATGACAGTGAAGCTTCCAAGGTACCATGGCTAGCATGAGCCTTGTCTACATCCCCAGAGAACTGTTTGGAATCCAACTGGGTTCCATCTGGCCTCTGAGAAATGTGTAACGATTCTAATGCTCCACCAGACAAATGATGTTCAAATCTAGCCTTGGAAGAATAAAGTTGCCCAGAACTTTATAATGGTGATTCAAACTGCATGGAAAGAGGATGGGATCCAATGGACCAGATCTTGGGGTTGAAACATTCTGTGGAAGAGATCCACTTCCACCAGGTATAGAGGCTAAACGAGTTGCTTCATTCAAACTGTGAAGGGTATTCACAAGTCTGAGAAGTATTCCGTTCTTTGCTGCTATGCGACAGAAGTCATTTCTTCTAGTTGACTGCTGGAGCTTAAACACCTGCCACATGCCATCTATCGCCAGATGAACCATTTCCCTGAAAATGTTGAAAGGATCAACATACTGGGGGTAAACCACGACTCAAGAAAATAAAAATCAAAGTGATGATATTAGCTAATGATGGAGTATACCTGTACTTCGCATAATCAGCCTCAAGAAACCCCACCACACACAGGTATTCCTCGGCAAGCAATAAACATTTGCAACGTCTGTGTGCTGAATGGGAAATAGCATCAAGATGCAGTTACTCAACTAATCTTGCTATCAGAAGTGGTGAGATCATATGCTGCTAAATAGAGTAGAAACCTAGACCTGGACTGACAAAGTTGCTGGAGAAAAAAAGCTGCTTGCATACGAACTTCTCGAGGGCGATCAGGCACTGCAAAGTTCATTACGACTGGAATCTGCAAGTTTAGTTATATACAGCATGGCTCAGGAATAGCTACAAAGTCAACCACAATAAACAAACTTAAAGCATGGTTAAGTAAAATTCTCACAAGGCCAACTAGACAAGCATTTTCCTGGGAAGCAACATTATCTCTGACTATCTGATTAATAATTTGAAGTACGAAACATATAACCTGCAAAAAATTAGCGGTGTTTCATATGCTACTCATGACAATGCATTGCACTGAATACAAAAGAAACAAAAGAGGAATATGACTCATAAGATTACTCCAACTAATATGTGCGTCTACACCAACATTTTGCATATCTATAAAATAACAGTATCTAGTGATAAAACACATACACGGTTTCTGGGAACATCCAGAAGTTCCATCAAAGGAAGAAAACCATGTTGGGACATAAAAACATGTTTTTGCTCAGGACGTTGGATGAAGAATGAAATAAGCTTTTGACATGCCGACAAAATTACATCTTCGGATTCCTCCGGCTTCAGCAAACCAACCAATTTGCTCCATAGACGGGGAAAAAACCAGAAAACATTCATATAAATACACAAAATTTTTGTAAAATAATATCTAAGAAATTAAACATATAAGCATGTATATTTTCTTTTATCGAATACACAGAAACTCGAGTAACATAGAAACAAGCATTAAAAAGAGCACAAATTAAAACACATCACGAGCGTCAGCAAATGGGATGTGTTCCATACTTGGCATCTAAAACAAAGTACAAATACCTAGCCTACAAATACCTAGCCCATATCCAAGAAAACCAACTAGTGATTAGCCAAATTTTCTCATTAAGAAATAGAAGCTTTCTATTTGAAAATTCAGCTAATGCTTCACCATTCAAAAAATTCCCAATTCATCAACACAAGATGGTAAGAACCCTCAACTTCCTCAATGAAATTGCATGATGTTTGTGGGAATCTTAGACACAATAATTAATAATTGCAAGACAAAAATTGAATTTGTCTTCATCTCAAATTAAACAACTAATAACTTTTGACTGTAGCATGAAATTTCAAGATCACTCGTATAGCAGGCAAAAACTGTCTGCAATATCATGTATAATCACGCCAGCCAAATGATCCGGAGATATTCTCAATCATTTATTATGTATGAACCAAGAATCTGGATAGTGAAGCCCATAATTGGGACTTGGAAGACAAATCCTGATCGTGATGCCCATAACTGGGACTTGGAAGACAACAAGACTAGGGACCAGACAGCCCACAACAAACCCAGTTAGAAACAGCAACATTTCTCAACAACTTTTTGTTTTTTATCATAACACAACACATCCAAGAAGAGCGAGAACAAGATTCCTAAGGATCTAAAATAATCTCGAAGATGGAAAGAGCTTCAGGGGAGGAAAAAAGGCTTTCACTAAACCTATCAGACTACTTGCAGCAAAAATCTAGTAACTAATTTGCATAATGCAAACACACTTTAAATGGTAGTACCAAGATGATTACACTAACCAAGATGGTTCACTGGCACACAATATATTCAAATTTCAAACTAATACTTATGATATACAAGTTAATGTAGACAGATTGCAAAAAGAATACAGTATGAATTATGCAGTTCAAAGGAAGGGGAGAAAAAGGATCTACATATTTCTACAGCCAAGCAATTATCCATAGTCCTCAACAACAGGTGCAAAAGCATCTGAAATATCGAGAAACCATTCATTTGGAGTCATATACAATATCATTTGTATCCACATAATGTCAAAATTTTCCATTATTAACTAAATGGCAGTATTATTCAACAAAAAATAAATACTTGCAGGAGTTTAAACCATTATTAGAAAGTTGGGTATAATTTTCAACTACATGGAAAACATATATAATACCAAAAAACATACTGATGAATCAATGAATACCTGCAACTGGAACATACTGTCGGAATGCAAATTTTCATCAAAGACCTGCTTACAAAATAAAAAGTCAAAGAATGAAGAATCACTCGATAAAAATTAAAGTCCAAGATATTGACAATACAATACAAATGCATGCATATTACAATAAAATCTAATCAAATAACACTTATTGGCTAAACATGCATACCGAACTATCAATCACTTTTTCATTAATAGCATCCATCACCATTTCTAGAAACATCTTGCCGTTTCTCTGTCCTGACTCACTTTCCATATGTGTCACCATCCGAGCCTTCAGCTCTCTTGCCAAATCATTTTTTCCACCATCATACAAACACATGTTTCTTTGGTCCGAATAAGAGGTTGAAGCTTCAGCACCTTGATCCCCAGGAGATCTGTCCAGTGGGGGAAACAAATCTTCCAGGGAAGCATCCCCTGGTGTGTCACCAAATTTGCTTAGCTCGTTATCTCCCGTTATGGCTGATGGAATAACAACCTTCACATAAGCTAATAACATGAAGTATGAGTGACGCAAGCAAAATTAAAAAAGAAAAAGAAAGTACTTGCAAGATATAAACTTGACCGTGCTATCATAACAGTTTTCTTATTCATAACAAGAGAAAGAAGAAGAACAAAACCACATAATCACTAATAAAATGGTGTAATGATCCTCATACATATGACTTCTAGAAAACCTACACTGGTGAACCATACTACTAATTAGAATGAAGGCATTAACATTACCTGTCATCGCATGAGAGTAAGCATGTCAAGTTCCATGACACATTAAAGAATAATTGAACATGCATTAACAGCTCAATAAACATGAAAAAACACACCATGCAAAATTATGCAAGTGCAAACCTGTACCCAGAAAATGGAATCCTCACCTTAGGACCAGCTTTCTGGATTCCTGGTTTAAAGGAAAATAAACTGCTTTCATCATGACTTGAGGTTCCTTCACCAT
The DNA here is from genome assembly GCA_038442645.1 of Agave tequilana. Taxonomy (NCBI): domain Eukaryota; kingdom Viridiplantae; phylum Streptophyta; class Magnoliopsida; order Asparagales; family Asparagaceae; genus Agave; species Agave tequilana. The sequence goes on from JAVJIF010001196.1 coordinate 237,594, forward strand.
CATGTTCCACCTTCACAATGTTCTCTTCTCTAGATCCTATAAAGTTTGTAGCACCATTAGTCGCCATCTCATCATTAGAAGACAGATTGATGACTGTTTGACTAGCGAGAACTGCTTCTTTACCAGAAGAGCTCAAGGATAGCTTTTCATGAAAAGTTAAAGTAGGATCACTTGCAGCAAGCACTTCATCTTTTAAACTATCCACACCCCAGGCGGTCAACCTCTAGGCAAATGAGGCAGTCGCCTAGGGCCCCAAATATAATGGGGCCTCCAAATTATAGTATAAATTAGTATTTAACTAAAATAAGAATATAAAATATAAAATGTTTTCTATTTGTTCAAGTGGGCGCTCTGGAGTGGTTATTGGACATGACTAGAAATTGTGTGGGCTTTGCCTGCGCGAGTTTGAATCCTTTCATCCACGCTTTTTGATTTTTTTCCCTCTTCAATTTTATAATAATAGGAAAAGCATGAGTTTCTTCCACTTTTCCAAGCTAATATCCTCCACTCCCTATAACTATTTAATTATAATTAGAGAAGTCTCTTCCACTTTCTCAGCTGTCTTTTTCACTCTCCCTAACTATTTAATTATAATTAGAGAATTTTTCAAAATTAAAACTCTCTCTCTGTGCGGTAGCCTCGCTCTTCACTGCCCCCGTCGCCCAGACCTCAGACTGACGATAGGGCTTGCAACTGCTCTATAAAAAAGATACATTAGTAAAACTTGAATACAAAAACTTGATTAAAATTTGCATTTTAAAAAGCTAGAAGAATTATTTTTCAATAAAATAAATTAAATAAATATTAGTTAATATTAATTACTTTTTAAGTATATTTTAAAAGGGCCTATTTGAAATTTTCGCCTAAGGTCTCCTTAAAAATTAAGCCGCCCCTGCCACACCCTCTGTGCAAACATCCTGAGCAACATCACAATTTGCACTGCTATTCCCGTCAGACCCATTCCTTTCCACAGAATCAGTAGCCAAATGCTCTTTCCAGAACCTTCCTGAAATTATAGATCAAGCAAAAGAGAGAATTGAACACTAAGAAAACAATATACAATAATCAAACAGTCTTGATACTAATGCTTTAATTACTTATAAAAGACAATGAGTAGTTAGTTACAGCCTATGCATAGACCAAACTAACTGCACTAAGAGGAGACAAAGTCGATGGTGACTGGTAAACATACTAGATCAACTATAGGGCCACCATTCTTCATTTTCTCTCGTAATGGACTTTCATCGCTATGGTGATCATCCCGAGTAGAATTATCATCAGCCGTGAAAGCATCTTCGTCAATGTTCCTAAAAAATACAAGTCAGTAAAAAGATAGAAACATAGTGTAACCAAGGGGGTTAATAGATGAAAGAACAGGATTTTGGGCTTAATTTGGTGGATATAGGAAAAAATTAAGTGATTGTCCTGGCTGTCAACATCAGTGCTCTAAAACTTTTGGTGCCTATAAATTTTCTATCGATGATGATTGTTAACAGTACCAAAACCAGTGCTCTAAAACTTTATGCATAACTCCTGCAACTACTCGGGTAACATTTCAAATTATACGCACTAATTGTGTTGCACAGATACTTCAATTAAGGATCTAATACATATTCGATACTTGAATGCTCCGAAACTCAATGGATACTTACCAGGTACTTCTTTTAACATGTACTAAAATTTATAACATTATTCTGAACAAATCACAGATGTGCACGAGGCTAGGAAGTTAATATTATAATGCATGGATAATTTCACAATATCTTTTGATTTCTAGATGCATTTATATTTTTGTCCACTTTCTCCAAAGAAAACTTTTGATGTTCAGGAAACTATTGAAATATGACTTGAAAATATATTATATAAAACCAGATGTAATGTGTTTCCTAAACATAATCTTAAAAATTCGTATTATTGATAAAACATAAACTTAACAAGCATGGGCAACATCACGGGTTCAATGCTTCATATGGAAGCTCGTTAATGGCAAGATTCCCACTAAGATCTTTCTTGCCAACAGAGGCATGTCCCAGCTTCAAACTTCCCCGAAATGCAGATGCTGCAACTCTGGAGACATGGAATCACTTCATTACCTACTCCTTGAATGCCCTAAACTGCAGTCCATTCTCCATGAGTTTAAAACACTCCTCCATAATTCAAAAACCAATGGGTGTTTCAACATATTCTTTGTGATCACCATGACAAGCATAATATCAGGAAGCAGCTTACCCAGTGTGCAGTAGTGTATGTACTTTGGATGTGGTGGAAAGCCAGAAATTGTAAGATATTCAAAGACGCTCCCATCAATTTAGGAGACCTTTGACGAAAGATGAAGCGACAGTTACTTGAACAACTAGAAAGGAACAAAAAGTCTATCTTAATTGCTCGTTCCAGAGATAAGAAATGGGCTCTAGACATAATGTATACATTGATAGGATAGTTGAATTCCATGCTATGTACCGATTATCATTACCAATATATATAAAAAAAAAACTTACACACCAAAATAATTTCATTATCGACATTATCCACAGAGTACCTATATCCCCATATTTAAGATTTCCCATATCCACATACCCATATCATGCCGTATCCGTATCCCGTATCATACTAGTGCAGCATAGCGCACCAATTTTACAAGGTAATAACATGTCTCACATAAGCTCTCATTTATATAATGCACTTTCTCATTTTTATTATGCTTATCTTCTGCGTGCGCTCCTTTATCATACATTATTCTAAACCATATATGCTTGGCAGCTAAACTACGTTTTCTATATAATTTATTTTAGATGACCTCAAAGGCATGCGAAGATCCCAAAACAGTGAGCTTAGTGCTTCATCTGTCATTGAAATCCCACGAGATTACCCTACCAATATGTTTGGCTGAAATGGAAGACATTCACTTATCGACCACAATGACCAATGTTCAAAAAGGTGAAACATGGCAATAGGATGCCACATGCAGCTGGCACATATGCAATGGCAACAAACAAAAAAGGAGAAAGAAGAAAACAAAGAAAGTCACAAGGAAGAAAAGAGAAATGTTAACGTCGTGCCACTCTGCCATTGTTGCTGCTCCCTGCTGTTTGCTGCGTTAAAAATGGGCAAGGGAGAGCGTCATAGATCAAACTCTAACCCTTCCCTTAAATGGAACCACCACTCTGCCATTGTTGCTGCTCCCTGCTGTTTGCTGCGTTAAAAAGGGGTAAGGGAGAGCGTCATAGATCAAACTCTAACCCATCCCTTAAAATGGAACCATTTTAATAAGGGAAGGTAACAAGAGGCAGATCTAAAGGTAACAAGAAGCAGATCTAAAGGACACATGGACTGAATAGGTTTCAGATCTGGTGGGCTTAGGGATAGAATTGAAGTCATTAGTGATAAGATACTAAGATGTTGAAGTAAAGGTGATTAGGGATTATCGAAGGGGAAAGATAAAAGGCAGCTAGAAAGAACATTTCACACCTTCAATATTACAGTTTCCACACCTTACAGTAGGATTTCACATCCAACATCGCGTGGGCGCGCGTGCGTGGGTAGGTTGGTGGTGGTTGGTGGTGAGTTTTGGAATTTGATGAAAAATGGAAATTTAAATCTCTTTATTGTTATATAAAATTTTCAGTACCGGAATCATTCTTTCTTACCTCTCTCCACATTACGGTCACCACTATGATTCTAATATGATGCAATGATCTGAGATCAAGATTATCGCTGATTTGCCTCAAATTCGAGAGGGGTCACCGTAATTTTTTTTCAAATATGAAACCACTGTTCAAAAATGCATAATCCAGAATAGGAGGGCACCACTAAGGGCTAAAGCAGGATGCATATTTAAATTAATAGATTAAATATAATTAATATGTATACGTAATTTATATTTGCATATATAGAAATAAATTCATAAAAATTTATAAAATATAGAAAAAAAATTGTTTATGATGATTGATGACAATTGATCATAAGTATATTATCTAGTTATCTAATTGAAACTTTAAGAGTCAATACATACATCATAACATGATAATCATAATTATTCTAAATTCTAATACTAACTAAATCAAATGTTCTATGCAGTATGCATGCAAAAAAAAAAATGAGAAGGAAAGAGTTAGGCCCAAGCCAAGGGAGTTATACATATGAGGACTAATATAGGAGTGTTTAGAGAAAACTTTGACACCCTATAACCAAAAACAAAAATTAGGAAAAAATGATTAAAAAAATTGATTTATAATCAAAGAAAACTCGAAAAATATTTCTAATAACAAAAAAAAGGGGAAGAAAATGAAGAATTACTAATTCACTCTTTAATGAATTAGAAAAAGAATAAACAAAAACTATAAAAACAAGAACCACCCCAATTCAACTCTTTATCCTAAAAAAAGATTAAAAACAAAGTAAAAAAAAAGGAAAAACTACTCTTACCAACAACAAAGAGCCCATTGTAGATGCTCACAATTGATGATTCTTGCCGCCGAACTGGAAGTAATCTCTAACTCTACTTTGGAAAAAGAAAAAAGATGACAAAAGCTATGAGAAGGGGTGATAAGTAGGTTATTATTTATTTTTTTTACAAAGAGCATCTGGATCTTGAGATAGAGATTAATTGGATAAACCCACTTTAGTAGATAGTGTTTCTACTCAAAATCGGCCACGTTAGAATTAGATGGTTAGCACAGGCTAGACCACGTGCTTCAACTTCTAACACTATAGTCGGTTGCTAATAATAATAGAGTAGCCGTTTAAGGGCCAGAACACTATAGTGGGAGCTATAGCATGCTATGATCCCCTATTTAGAGAACTGCATGAAACACATGGTACAGTCAGACTCATGGATAACAAGACGCCTCATAGTTCTTTTTTTTAACATCATGTGCATGATGCAGAGGATTCAAGCAAGTTAAATACAGAAACATAGAACATGACTTTGAAAATGCATATACCTAGAAGTAAAACTTAATTTATACATCAAAAAAAAAGTTTCCAAGGACAAGGATTTTCTTATGATGCAAATAATACCAAAACTTTCACATAATTATAGCGTCACTACTCTTTTGCCATTCACATATATCATGATTTGATGTCTTTCTCAACACTTCAAAATTCACCATAGTTTACCTTTCTAATGTAATTTCCAAGTAGTAAATTGACAAAATTCTTGATGGATTTTCCAGCTAGAATGTCCATACTATTTCAAAGCAATAAGCAAACCAGTCTGACAGAAATAAAAGGGAAAGGAGCAAAAACGGTTCAGAAAATTCAATAGGCAGTTATTTCTGAAAAACTGCATGCTTGCTAATCTTTCGCAGAAAAGAGATCCCTCTAAATGAAATGTTGTCCAATTGAAATAGACAATCAAACTCATTTCCATATTCTGATAGAAAAGAAACTTCTAGGAAGTGGAAAATATGCTGTTTAAACCGAATATAATGTTCTACCATTCATATTAACCCCTGTAGGGGAGCCACACTCAGCTATGCTAGGTTGCTTTATGCATCCTTGTCTGCAATTTATTACTGCAGAGTCCAGGAGACTTCAAGTCCATCCAAGCATGAATCTTCAATCAAGTAAAACCAACTTGCCCATAAGATATACCATATATTCAACCAAAAGAAAGAGCTATTGATATAAACAAATGTAGAAGATGATGAGTAATAACAAGCAAGAAGAAAGCAATGCGTGGAAATGTAGAACATATGTAAACTTAATGCCTGAAATGTAAAACATACTTAAACCTTGTAACTGTTCATGCATGTTATTGACAAAAATTCATAGGTATTACTACTTACTTAACTGATCCTCCTGTTTGTCGGAGAGAAGACTGCAAAACACGCCTTGAGTTCTGAATCCATGGATGCAACAGTAATGTTTTTGCGTCTGGTCTCTGCATCGCATCCTAAATATGACTCTTGACGTCAGTGTAATGATGATGGTGAATGGCAAGTGCTAGTATCAGTGTTAGACAAATGTCGATGGAATGGTCATCCAATTCTAAATGTTTTACCTTCTTAAAACATTGGCGAAGAAAATCAGTAATGTCAGCTGACAGTCCGTCGGGTATGGGAGGATGCACATCCTAAAAGATCATAAATTTTGAAGTAACAAATTTTAAATTAAAAAAACAAGAGTCAAAGATACTAAGAATGGATAATGCTACAAGAAACGGCAAAAAGGAACTTTGTAATGTTTACCCGTCAAATCTTCCATATTTAGAAAAATGCCTACCGAAATCACATAACCTCAAATAATAGGGGGTTTAGAAATTAATCTCAATTTATAAATCTTCTCGGCTTTATTAATGCTTTTGAATAAAGTGGTGCATTCCTTCTTTTCTATTACATGACCACATAATTTTAAAACGACTAAGTTACTCCTTATTTTGATCACCCTCTTTCCTTCTCCTGCTCTCTTTCTCAACTCAACAATGCAAAACGCTAACCCCCTCGTCTCCCAAAAATCCCCCCAAACCACTTCTCTCCTCTCCCTTCCTCTTCCCTTCCCACCTGAAGACCAGGGCCACTACAGCCACCAGCTAGTCTTTAGTAATCTCCTCCATCAATGTGTAGTATCTAGAAAGCCCCATCACACCCTCCCACACATCTCCATCCCACCACATTCACTGGCATGTGCTCAGCCATTTGGGATTCTACAGAGTCATCTTCGACAAAGACCGGATTGCTCTTTAATCCCTGTATGTCTTTAGGTGTGTGAGATTATTGTGCAATTTCTTATGGTTTGCAAATGAAAATGGTGGAAATAGGGGTAGAGTGATAGGTTCACTGCGCATTAAAGGAAGAAAAGGGAATAGCGGGCTTTGAGTTATACGTACAAAATCAAATGGAAGATAATTGGGGGACGGAGAAAATTTCTCAGACTCCTATGATTGAGGGGTCAATTTCTAAATACAATGATTTGGGGGCACATTTTAAATATGGAAGATTTAAGGTATATATCAAAAAAACTCTTAAAAATATGGACCATGAAATAACAAATAAGAAGGATTGCATAGAAATATAATTTCCTTTCTACTCTTTTATATAGGCCACCAATTACATTAACACCTCCAGCTGCAAAGAATAAAACTCAAAACCTCGCGTTTCACACTTCTTTTATTCCACATTATTTAATCTGTTGTACATGTCATTTATTTCCCATTTTTCAATAGCGATAACAGACACATTTTGTATTACTATTATCTAGGCATCAGAACAACGCATATACTTTACAAAAGCAAAGGGTGTCCAAATATCTATTTCAGATTACCAGCCATCATCAAAACCAGTCTCTTTTCCTTCAGGCCAAGGAAAACCTATTGAAACAAAATCATCAGTATGCCTAGGGTAGGTGAAGTCTTCAATTTTAATAAATGTGCACACAACCGTGTTGTAATACATTTTAGGTTCTCATAAAATATAATGCAGGTTTCTGTCAAAAATTTAAATCCTCCGCCTTATAAGAATGTGGGGGCATGCTCAGTAATAGAAGGAACAATCGCCAGAAGAATATATTATCCACTTAAAACGGTTATATCCCTATGAACAACACAAATAATTGACTTCAAATCACCTAGTCTCAGTAAATATTTTGAAAAAAAAAAAGAAGCTAAAATCTCTTGCTTATATTGTAAACAACTATACTAATTTCAATAATTTAACACTTGTCACAAACGCAAGAAGCAAAAATAAAAAGGGATTGGACAGAAAAGGAAAGATTTGCCCCCCTTTTTCCCATTGTGTCACCAGGAAGGTTGGTCATCTTGTTGGCTTTGTGTGAGGTCAAACTGGGTATAGTGAGCTGACAAAATTCAAAGTAAAAATAACTTGCTTTACATTAATAAAGATATCACAATAACTTAACCGATCACATAATATAAAATGATAGTTGATAATAACCTGAACGATCCGGAAAAGAGCAGCCATAGGCTGAAGATCATAATATGGGGGAACACAAGTGAGCAGCTCAATAACAGTGCAACCAACACCCCAAATGTCAGATGCAGCACAAACCCCAGACATTTCAATAACCTGAGATGACAATAGAAGTGATAAGAGAAAAAAGAAACAAGCATCATTTTAATAGAGACCTAATGTAGAAGGTGGTAAGATGTGCATCAAATTTACAAAATCAGCAATAATTGTTGTTGCTTATTTAGCTCTTTTAGGTGCAGATAGCAAGTGTGCATCAAAAAGAGAAACAAAAAGATCCATTTATATACATGAGCCACGAGAGCTTTCAAGGAACTGCTATTAATATATTTGAGCGTGCTTGAACATTTTTATACAGTCGATCTTAAATTGCTTTTCCTTTTTAGTATTTCTGAGATGATCAGATTTGTCTTGGCAGGTCAGAAGGACACAATGTAGAAGTAGTGCATAAAATTTAACAAAAACAGACATAATTGTCTTCACTTATTAAATCTTTTTGTCCAGATATTAAATGTTCATTAAAAGAAAATTAAACATTCAATTTATATAGACAAGAGAGTTTTAAAGAATGCTTGTAATGTAATGCCAGGGAAACTTCTTTACTTGAACAAGTTTATACAGTTGATCCCAATTGGTTTTTACTTTTAAATTTTCTGAGGTGAACAGATTCGTCTTCACAAGTCAGAAAAGATGACAGAAAGACCTGACTTTCTTAGGATTGAAGTCATAAGAAATTAAGAAACCTTGCAGTGGCAAAGAACATTGCCCTTAGTGAAAATGTTAAAAGAGGATCCATAACGCTGAACCCAAAGCAACTAGTTCACATTATGGTTATTTGGTTGTGCTTGCCATCACTCTAGAAGAGTTTAGTCTCTATCTCCTATACTCCTAGATGGCTTCATTGCATCCACTCTTTCACCAGCAGCAGTTGGTTCTTCCTTTATATTAGATCCACCATCTCCATCATTCGCAACATAAGGCCGACTGCACTACTACACCAAGTTCTATAGGCAGAGGTGGCGAATCTAAAGGAACGTTTGGAACCACGGGCGAGGGAAATGATAAAGATGAAAAAGGAGAAAGGGAGGGGGTAACATGCATTAGAGAGGTGGCGTGTGAATTCATAGAGGATGCACACAAGATTCACAACATCATAGTTTTTGATCAAAGAAGATGGACAGAGTATTTTGACAAATTGTTCAATGGTAGTTCTACTCAAGATTTGGATGACCTTACCATTTAGTGTCAGGATATGAACCGTAATTATATGCAAAGAATTAGCGAATCTGAAGTTAAAGAGGCCTTGAAGAGAATGAAGTCAAGGAAAGCTGTTGGCCCGGATGGAATTCCTATTGAGGTATGGAGATGCTTGGGAGAGGTGAGCGTGAGATGGCTGACAAACCTCTTTAACAAGATCTGGTTAACTAAAAAGATGCCAAATGAGTGGAGGAAGATTACCTTAGTATCTCTCTATAAGAACAAGGGTGATATCCAGAGTTGTTCAAACTATCGTGGAATAAAACTCATGTGTCACACCATGAAGCTTTGGGAAAGGGTAATTGAACACAGATTAAGGCAGAATATTAAAATCTCAGAGAACCAGTTTGGGTTCATGCCGGGGCAATCGACGACAGGCTATTCATTTGCTTCGTCAACTTATAAACCGATTTCGAGAGAGAGAGAAATTTACATATGGTATTTATTGATTTAGAAAAAGCTTATGATAAGGTGCCAAAAGAGGTATTATGTTGGACATTGTTGAACAGTGTTCTAAAAAAATGTTTAAGCGGCCGATTAATTGTCCGCTTAAATGTTTTCGGCCTGAAACCGAGCAGAACTTGAAGAAAGCGGTTCGATTACTCGGCCAGGCGATTAATTCGCTTAAGCAATGATTAAGCGTCTAATCGGTGATTAATTAACGTCCGTTTTAAACGTTATTCAATCATTTTCTAAATGAATTCGAATTTCGAACCCATTAAACTAACTGAACTCAAACCCGATCCAATAATTGAAGATATAAATTGTCACGTGTTAGAGAATTAGGACTCGCGAGCCCTAAATTTATTCACATCCTTGATCCTCTTGTGGCGACAACGAAGCTCCTGAATCTCACAAAGAACCTCTCGATGCTCATGACGACGAGATGACGAAGCTCCCGAAGTCCTGATTTTATCTGAAGCTCCCGAAGCTCACAGCGTTGACGATCCTCCTGGGGATTTGAGCTCCCGAAGCTCGACAAGAAAGAAGTTCACAAAGCGTTGATCCTCCTGTGGCGAACTCCCCCTTTGACGACTACCTCCCCTTGCAATTGATCCTCCCACTGCCACCTCCCTCTTTGTCGAAAAAGACCTCCCCCTGCGATTAGCTCTCTGGTCAGCAGCAAAGTGTTGACGGCGACCTCCTCATGCATCGACGGCGACCTCTCTTTGGTCAGCTCTCTCCCCCTCGCGTGCACGTATTTTGCCCAGGTTTTTGTCAATGGTCTTTATTTCTTTTAATAGGTTGATGAGAGCCTCAAGAGTGAGAAGGATAGAGTTACACATTACTTACAGTTGCATCTAGCAGTGAACCAAAGTTGTTGGAAGTGAGTTTTTTTTGAAAGAAATACATATATTTGTTCATTTAAAAAGTATTTTTTAACTATAACTGTTGGAGGTGGAGGTACATTGATGTACTTTAAACTGATTGTCATTATTACTTTTAAATGTTTCTTAGTACTAGCAATTTAATTTTTTAAGTTATATTTACTATATCTTTTATGCTTTTTTGGAGTTTATAGAACTCATATTTCCATGTTTTAAGTATTATAATATTATTATATATTATAATAATAATAAAACGTGTAATCCGTTTAATCACCGTTTAAAACCGTTTAAGCATTATGCGCTCTCGGACCGCTCGCGTACTGAAACCGCTTTTTAGAACATTGTTGATGAAAAAGGGAGTCCCCATCAAATATATTGACATAATCAAAGACATGTACGATGGAGTAGTAACAAATGTCAAAACTTGTGGAGGCATAACAAGCGATTTTTCTATCACTATTGGATTGCATCAAGGATTTGCATTGAGTCCATTCTTATTTGCCATAGTGATGGATGAGCTTACTAGAGCTATTAAGGATGAGATACCATGGTGTATGCTATTTGCTGATGATATTGTCCTAGTCGATGAGACAAGAGCTGGGGTAAATGTCAAATTGGAGCTATGGAGGCAAACTCTAGAATCTCGAGGTTTTAGATTAAGTAGGGCGAAAACAGAGTATATGGAGTGTAAATTCAGTAAACAGGAAATTCGAGATTATAATATTGTGAGACTAGATGGATAAGAAATACTGATGAGCGGTCATTTTAAGTACTTGGGTTCTATTATCCAAAAGAATGGGGAGATAAATAGTGAGGTCAAACATAAGATCCAAGCCGGCTGGTTGAAATGGAGGAGCGCAACAGGAGTTTTATGTGATCGTAACATTCCGTTATGGCTGAAGGGAAAGTTTTATCGGACTGCTATTAGGCTAGCTTTGTTATATGGCACAGAATGTTGGGCTATAAAGAGATATCATGCCCAAGATGAGGGTAGCTGAGATGCTTGAATGTGTGATAACACGAGGAAAAACAAGGTTAGAAATGAGAATATTCATACTAAGATAGGTGTTAGCTTCTATAGAAGAGAAGATGAGAGAAAAACCGCCTATGATGGTTTGATCATGTGCGCCGTAGACTTACAGATGCGCCAGTCGGGCGAGTAGAGCGTATAAAACTAGAGCAAGTTAAAAGAGCGCAGGGGAGACCGAAGAAAACATGAATGGAGGTAATACGACAAGATATAGAGGCTAAAGGTCTTAGTGAAGGCATATTGCTCGATAGGAATGAGTGGAGAAAGCTGATCCATGTGCCCGACCTAACATAATTCTCTTTTGGTTCTACCCCAAATACTTGGGACAAATGGCTTAGTTGTTGTTTGTTGTTGTTGTGTAGTTTTTGATCAATCAATCTAAAGAGAGTTTCAACTTGCTGTGGAGGGTTATTTTAAAATTTAGAGCATCGTATTTGACCTACTTTGTAGATTCCTTGCTAACAGTCAAAAGAGTAAAAAAACATGACAAACTCACGTGCCATTGATATTCCACAACCCCCAACCCTAGCTTATCATGAGAGACACTAAGGCTTTATTTGATCGGAGGGCTGAAATCATGATCAAAACCGCTGAATATAGATCTTAGCTCAATAACCTTCCAAAGAGCTACAAAAATGATTATTGCTTAATAAAAGGGGGCAACATTCATTGACATCCCCCGAACAATACCCAACACCCCTTATCCCCTCTCCCATTTCCTAAACAAATGCAAACACATCTATACACCAAAAACACACCTTTTACATCCCCACTATTATAATGTAAACTCTGGTTGGGTTGTATTGTCACAGAGTAATGTGACATTCAACAGACATTTCCCAACTTATTCCTAACTACCCATATAAAAGCAATCAATCATCCACAACTACATCTCTTCAAATATGATGCAAATCCACAAGAGGGCATTAATGTTTTAAATGCATTGCTCAGGAGGGTGCGAGTCAAAATGATTTAATAAAGAGACCATGATTGTATTAAGCATACTAATCAAAAATTAAAATTTTTAGTTTAAATTCTTGAGATTTATGTAAGGGGTGTGAAACCCAATCTTGTGCAAGGGGTGTGAAGCCCAACCCTATCCAAATTCCTTCTCTATTTTTCAAACCCTAATTTTCTGTTTTTTTTGGATTGAAGGTGATTGTGATCCACCCATATTACATCTATCAGAGCATTTGGTTTCCAATCCCCTTCAAAATTTTCATCTCCCTTCTCCCAAAGCTCTAGATCAAAACCCTAGATCTGTTATCAAAACCCTAGCTCTCTCTCCCCCTTCCCCAAACTCTAGACCACCTCTCCAAACCTTAGCTTGAAAAAAAATCCAAAACCTTAGCTCTCTCTTCCCAAAACCCTAGCCCGTATCTCCAACCCTAGCTTGAGAGGGAAAAAACAGAGAAAAAACAGAGAAAAAAGAATCATAAAGAAAATAAAAAAATCGCCATTGTTCATCTCCTTCCTCTCTTCTCCCCCAAAACCCTAATTCGTCAACTCCCCCCGCCCACCCTCTAGCCCGCTTCGCCGCCGAAAGCCGACAACACCGCTGACACCCCTCCTTCGCACACTCGTCACCGCCACGCCAATGACCTCGTCGCATCTCCATCTCGATCTCATCGTCATCTTCGTCGAGATCTCATCACCGACAACCTCCTCGCAGATCCTACCCACCGTCGCTGCAGTTCCATCGTCTCCCCCGCTGTTGCAACTCCAACTCCGATCTCATCGCACCGCCTTGACTTCTTCCTCGTCTTCGATCGACAACGCCTCAGGTCCTGATCAATGATGACCTCGTCTTCAACAAGCACCGACTCATATAGCAACTTAGCTGGTCTCCGCCTCCGTCCTCGTCTCCGCCTTTGTCACCATCGTTGCCTCCGCCTTCGTCGTCATTTTCTTCCTCGTCACAGCCATCTACCCTCGCTAGCGCCGCCATCCACACGAGATCGAGAGGGAATGAGATCTAAATTCTTCGGGTTTACATTAGGACACGATCCGACCCGACCCGCCATCAGATCCAGAATCCGACCCGACTTGAGCCGACCAGAGCCGAAGGTTCCAAACCGAGCCGACCGAGTTGACTCAACCTTGACTCAATTTCGAATCAGAGCCAACTCGACAGATTTAGTTCAGAAGTCGTTTTGAGCCTGTTTCAAGTCCGATTCGAGTGTTTTCGAGGTGTTGAATTCGTAGAAGAAAGCTACACAATCAGTGACTACTAGTTTACTTTGGATTCAGATTCGAGCTTCAATCGTCTATCAGGTAATCTTTGAAATTTTTATTCAGTTATTTCTCTTGCTTAATTAAATAGCTACTTCCTAGATCTATCACAAAATAAAACTATTGATTGTTGCCCATCAAAAGTGAGATTGTGTGATCTGACCTTAAGTGAAAATCAAAATCAATATTAACTATGCAACTTAATTCGATTTGAAACAGTGATCAATTGAGTTAATTTAAAAACTTATTGTGTTAGCACGTAATTTAATCACATTCTCAATATTATATTTTCTTAATCACATGTTAATCAATAAGACTTCAAATTGGTATTATTCATCATTAATTTGATGTCTGATTCCTCACATTAGCATACATTTCACCCTTAGGGTAGCTTGCACTTTGCACCAGCATCAATTATTTGCCTATATTAAAAAATAAAAAAATCATCATTTAGTACTAGTTAAAATTTGCATGCAACTAGTAGTGGAAAAACTTTTTCAAAGGAGAAACTTTTGCACCCATGAACTCTAGCATTAAGGACACACTTGACATGATCCTTACTAGGATGGACCAGATGAACAAATGACTGCGAGAGTATAGAGATCAGGATAACGCCAACTACAAAAAAATAGTCACAACTTGACAGGTTAGAAATAAAACGAACGAGAACCCCAGACCCCTTATAGGAGAATGTTTCGAGCTAACAGTAGGTCACCCCGACGTAGACAAGCTCATCCTTCCCACACTGAGAACACGGACGCCAAATACATCAAGAGTGTAAAAGTAGATGCTCTCTCCTTCGACGGATGTTTAGACCCTTGGGCTTTTATAGATTGGACATTAGCAAGGGACCGCTACTTTCATTGGTGCAACATGTCAGAATTTAAGAAAGTCCAATTTGTTATTATGAAACTAACTAGACAAATCGGACAGTATTAGGATACCCTTGAAAGGATGATGCAATTTAGAAGAGATGATCTAGTTAAGGCTTCAGAGGGCCTGGAAGAGAAACTTAGGCTGAAATACATTTCATCTTCCTTCCGTCAACAATTATTGGACAAATGGAATAGGTTAACTTAAGAAAACAAGTAGGACATTGATTATTATCGCAAAATTTGATGAATACTTGAATCGGTGCAATGCCATCGAGTTGGAGTCTCCCTAACAGACCATATTTAAGTTTAGGTCAGGTCTTAGGGACGACTTCCGCCGAGAGCTCATAACTCGAGGCATCAAGACCTTGGAACATGCTTATCAACAATCATCGATTTAGATGAGTCTAGAGGATCTTTCTTTCACCAAATTGATTTTAGGGATAGCTCTAAGACAACAACTGCTATCAAACCTAACTATAACCAATTCTTCCCAACCCAGAACAAACCAACCTCCAATTTTTCAAGTGTAAAATCAACGGGTCTGTCTAATATAAAACTGACAACATTTGAGAAGAAAATCGCTAGTGAAGATCAACCCGGTACCCAATATTATAGATTTCAGGGTATAAACACTTTGCAAACCAGTGCCCAAGTAAAACTAAGACCCTTTTAGTGAAAGTTCTAATAGAAAAAGATGAAGAAAAATAAGAGGATATAGAAGTGGCTGTGCACCAATAGGACGACGACTCAGACACTTCTGCGGAAGATTCGTGAGTTCAGTGGTTGCATTAGAATTTTAGTATCGACTGACCTAACTCTTAGTACGACAGAGCCCATTTAAGAGTAGTTAACGTACCTTAGCACAGTACGAACAAATCAATGATTGGAGAAGAAGAACTATAATCTTCCACACGTTCACTAAGATTGGAGATAAGACCTGTAAGGTGGTTGTGGACAGTGAAAGTAGTACCAATACAGTATTGTCCAAGGTGATTGAAAAGCTTAGATTAAAGGCAGTACCCCATCCCTACCTGTACAAGATGTCATGGATTAACTCCACGGCCCTAAAAGTAAAGCAATGATGTCTTGTCCCGATCGATTTTAATCTTTATACGGATAAAATCGGGTGTGACGTGGTCATCGTGGACGTGGGCCAAATTATCTAGGTAGACTATGATTGTTCGACAAAGATGTCACCATCTACGGTCGATCTAACATGTGTTAACTTTTACATAAGAGTAAGAAAATTAGGTTATTACCTTTGAGACCCAAGTTTAAACAGCATGAGAAAATACCAACCGCACCCAAGAAAACTAAGCTAACATAATCAATGCAAAGGTTCTGATCAAAAACTAAAGAAAGGAGCCCCTTCTTTCTCTTCCTTGGCTTTGCTGCCAACTCCACCTCCCCTACTATCAATTGCTACCGCTCCGTCATTTTCTCCTACTGGCCATGGCTGCTCTGGTTGTCACCCTTTCCTGCTCTGCTGCCGACACCACACTAGGTTGTTAGACTCTGCATTTACATTCGCATCTCACACACATGCATTACATGAGGAAACCAGAGACAACATAATAAAAATTATGCTAATTATAAAGCTTCTGTTGATTCACATCATCGATTGAGAACATTTAATGTTGGTGACTACGTGACGGTCCGCCTGAGCCCTGAACGAATTCCTCTGAGAACCGTGAAGAAATTGCACACGCAAAACGTATAATCTTTTCAAATCCTCAAGGGGATTATTCAAATACTTATGTGGTGGACCTCCCACCTATATTTTGGCATTAGTTGCACTTTTAATGTTGCTTACCCCATCTAATGCACTCATGGATGAGCCTACCCGTGACTTTCCTTCTGAAAGCCCTCCATTACCTCCACTTCCTCCTAAATTATCACATACATGAAAAAATATAAATTTTATTTTGGATGATCAGATTATCTCTACTAGAGATGAAGGAACACGGCGCTATCTGGTTAAGTGGAGAGTTAAATCTGAACCAGAGAATTCTCGAATTACTGTCTCCGACGGCTCAACCTGACCTACTTAAGCACTATCACGGCCAGCAGCTTCTCAGCCCACACTCGACAGGGTCGAGTTTTTCCCATTCCAGGAAAATGATAAGGGCATCACGCCATTGAGCAAGATATATTAAGAAAAGTACTATATTTCTTTAGTTCTAGTTTATTTTAGTTGTTTTGATTTATTTTATTTTGAATTCATTTGTTTTTTATTTGAAAATTTAGTACCACATCAGCTATGTTTGAAAACTGGACTTTTGTAAGGCCATAAATAGGCCTCAAGACCTCTTATTGGTATTGAATGATTAAAATTAAAAATTCCACTTTAAATTCTTGAAAATGTGATCTTGAGAATTATGTAAGGGTTTGAAGCTCAATCTTGTGCAAGGTGTGGGAAGCCCAACCCTATCCAAATTCCTCGTTTTCTTAAACCCTAGTTTTCTCTTTTCTTTGGATTGAAGGTGATTGTGATCCACTCATATTACATCACATACATTTGTATCACTCGGGAAGTTTCATTTTAAAAACACCTATAGTATTGAGTTGTATTATATTTTTGTTTATTATCATCACCTACAACAAAAAGAATTGTAATTTTCATTTTGAAGAAGAAACCTATACAAAAGTAATATGTTTAATTATCTATTCTAAATCTCTTGGATTGTAGCACGTGCAGAGCACGCACTAATAAATCTATAACACTTAATCTTGCAGCTTCTAACCCCCAATACATATTATCTGATTTGCAAAAACAAAAACATATTAAACATAACCAAACATGAGGATGAATTTTACTCGTGGATGAAGCAAAAACACAGAATTGCAACAACATCAGAATAGGTAACCAGTGGGGCTCAGATAAAGCTTCAGTTATGAAACTTAAAGGAGAAGTTTTAGAAAAATGATCATCCATAACTTTTCTCCTAAAGTAAAAAAAAAAAAAAAAAAACTTGTCAAAACTACTAAAAGATACGAACTAACTTTGAGCAAAACTGGTTCATGACTCTTCAAGCATGAACAACATTGTCATAGACATACAGCGTAAAAAAACATTTTTCCGATTGAATCAGATATGAAACTCCATTCCATGATATCAATCATGATTGTAAATTTTAGACACCATTATCACCAGCACATGCAATCATAACTCCAAAGAATAAGAATTAAAAATAATATAATTTCATCGAGGAGAAAAGATGTGTCTGATTGCATATACAATGTACACTTATGTCAAGACAACATTCCGGCCTACCTCTTCTTTTTCTTTTTGGTGGCTATGATGAAATCTCACATAATAAGCCAAATTTCTTTATTATGGAAAAATGCTTCGGCTTGTATTTAACAAGATTATATAGTATTGATATGTAAGACGAAATCACCAAGACTACACCATATCACTTAATTGCTATTAAATATTATTATTGGAAAAAAACTACTGTTAAATGTTCACTCTTTCTTTCACAATAGGAAGTTCATTCTCATCAATTTTCATAAGAAGAATATGTGACATCATGAAAGACACAAATTTTCAAGTAAATGAAACAATTTCAAAAACTGATAAAGAAGAGATACAAAATTTGGAATATTACATTCAAACAGTTACCTCAGGGGCCATCCAGTATGGAGTTCCAACCACTGAGTGTGTATTAAGATCTGCTTCATTCAACTTTGTTGCAACTCCGAAGTCTGCAAGTTTAACAAGACCCTAGGAAAACATTCAAAGCTTAAATGTCAGAAAAAGCAAAATGAGAAACAAATAGAGGAACAATATGAACAGAGAGTAATAAAAGTAATTATAACAACTTCCTAGGAATCATCTGAACTTGGTTAGCCAAAGAAAAAAAATACACACTGAGTTTACCACTCTTAACATGAAGAAATATTCAACAATAAAAATCCAATGCAAATATAAAATAAATACTATGTTTGCACTTTCCAGGATACATATGAAATATTCAAGAATTCATCAAGATACGTAAGGTGTTCCTGAGGAAAACATCTCATAATTGCCATATTCTCAAGCAAATGGTTTCATTTCCTCTCCTATGGTTGTGTCTAATTTAATTAACTAATTGATTTTGCTACTTTAAGGTTAATTGGAGGGGTCTGCCTATGCCATCTTGAGTGTCATGTTTATAGCACACAACATGTTTAGATGACGTGCAAAGATGGCACAATATGATTAAGTTTGAGAACAACAGTAAAAGGATCACTAGATGATATTAAAATATTAGATCTAATATTTAAGGCCTTCATTCTGAGTTCTTAACATCCAGGAAGAGAGTATATTCTCTAATTTTTATCTTCTCCTCATATAATTCTCCAACTCTGTGAATATTTCTCAATCTGAGCCAAACAAATCAAATAATCAATTTCAGCTCAGCAAACGGGTTGCACCATTACAGCTGTCTATGTACCATCCGCCCAAGGCATCAAGCCACACGTAATTCATCCAAATGAGCACCAAAAAAACATAACCATCAACTGAAACTAAATCTGTAGCAATAAACCTAACTAGCTGAGTCATATGAATCTCCTCATTATGATCGTCATGGAGAATAACGATCTTCAACTTGAGCTGATAGCTCACCAACTTGAGATCCACGCTTCTTCACAACCTACTTTTGTATATTCAACTTGGTTCTTCTAACTATAATCAAATCCACAAAATGTTCAGCATCTAAATTGGCTACATGAACTCTATCTGGTATCACATCCAGTGAGATCCCATATGATACTGAACTAACTGGAGAACGAGGAGTAGTATCATCCTCCACACGGTGGGATACCATCTTGGTCTTCATACTTTCACCTGCTAAGAGTTAGGCCTCAACATTGAATCCTCATCGAACATGATATATATGCTCAACACAAATTTCTTGTCTTTGGTCTAACAACTTGTAACCTTTCAAATTTCTCTTGATACCCAAAAATATAAACTTTTTTGCTCGAGAATCTAATTTACTTTCTTTGACACGGAAGTAGGCGGGACATCTAAATATCTTTAGCAAACCGTAGATTTGAGCAGCTTCACCTGACCAAATTTTCAACAGAGTTTTATCTCTTACCACAGACAATGACAACCTGTAACACCCCATCCTCGGTATACGTGCACAGTTACGTATCCTGATTTTTGGTGCATATTATTATTATTATTATATTTTATTTTCTGCTATTTAAATACTTACTCATATAGCAATACTGCCTAAATTGATCTGTTTGGTATTCAGATTTGACTAATTACAGTTTCAAATATTATTTTTTAATATTCTAGATTTTTCATGATTTTCTGGAATTTTTCGGAATTAAATTGTAAATCTTCAAAACCAGTGTCGGCAGTTATCACTGGTTGATTCCAGGAATTTTAATTCACAATTGGAATTAAATTTCTGGATTCCGCTTTCACATTCCTTCTTAAAATTATATTTTCTTCCTTCAGGCATTTTCTGGGATTTTTCAGATTTTATCAAAAATCCAGCCTACCCGGTGTAGACACCGTTCATAGTGGATTCCAGGATTTTTATTTTGAAAATGGAATAGAATTTCTGAAAACCGATTCCACCAAAAATCTTTATATAATATTTATTATTTTTAAGAATTGTTGGGGAGCTTTCCGGGATACTTCAATTTTTTGGACCTTTCCGAAGTTCTCGGTATTTTCCCAGATACCGGGAAATCATTCAACTGCTTCACTCTTCTCTTTTTTCATTTTTCTCTCTCCTTCCTCAAACGTGAGTTTTGCCACTGGACTCAGCAAATTAATGCGGAGACCCTTCCCTTGCTGCATTTAATGCTTATGGGCCAATCAACTCAAGTCCAATCACCCATGCCTTTTTATCTTTTTCTTTTTAAACGCAGCCCTTGCGTTTTCTACTGGACGCAACCTTGATTTCCGCGTTTGGCTCCTCAATTGCCTAGACGCAGCTTTGATTTTCTTGGGGACGCAGCAATCTTTGGAATGAAACGCCAAGTTCCATTCTTGAAGTGATGATGGCATATTATTATATTATTTTCCCCCTTTATATATATGCACTCCCATCTTCTCTCTCTTTCATTTTCCTTCATCTTCTTTGTTCCAGCAAGCTCCAACAGCAAACCCAAACCCCCCAAGCTCCTTGGCCGGCCATTACCACCACCCACCAAATCCATTTTCTCCACCACAAATCCCTCCACCTCATTCTCCTCCATCTCCTCCTCCATTTTCACCAACAAACACCATCTTCCTCAACCTCTTCCACCAAGAAAACCTCCAAGAACCCATCTTCACCAAAAAGCTTCACCACCATCTCCACCACCACCTGCACCACCGTAGCCTCCACCAAGCATACCACCTTCACCTCCTCGTCGACCTCTTTCTAATGGACTATAGATTCGTCCCCCGCAATAACGTTTGCAAGATCCCGTTTTGAAATGGTGAACTAGACTTGCACCTCCATCTTCTCCAAACTACCACAACCCCTCTCCATCAACTTGTGAGGACCGGTACCCTCCTTTGGATTGGGACCGAGTTTCTCTGCGTCGGACGCATTTTAGGCGAGTAATTCTACTCGCCAAGACTTGGATATTTCTTTCATATTTGTAAACAAACGCAACCCTCAAGAACCAATTCTGTTATCTGTTTTGAACCCTATTAGTCGACTTGACCTAATCATAAGTCGACTAACCCTCTTGAAACGCACCCTCGTTTCTGAAAACGCAACTTCACTAGTCGACTATGTTTTCCCACTAGTCGACTAACTTTCCTTTGAAAACGCAGCTCTTTGAGACGCACCCTTTATTAGTCGACTTGATGTTTTCCCTAGTCGACTAACTTTCCTTTGAAAACGCAGCCCTTGAGACGCGGACTTTATTAGTCGACTAACTATTATTTCCCAGTCGACTAACGCAGCTCCCTGAAACGCGGTCTTTTGAAACGCAGCCTTCCCTAGTCGACTAACCCTATTTCCTAGTCGACTAACTCTTTCATAAGTCGACTACTTATTCTCTCTAGTCGACTAATCTTGACTATTTGCTATGCTTAATTACTTCTTTGATTATGAACATTATCTTTGGGTCATGTATTTTATATTGCTAATTACTAGACTTGTTACTTGACAAATATCACCTCTTATCATGCTATCTATTAACACAAGGCATGATACACCTGACTTCTATGATTATCACTATAACGGGAATGATAACCGGACTTCATGATTTTCCAACTTGATTTTACATGATAGTACAAATTGTACTCCTGAGTACAAATTGTACTCCTGATACTCTTGTTTTTACAATATTCCTGACTTGCTCCTGTTCATTCCCGAAACCTGATAATTATCTAAAGAATTCATAAAATAAGACAACTTGCATCGGGTCGGGGGAAATATGCGGCTATCAATACATGTTCATGTTTACAGTGGTATTAGGTATGTTGTGCAACTAAATTTCCGGTCTGACCTGTGGGCCTCCAGGCGACCGAGGGGAGTGCTGGCTCCCTCCTTCTTGGTACCATCTTGATAAGGGCATCCTATAAGACCCTCTTGATCGCCTTGCGGCAGGTTCCGTCCACCAAGCAACGGAACATCCTGGGCCGTGGTCCCGGGTATGCACGGGACCCACTGTAAACATAGTTCGTTGATACCCCCGCTGGTTTCCAATAACAACCTTGCTTTACTCGGATATGGATCTATGTGTGCTGGGACGCTAGTTCACATAGCTAGATATCAGGGTAAGACGAGTAATAATAATAATAATAATAAAAGACGTTAATTGTGGGTGTTGTATGCGCTTGGATTACGGTGACATGAGATAAAAGTATATAGATGAGGGTTTTCTTGTTTGGATTATTCCCTCGAAGTACTAGTCTCATGAGGTCGTAACTTGAGCTTATACAATGCCTTTCGTTTATAACATGTCGTACTTCTTTTTCTTGCTGAATGATTATCCATGATGTTGTACCAACTCTCATACTCTTATCCTTATGCCGCTCGGCTGTAACCTGTTAACTTGTTTGGGAGGTCCTGACTCCCTTGAATTTGTATGTTCAGGTTCCGAACCTTGGATCGAGGTGGAGCCTTCTGTGGAAGATCAAGCTTGCCTTTCCGAGCAGGCTGACTAGTCTCGGCTTCTGTTGTGCCAGACTCTCCTTTTTAGCTCGCGGGACCTTCCTTCAGCTCGTGAGCATATTGTAATCATATTGTAAATCGTACTTTTGTGCTTGGCTGTGATATATGATGCATGTGATATGTAATAGTATGTCACATCCTGTGATAACCTTATACTTTGTACTTCTTATGTTGGCATATGAATGGACGCTACGTTTGTCGTACTCTGATTCTTGCTTGTACTGATGCTTAACGTATATACGTGAGGGTATCTTTGACCTGCGTATGTACGTCGCAGTGACGTCCCCGTACCCGTGGGATCGGGGCGTTACAGGTTGGTATCAGAGCGTAGGCTCTCACACCTATAGTACAATCAAGCAGCAAATTAATGGAATTTGCCATTGCCAACTACAATGTACAATGTTATCTAGTCCTTCTTGATTCCTTTCCTTGTGTCCTAAAATCCTTCCATCTTTCCAGTTTCCGGTCTCCTCTTTACCAACATAAGTATGGATAGAAGGACGAGTCGTAACAACTCCGGGCAAGCATCAAATGGACCCGCGGGAGAGAATGCTGGTATTCTTAGGGTTATCCAGAATATGGTGGAGAATCAACAAAGGCAGACCGAACTCCTCCGGCAAGGATTGATAGCAGCTCCTCAAGAACGGAGGCCAGGCAACGTGTCAGACTTCAGGCGGTTGCAGCCGGCAATATTTACGGGGGAAGAAAGACCACTAGATGCCGAGCAGTGGCTAATTGACACAACAGATCTCTTGAAGGCAGCCCGGATCCCAGAAGAAGATAAGGTGGAAGTCGCCAAGATCCAATTAAAGGACGTGGCTAGAAACTGGTGGTTAGCTGAAGAAGCGAGACTGGACAGACCCATCACTTGGGACCAGTTCTCTAAGAGCTTTTATGATAGATTCTTCCCTACCACAGCTCAGAAGGAGATGGAAGAACAATTCATCCGACTTCAACAATGGAACCGGTCTGTTGACGAATATGCTGCTGAGTTCTTAAGGCTGAGTCGTTTCGCTCCGTATATGATAGCTGACGAGGAGAAATGGGCAAGCAGATTTCAGCAGGGCTTACGAATGGATATTCAAGTCCTTTTGATTCCCCAGCAGCTGAAAACATATTCCCAGGTCCTTACTGTAGCTCGGGAAGTAGAGCGAGGATTGGAGAAAAAGAATCTTGATCAGATGAGGAAACAGGCCATGAAGAGGCCATTCCAACAACTGGGCAGAGGAGGTCCAGTCAGAGCTGTAAGGGCCCCAATGGTTAGAAGACCATATCGACCAGCCCCTCCTCAGACAACTCAAATAGTTCCTGTTTGTAATTATTGCCAGAGGCCAGGTCACTTGCAAAAGGACTGTCGCAGGGCTAATGGGTTGTGCCTGGCATGTGGATCTGGTGATCACACAATAGAAGGCTGTCCCCTTAAGAGAACTGGGACGATGAATAGGACCCTACCGGCACTTCCTGCACATATGGGACAGAGGAACCAAGGACCAATGGTTAGGAGGGCCCTTCCCCTCCCCCACAACAAGTTATCCGCCCAGTCCAGAGGGGAGCTAGAAATGCAGCGGGTCGTGGAAGAGGACGAGCCTACAACTTGACAGCGGAAGAGGCCCAAACTTCTGAAGAAGTGGTAACAGGTAAGATCATGGTGCACTCTAAACCTGTCTTAGCCCTCTTTGATTCTGGCGCTTCTCATTGTTACATATCAGATAGTTTCATCGCTTTGAACTCTATACCTGTTGAATATTTAGACCACCAGTGGGAGATAAGTACCGGTAACGGAGTAGTCATCTCTAATAGAGTTTGTGTAAATTGTCCGGTGGAACTGTGTGACAGGACATTAACAGTGGATATGCTCGTACTAGATACTAAAGGGTACGACATAATCTTAGGCATGACTTGGCTCAGTAAATACCATGCAGTCATTGATTGTCGAAACAAGAAAGTTATTTTCAGAATGCCACTTCAGTCTGAATTCCAATTTGAAGGAGAACACAAACCTACCAAGGAAAAAGCACAGATGACTACTGGTGAGATCCAGAAGAAGAGAGTGCCAGTTTGGAATGAGTTTTCAGAAGTATTTAAGGAGATCTCAGGACTTCAACCCGATAGGGTAATTGAGTTCTCCATTGATACCCTTCCAGGCACAGTTCCGATATCCAAAGCTCCATACAGAATGGCACCTACTGAGTTAAAAATTCTAAAGAAGCAGCTACAAGAATATTCTGACAAGGGATTGATTAGACCAAGTGCTTCACCATGGGGAGCTCCAGTGCTCTTAGCAAACAAAAAGGACGGTGGTAAGCGGTTGTGTATAGATTACAGAGAGTTAAACAAGGTTACCATCAAGAACAAGTACCCCTTACCAAGAATTGATGATCTGTTTGATCAGCTTCATGGAGGTCGTGTATTTTCAAAGTTGGATTTGCAATCAGGTTATCATCAGCTAAAGGTAAAGAAAGAAGACGTTCTAAAGACAACGTTCAGAACTCGTTATGGCCATTATGAGTTTCTAGTTATGCCTTTCGGAGTCACCAATGCCCCTGCAGTTTTCATGGATTTGATGAACAGAGTGTTCTCATCATATTTGGATCAGATTGTGGTTGTTTTTATAGATGACATCTTGATCTATTCGAAGAACGACAGAGAGCATGCAGACCACTTGAGAATAGTGTTACAGACTCTCCAACAGGAACAACTTCATGCTAAGCAAAGCAAGTGTGAATTCTAGTTAAATAGTATGGCCTTCCTTGGGCACATAATTTCAGAAGAAGGAATTTCAGTAGACCCCAGTAAAATTCAGGCAGTGAAGGACTGGCCTATTCCAAGGACAGTAACAGAAATTAAGAGTTTTATTAGATTAGCCGGATATTACAGGCGCTTTGTCCAAGATTTTTCTAAGATTGCAGCCCCGTTAACGAAGCTCACCCGGAAAGGAGAAAAATATATATGGGCGGAGGAATGTACCGCAGCATTTGAACAATTAAAGGAAAGACTCATTACAGCTCCAATTTAAGGACTCCCTCAGGAAGAGGAGGGATGGTTATATACAGTGATGCATCCGGGAAAGGCCTAGGGTGTGTATTAATGCAGCATGATCATGTCATAGCGTATGCATCCAGGCAACTGAAACCACATGAGAGAAATTACCCAACTCATGACTTAGAGCTGGCAGCTGTAATATTCGCATTGAAGATCTGGAGACATTATCTTCTGGGAGACAAGGTGCTAATCTACACTGATCACAAGAGTCTAAAGTATATTTTCACGCAGAAAGAATTAAACATGAGACAGAGACGGTGGCTTGAATTAATGGCAGATTATGATATAGATTTACAGTATCATCCAGGCAGAGTCAATACAGTACCAGATGCATTGAGCAGGAAGCCAGAGAATAAAATGCTAGTACAACTTACGCAACAGAAGGAGTTGATTCAGGATATCATAAAATTGGACTTAATGATAGTACAAGGAATTGATAAAACGGGACAGTTGATGACCTTTCAGATTCAATCAACCCTGTTGGATGAGATTAAAGAAGCTCAAAAAGAAGACCCAGATTGCAGAAATTCAGAGCTCAAATAGAAGCTGGATTGAGAACTGACCTCCGTATTCATTCAGACAACGCATTATATTTTGGTAACAGGATTTGTGTTCCCCAAGGGGAAGTGCGACAGAAAATTTTGGCAGAGGCACATAGTTCGGCCTATTCCATACACCCGGGAAGAAATAAAATGTATCAAGACTTGAAATAGAAGTTCTGGTGGAATGCCATGAAAAGGGAGATAGCCCAGCATGTGGCCAAGTGCTTAGTTTGCCAGCAGGTAAAGATAGAACACCAGAGAACAGCTGGACTTCTTCAGCCCTTGCCAATACCCGAGTGGAAGTGGGAACATATCACCATGGATTTTGTCACAGTACTACCTCGCAGTCCTAAGGGTAATAATGCAGTATGGGTAATCATTGACCGCCTCACAAAAGCAGCTCACTTCCTACCTTTCAGAGAAGGTCAGTCAACAGAAGTTCTTGCAGAAAAATATATGAAAGAAATTGTTCGTCTACATGGAGTTCCAATTAGTATCGTGTCAGATAGAGACACGAGATTCTGATCACATTTCTGGGAAAGTCTCCAAGAAAATTTGGGAACTCGTCTGAAATTCAGTACCCCATATCATCCTCAGACAGACGGACAATCTGAACAGACTATTCAAATTCTTGAAGACGTGTTACGAGCCTGCATGATAGAATTTAGAGGGTCATGGGAAGACTATCTTCATTTGGTAGAATTCTCTTATAATAACAGCTATCAGGCTAGTATCAAAATGGCCCATTTGAGGCATTGTATGGCAGGAAATGCAGGTCACCGATATGTTGGGACGAAGTCGGCGAAAGAAGACTTATGGGACCAGACATTCTAGTTCAGACAACAGACAAAGTCCGAATTATCAGAGATCATCTCCGGCCAGCACAGAGCCGACAAAAGAGTTGGGCAGACACAAATAGAAGACTCTTGGAATTTAGAACAGGTGATCATGTGTTTTTGAAGATATCACCCACAAAAGGGGTAATCCGGTTCGGTACACGTGGGAAACTCAGTCCAAGATACATCGGCCCATTCGAAATTTTGGATCGTGTGGGAGATGTGGCTTACCGATTGGCATTACCGCCATCTTTAGAAGGAGTACACAATGTATTCCATGTATCACAGTTGAGGAGGTATGTCAAGGATGAGAGTCACATTCTAGATCACTCCGAACTGGAACTACAGTCAGATCTGTCTTATAAAGAGCAACCGATGGCCATCCTGGACAAAAGTATCAAAACATTGAAGAATAAGGCAATACCATTAGTATTGGTTTCTTGGAATAGACATGTGCCAGGAGAAGCCACATGGGAACGGGAGGACGTTATTCGTGAGCGTTACCCTCAACTATTTTCAACTTAGTTGGTAAAACCCTTTCTTCCTATTCTCTCTACCGTCATCTTCCCCTTCCTGAAATTTCGAGGACGAAATTTTTTGTAAGGTGGATAGGTTGTAACACCCCATCCTCGGTATACGTGCACAGTTACGTATCCTGATTTTTGGTGCATATTATTATTATTATTTTATTTTATTTTCTGCTATTTAAATACTTACTCATATAGCAATACTGCCTAAATTGATCTGTTTGGTATTCAGATTTGACTAATTATAGTTTCATATATTATTTTTTAATATTCTAGATTTTTCATGATTTTCTGGAATTTTTCGGAATTAAATTGTAAATCTTTAAAACCAGTGTCGGCCAGTATCACTGGTTGATTCCAGGAATTTTAATTCACAATTGGAATCAAATTTTTGGATTCCGCTTTCACATTCCTTCTTAAAATTATATTTTCTTCCTTCAGGCATTTTCTGGGATTTTTCAGATTTTATCAAAAATCCAGCCTACCCGGTGTAGACACCGTTCATAGTGGATTTCAGGATTTTTATTTTGAAAATGGAATAGAATTTCTGAAAATCGATTCCACCAAAATCTTATATAATATTTATTATTTTTAAGAATTGTTGGGGAGCTTTCCGGGATACTTCAATTTTTTGGACCTTTCCGAAGTTCTCGGTATTTTCCCAGATACCGGGAAATCATTCAACTGCTTCACTCTTCTCTTTTTCCATTTTTCTCTCTCCTTCCTCAAACGTGAGTTTTGCCACTGGACTCAGCAAATTAATGCGGAGACCCTTCCCTTGCTGCATTTAATGCTTATGGGCCAATCAACTCAAGTCCAATCACCCATGCCTTTTTGTCTTTTTCTTTTTAAACGCAGCCCTTGCGTTTTCTACTGGACGCAACCTTGATTTCCGCGTTTGGCTCCTCAATTGCCTAGACGCAGCTTTGATTTTCTTGGGGACGCAGCAATCTTTGGAATGAAACGCCAAGTTCCATTCTTGAAGTGACGATGGCATATTATTATATTATTTTCCCCCTTTATATATATGCACTCCCATCTTCTCTCTCTTTCATTTTCCTTTATCTTCTTTGTTCCAGCAAGCTCCAACAGCAAACCCAAACCCCCCAAGCTCCTTGGCCGGCCATTACCACCACCCACCAAATCCATTTTCTCCACCACAAATCCCTCCACTTCATTCTCCTCCATCTCCTCCTCTATTTTCACCAACAAACACCATCTTCCTCAACCTCTTCCACTAAGAAAACCTCCAAGAACCCATCTTCACCAAAAAGCTTCACCACCATCTCCACCACCACCTGCACCACCGTAGCCTCCACCAAGCATACCACCTTCACCTCCTCGTCGACCGCTTTCTAATGGACTATAGATTCGTCCCCCGCAATAACGTTTGCAAGATCCCGTTTTGAAATGGTGAACTAGACTTGCACCTCCATCTTCTCCAAACTACCACAACCCCTCTCCATCAACTTGTGAGGACCGGTACCCTCCTTTGGATTGGGACCGAGTTTCTCTGCGTCGGACGCATTTTAGGCGAGTAATTCTACTCGCCAAGACTTGGATATTTCTTTCATATTTGTAAACAAACGCAACCCTCAAGAACCAATTCTGTTATCTGTTTTGAACCCTATTAGTCGACTTGACCTAATCATAAGTCGACTAACCCTCTTGAAACGCACCCTCGTTTCTGAAAACGCAACTTCACTAGTCGACTATGTTTTCCCACTAGTCGACTAACTTTCCTTTGAAAACGCAGCTCTTTGAGACGCACCCTTTATTAGTCGACTTGATGTTTTCCCTAGTCGACTAACTTTCCTTTGAAAACGCAGCCCTTGAGACGCGGACTTTATTAGTCGACTAACTATTATTTCCCAGTCGACTAACGCAGCTCCCTGAAACGCGGTCTTTTGAAACGCAGCCTTCCCTAGTCGACTAACCCTATTTCCTAGTCGACTAACTCTTTCATAAGTCGACTACTTATTCTCTCTAGTCGACTAATCTTGACTATTTTCTATGCTTAATTACTTCTTTGATTATGAACATTATCTTTGGGTCATGTATTTTATATTGCTAATTACTAGACTTGTTACTTGACAAATATCACCTCTTATCATGCTATCTATTAACACAAGGCATGATACACCTGACTTCTATGATTATCACTATAACGGGAATGATAACCGGACTTCATGTTTTCCAACTTGATTTTACATGATAGTACAAATTGTACTCCTGAGTACAAATTGTACTCCTGATACTCTTGTTTTTACAATATTCCTGACTTGCTCCTGTTCATTCCCGAACCTGATAATTATCTAAAGAATTCATAAAATAAGACAACTTGCATCGGGTCGGGGGAAATATGCGGCTATCAATACATGTTCATGTTTACAGTGGTATTAGGTATGTTGTGCAACTAAATTTTCGGTTTGACCTGTGGGCCTCCAGGCGACCGAGGGGAGTGCTGGCTCCCTCCTTCTTGGTACCATCTTGATAAGGGCATCCTATAAGACCCTCCTGATCGCCTTGCGGCAGGTTCCGTCCACCAAGCAACGGAACATCCTGGGCCGTGGTCCCGGTATGCACGGGACCCACTGTAAACATAGTTCGTTGATACCCCCGCTGGTTTCCAATAACAACCTTGCTTTACTCGGATATGGATCTATGTGTGCTGGGACGCTAGTTCATATAGCTAGATATCAGGGTAAGACGAGTAATAATAATAATAATAATAAAAGACGTTAATTGTGGGTGTTATATGCGCTTGGATTACGATGACATGAGATAAAGGTATATAGATGAGGGTTTCCTTATTTGGATTATTCCCTCGAAGTACTAGTCTCATGAGGTCGTAACTTGAGCTTATACAATGCCTTTCGTTTATAACATGTCGTACTTCTTTTTCTTGCTGAATGATTATCCATGATGTTGTACCAACTCTCATACTCTTATCCTTATGCCGCTCGGCTGTAACCTGTTAACTTGTTTGGGAGGTCCTGACTCCCTTGAATTTGTATGTTCAGGTTCCGAACCTTGGATCGAGGTGGAGCCTTCTGTGGAAGATCAAGCTTTCCTTTCCGAGCAGGCTGACTAGTCTCGGCTTCTGTTGTGCCAGACTCTCCTTTTTAGCTCGCGGGACCTTCCTTCAGCTCGTGAGCATATTGTAATCATATTGTAAATCGTACTTTTGTGCTTGGCTGTGATATATGATGCATGTGATATGTAATAGTATGTCACATCCTGTGATAACCTTGTACTTTGTACTTCTTATGTTGGCATATGAATGGACGCTACGTTTGTCGTACTCTGATTCTTGCTTGTACTGATGCTTAACGTATATACGTGAGGGTATCTCTGACCTGCGTATGTACGTCGCAGTGACGTCCCCGTACCCGTGGGATCGGGGCGTTACACAACCTATTCATAAGATGGCTAGCATATACCAAAGCCTCAACGCAAAATGAGTTGTCTAACTGTGCATTAGACAAAAAACACCGAACCTTCTCCAGTAAGGCATGGTTCAACTCTTTAGCTACCCCAATCTGTTTTCGAACTGTGAAGTATATATCAATATCATTGTTCTGCCAAATTGCAGGAACTGATCCCTATTATAGTTCCAAACATTATCATATTAGAACAATTTGATCTTCTTGCCAGTCTGTTTCTCCACTAACTTCTTTCACTTCACGAACAAATCTAGAACTTCAAATATTTACCTCAAAAGGTATGTCCAATAATGCCTAGAATAATTATCAACAAAGGAGACAAAGTATCAATGACCGCCAAATGATGTCGTCTTGGTTGGTTCCCAAACATCCATGCGAACCAAATTAAGAAGACCCTCCATGTGGTGAATAACGGTGCCAAATTTTACCTTAGTCTTCTTGCCCAGAACATAATGCTTACAGGACTCCAAATTGCAGTTCTTCGCACCTTCCAATAATCCTTGCATTGCCAATGCTTGTCGGGAATCCAAACCAACATGTCTCAGCTTCGAATGTTATAACCTGGTAGAATCACCATCCAAATGTTTTGAAGCTGCCAACTTTTTAGTAATTGCACTACGCTTCAAGTAGTATAAGTTGTTGTGACGAATGCCCTTCAAAATAACCAATGAGCGATTGAATATCTTGAGAATGCCTTCTACAAGAGTCTCTCTCAGGCCCTGTGACTCCAAAGCTCCAATCAAAATTATACTTTCTTCAATTGAGGTCATACCTCACTTCCTTCAACTCTCTCACCATCATCTGACAACTTGATGTGAACTGTACATATCCCTTCCATATTGCATGTATGACCGTCACCGAATGACAAAGCTTCTATCTAGTTTTTCAAAACTAAAACCACTCCCTTTCAGAACAAGCATGATAGGGAGCATCCATATCCAAAATTCACTCAGATTCCTCTGAATAGTAAAGTGTAGGGTTGATAGAAAGTGAAATTACAGATGAGTCAGAATCAATCCATCCTCCTTTACGACATTAGCCTCTTATTTTGACTCCTCCTTCTTGACCTTTGGACAATCAACTTTCCAGTGTCATTCCTCTTACAGTAAATACACTAATTCTTTTCCAATTCATGATGATTAGCTTTGAACTTTTCAAAATCTCCTTGGCCTTGTTCGTGCCATCAAACTTCACCGCTTCAATCCTTGAAAGGTGGATATTCACGGTCTTCACTGTGGACTGATTAACCTCGGCCATCTTCTCCAGAAAACACCAATTACAATACAAAAAATCAATGAAAACATAGATCCAAACTAGATAAAAATCAAACCTTTACCTCAAAGTAAAACCCTAGATGTGTTTTTGAATGATCTACTCCACCTGAACTGATCACAGTGAACAAAACCAATGTTGTTCTGAGATTAACACACGATCTCTTAAACAGATTAACACTGTTCTGAGATTGATACACGATTTCTGCCGAACAGACCACGATGCTCTTGGAATCGACACACGATCCCTAGCCGAATCTGGGAGCTCTGATACCACTTATTGCGCCCTACAGAGGAATCTAACACACGCCAATCACTAAGATCAGAGTAATAATGTCAAGTTAATTATGAACCAATATAGCATGAACCAATAAAAAGAGAGAACACAAGATTTAATAGGATTCAACAACTTGCTTACGTCCTTAGGACAGAAGGGAGAAGATTTATTCAAAACAATAGAGTTACAAAGGTTACAAATTGATTTGAAGATCTAAATTGATCAAAATTGATCCAAATAAAGAAACTACGTAATTTGTCAAAAAATTCCCTCAAACAAACTAACCCTAAACTCTCAGTATAAACCACCAATCAAGGTCTCTCATTTCTTATCAGAATTTGATGATTTAAAAACCACTATAAATATATTTCAGTTACCTATAAGTTTTATGAACACTCCAAATTCATCTGAGATATCTTTCTGGTTCTGTTGATAATATCAATTAGGTCTTGCACTGCTCCACTCTCCAGGCTAACTTTAACTGAGTTTTTTTTAAAAAACTCTAATTTTTATCTTCTGTAACGCCCCGATCCTAAAGATACGGCGACGTTATGGCGACGTACATACGCGAGGTGAAAACAACCTTACGCGTACGTTAAGCCTCAGTACAGGGAATCACCTCCATAGACATAATGGTTCCAGCAGGAAATAAGTACAAGAATACCTGCAGAAGAGGTTAGCGATCATAACAGATATGAAAAAGAAGGACAAATAAGATAACAGAAATAAATCACTAAAATACCTATGAATAGTCCCGATGAGGAATCTCCCATGTGACTCCAAGGCACTCTCTGATAATACGGTAGCTCGGATCTCCAATCTGGGCATGCAAACCCAGGGTCGTCAGAAAGCGACCTAGTGAGTGGTAAAATGAAGGAGGCAGTAATATATACTATAGTACTACAAGCACGATACTAATATATAATGATGTGGTAAAAATGATACCATATAATAATCAGTAGAAATATATAAACATGAAAGTAGTGAAAAGATATAAACATGTCATCTTTTAATACTATCACTACCTAGCCGGTTATCATCTGGTCATATCTATAGTCGTGTCCAGTTTATATATAATATATAATAAATAAGATTATCTAGTGGTGACATGAACATGGTCGTAGTGACGTGATAGAGGTGAATATGCAGGTGAGTATATTTCTGTACAATACAATATACGCAATGCAGAACATGCATAGTATGCTACTACATACAGTGTAACATGTACCAGGTAATGTAACAAAGTATACATGCGCGTGAGTAGTAGAGCACCATAGAAAGTGTAACAGGAAACATGTACGGTATCGATATATACATGTAACATGATAGCAGATAAATGATCAGGAACAGTAACAAGTACAACTAAACATGTAACAGGCAGGTCATGTCAAAGTCATGTCATTTATACAAGAGTAGCGATCAGTACCGCCTGCTATTTTAATTACTCTCTTCCAGTGTCCCATACCACTGGCAGTTCATACTGGAGCCCGCACTCCAGTCGAACCCATCCGGACATGGCCTACGGGTACCATTATCCAAACGAGAGAGTAACCAAATAACAAGTGTTCCTGACGTCACTATTGTGTATATTGTTTTATTATGTTAATTGGAAACCCATGGTCGAAGAGTTCTTATCGGGTGGATGTATCCCGTGCATACCCGGGATCACGGCCTTAAACAGATCCCTGGCTGCTGAGACCAGGGCCAGCCCGCTAGAGCTGTAACATGTAACATGAGTAACAGATGGTAGCCAGCACTACCCGGTCCCCTGCAGTGGGACCTCAATATGGATCCAGTACATCCACCTGACAAGATCTAGTCAACCGTCAAGTCTCCCCCATACCCAAGTTATCTTTATGATCTGATATGTGATATATCAAGTATACAATGTAACAAGAACAATTACAATACATGGTACGGGTAACATGATTACTGGACCTGAGCTCTGTTGATAGCATAGCACAATATAACATGAAACGGGAACAATATAACGGGAAACGGGAACAATAGATGTGGGATTCTAGAGGTGGCCCCCGTGGCTTGGATCCACGTGGCACTTAGTTCCACACATCGCATATCAACAGCACTTATTGTCCAGTAACGGGAATATCCATATCATGTCCAGTATTGGGAATATCCATATCATGTCCAGTATCGGGAATATCCATGTCAGTAACGGGAAACAATCGTATAACATGAATACGATAACATGGAACAATAATACAGGTAATATGAACGGTGAGTCATATGATAATAAGTGAGAAACAATACATGCATGTACATCCGTGTGGTGAGCATATGTAACAGTGATGGGTGAACATAAAATAACAGTGTATCGAGCATCTATATAATGATAATAACAATAATATGAAATGCGGCATGCCGTGCATTGGTATATCCGTGCATCAGTGGAGAATATACCGTGTAATATGTCTGTGATAGTAAGTGGAAGAACAGTAATCAGT
Organism: Agave tequilana; assembly: GCA_038442645.1. Taxonomy (NCBI): domain Eukaryota; kingdom Viridiplantae; phylum Streptophyta; class Magnoliopsida; order Asparagales; family Asparagaceae; genus Agave; species Agave tequilana. Next base: position 272,773 of record JAVJIF010001196.1, read on the forward strand.
GTATCCTATCATTCAATGTCCTATGACCTGACAGTATCCATGAAATGATGATACTAGTGCATACAATACCGGTGTCCTGCAGTCCTGTAGTCATATCTAGTGACAGTGTAGTGTCAGCGAATATCGTGAATCAATATACATGTGACGCTAGTTATCCACCGGTGAGACATTACATGAAATAAGAGTGTCCAAGTCTATGGTCAACTAGTGGCCCGAGTGTCAGTGGCTATGCAGGTATAATGACTGTGTCTGAGTTATCCATGTCCGTAATTATTGGTATTATAATTACCTTCTTATTTGCATTCTAAATCTGTATTCTAACTTAGGAAAGACCTAACAATATTCTAGGTTATTCATATTACAGTGCATGTCCAATTATTACCAGTTAATAATGAATAGTTACCGTCTTTTATTCAGAATCTAGATCTAGCAATCAATTGCACGAAACATGATAAAATATAATTTATAAAGAAAAACACTCACAGACTGGCTACAGGACTGTAGCTCTCGTTCCCACGATCGCAACGGATCCAGAATCGCCCGAATCGGAGTCCGGATGCTCCAGATATCGCCCGAATACTAAAAATAATACACAGGGGTTAATTATGTAATAACTGAAAATATCCAGGGGGCTATTTGTACTTTTACAGGGGCCTAAAAGTAATAAATAATTTTACAGGGACTAAAATGTAAATTTACCTTAACGGGTCGGGTTTGGGTATAAACGGGTCGGGTTTGGGTTTGAATCCACACCCAAACCCACTTGGGTTTTTTACCCAAATGGAAACAACGGCAGCAGCAGCCATGGCTGCTGCTGCCGCCCGCCTGAGCTCGCCGCCCGCCGGAGCTCGCCGCCCGCCGCCGGCGCGCGCCTGCCGCCGGCGCTGGCGCTGCTCCGGCGCCCCAGGCCGCCGGGGCAGCCAGCAGAGAGGAGAAGAGAGTGAGGGGTGGGGGCTGGTGCCCCCCCACCACCGCCTGCGCCGCCTGGCGCCTACGCGCCCGCCGCCGGCGCGCGCCTGCCGGCCAGGCCTGGCCGGCCTCCGGCGCCGCGGCCTGGTCCGCCGGTCTCCGGCGTGCCGCCTGCTCACCTGCAGAGAGAGAGAGAGAGAGATGAAGAGAGGGAGAGAGAAATAGAGAGAGAGTAGAAGAGAGAGAGAGGGTGTAGAGAGAGAAAGAGCTTGGGAGAGTGAGAGAGAATAGAGGAGAGAGAGAGAGAGGGAATTTAAAGGGAGAGAGGGTCGGTGTTTGCTACAGGAAGGCGGTGGCGGCCTCGCTGGAAGAATCCAAAGAAGAGAAGAGAAAGGAAAAGAGAAGAAAAAGAAAAGAAGTTTTAAAATAATAATTTAATAATATTTTATATGGTCAAAAATTAACTAGCTCCGAATGATGCCCAAAAATTACAGAAAATAGAGAAAATTATCCTGAGACGTAAAATGAAGACGGTTTGCAGAAACTCAATCCGGTTTGCAAATTAAAAATCCCGGAAGATGTCGCTGATACGGGCGACACCGGTTTGGCCGGATTTTCGATAAAATCAGAAAAATCCTCAAAAATATCCGAACGTAGGTCACATGATTCTAAGGCACACGGTGAAAGCGGATTCTCAAAATTATTCTCCGTTTGTGAAATAAAAATCGGAAGGCCGGTTATCGGTATCGGTCGACACCGACTACGGAGATTTTCCAAAATAATCCAGAAAAATTTCAGAAAATCCTGAAAAATCTAGAATATTAGAAAATAATTTTAGAAATTGAAATCGGCTCAATCGGAATACTACGGAGGTCAAACCAATTTTGTACATCGTATCGCGTACCGATACGGTGATACGTACACCGGGGATCAGGGTGTTACATCTTCTCCCTTGCACCTCTCCCTCGGACGGAAGATCACCTTGGTTACTTTACAAAGAAAACAAAAAAAATTGGCGGGAGGTTAGAGAGGTTATAGTGCAGAAATCTTTTCCAAGAAATAAGCAATAATTGAAAAAGAAGCTAACATTCCTTACCAACAGGATGATCCACCGGTACAGCCTATGTTAAAAACAGTGCATGGAGATTTAATATGCAAGTGGAAAAGAAACTCTAGAGCTACATGCTAAGAATGTAGAACAATCCTTAACATGCCATCTAGAAAATAAAATGATTTAGTCTATGAAAGCAAATAAAACCTAACCATGCAATTATCTAAGAAAGCGAAAAAAAAATAATTAAAGAGAGAAAAAGTTAAGAAAGCTTCTCTCATCTGACGACGAGAGTTCGTTCCCCCATGCTTGCAAACTCCCATTCAGCAGCAACATAGAGAAAATATTTAATTATTGGGCACCAACCATTGAGCAAATGTTAATAGCCTAAGCCCTAGATTTCCGACATATTACTCGTGTTTTTTTTTTTTTTTTTTATAAACGCTGACTTGCTCGATTTGTGCACTGTAGGAGGTATGGGGAAAAGATTTCCAAGTTTCCGGAAGATATGGGGCTAAACATGTTCTGTTTTTAGAGCGGGAAAAAGCCAGTCTGAGCGGTCAAGTCTTGGCCAAATCTGGGACCCAGTTTTCATAGTCAAGCCTCCCAAATATGATAAGGACTTGGAGTTAGATTAGGGGTGAGAATCGGTCGGTTCGGTTCGGTTTTTGCTAATTTTTGCAAAATCGAACCGAACCGATTAGACTTAGCAACCGAACCGAACCGAACCGACTCAGTTCGGTTCGGTTTTTCGGTTTTTTTCGGTTAGGCCAATATTTTTCCATCATTTCTTACTTTTTTTTTTTTTTAATCACCATTATATTATTATCATTTAATATTCTAATCTCAAATATTCAATACCCAAATTAGAAATAAGAAAAAGACCTTAACCTTAATGTAAATTAAAATTTTCATATTCTAAAACTTTTACGCTATATTTGGGCTATTATATCAAAACTCACATAATTATTACTAACTTTTAATGACAAGAATGAAAAAAAGAACTATATTAATATAAATATTATTCTTAATTGTGATGGTGTACTTAACTTTCACATATTCAACATAAAAAGATGGTATTGTTAGAAGTAATGAGATAAGTTTTCACCACTTTTTGTTATGAACTATATGATTCACTAAATTGAATTTAGGTGGGGTGATATATAGGGTAAGAGATTCGGTTCGCTTCGGTTGATTTCGGTTTTTTGAAACACGAAACCGAAACCAAACCGAACTAGAGCGGTTCGGTTCGGTTCAGGTTTCGGTTTTTGGTCGGTTATTTCGGTTATAACCGAACTCTGCTCACCCCTAAGTTAGATTTGAAATCGACTCAGAAATTCTGAGCGGCCAAGGTCTCGTCGTCCAAATATGCCAACCTAGAGTTTTGTGAAAATTAAAAAAATAGAAAGAGGAAATTTTGAATTATTAAAGAAGATGGAAAAGGGGGCCGCCCAGACATTCTAGGGTGGCATTTGGGGGAGAGGGAAAGGGAAAAATAATAATTTGATAAATGGTTCTGGCTGGCTAAGACTTGGCTACCCAGACCAAAATCCCAATTAGAAAAATACTAGTAACCAAGAAAAATTCCCAAATTTGGTAAATGAGTCTGGCAACGTACGTGTGCAAATTTTGAGGACGTTTGGAGTGTGTTTGAATGGTCTGTGATTATTAAAAGGGTTGAATACTGGGTACCAACACCGATGTGGTGTTATCTTCTGAGGATGAATTTTATACTCTTAATAAGTTGATGCATAATTTGTGGGAGCTATCATTGCCAACTTATATGTTAGAGGAATATTAATTAGGCAGTTTGTGGACATATGGAGATCCCTAGTAACACTCATGAATTGCTGCTAGTGAGAATGGACATTAATGCTCTAACACGCTTTGACATGCCGAATGCACCTTTGCGTACTTTTTTCTAGAATCAGATACAGGGGGCTTAAGTCAAGACGTAGTCCATTATGCTCCACAGACTGCAACAGAGTATCACAAAGCAGTTCAAAGCTAGAAGTTATCTATGGCAATTTCATGATATAAAGTTGCTTAACCTGCATATGCATACATATATTTGTTTTTTGTCCAGAATTTTTTTTTTTGGGGAGGAGGAGAGGGAACTGTTGGAGCTTTTAATAATTTTATAGCAAAAACTTGAAAAAGTCAAGCTATTGAGCTTTGGCCCAAGCGTATATCCCTTTTTCCTTAGTAAACTAATTATGTTTCTGGGGATTTCGTTTTAACCACCTATGTTAAAATCATAATTAGAAAAAAAACTCACTCATAAAATTTAATTCACTTTAGCATCTCCTTTTTTAAAGAAAGTGCGTGCGCCCATGTGTCAAGCACAGAAGCGCCAATGAAGGTCGCGTGACAATGTGTCAAGAGCAGAAGCGTTGTCGAGCAAATTTTATAGCGATGAAAAGACTTAAATGCCCTTACAGTATTAAGTTGAAATCGTAGTCCTTATAAAATGCCATATTTCTATCGCAGTCCTCACAAAAATGACACATTTCTGAGTCTTTATTAGATATACGAGCATGATTGCAATTCTCACGAAAATATCATGTTTATGAGTTTTTATTAGGACTACGATCATGATCGCAGTTTTTTTTTTATTAGGAGTGTGATCATGACCACAGTCCTCACAAAAATATCATGTGTTCTAAATTTTTATAGGACTTTGACTATGATCGTAATCCTCTTCATTAGGACAGCGATCATGATCGCGGTTCTCATAAAAAACTTTTATTTTTTAGTCTTTATTAGAATTATGACAATGATCGCAGTCTTCACAAAAATGTCTTATTGATCAGTCTATATTAAACTGTGACCATAATTACAATCCTCATCCATAAACACAGTGTATATTTTATTGAGGACTGGGCCTGATCACAGTTCTCAATAATATACACAATTGTGTCTTTTTTGAGGATTGCAAATCTGATCGACATCATCAGTAACACAACTTGACTGTGGTTTTTAACAAATTACGACCAACCTCAAATGTGAAAAACACCTAGAGAGGGGTGAATAAGTGTTATGCTAATCAAATACTCTTTTAAAAACTAGTTAAGATGTATGATGCAAGCGGTCACTCAAAATAAGAAATTGAAGTCGAATTCCCGGTGAAGGGCTCTAGAACTCTCCTCTTTGATTCCTCTATATAATGAGCTGAGGTGCTTAATTACATCCTTGTTGATACGAGTATAAACCGAAAATGCAAGAAGATGAAATAAATGTAATATGGAAACAAGACAAATAGTATCACAAGTATAGGAATGCAAAATAATAAAGAGCAAGAAGAAACCAATCGCAAACACAAGAGAATTTGTTTCAATGTTCAAGCCACTGCTCTACGTCCCCGCCTTCACCACTATGAAAGATTTTCACTAAATCCACAAAGGGAACTTCCACACAGGAACCTTACACCCAAGGGATTACAATTGGTCTACACAAGATCGGAGTACCGAACTCCAATAATACAATTCTCCACATAAGAGGAACCACAACTCAAAGGAATACAAGTCGCTTGGTGATTTAGGAAGACCACAAACACTTTCTTACAACTTCTTATAGAGTGAGTATGATTTTAGGCTCAAGAAGTAAAGTGAGAGAAAAATTTCAGTAGTAAAAATTTAGAAGACTTGAAAATCAACATAAAAATTTGCAATAGAAAGAACTTTGAAAATGGAAAGCAATGAAACACTTCTTCTCTTGAAAACACTGAAAACTTGGATATTTTCTTATGAAAAACCAAAGACCCATGACCTCTATTTATAGACAAAGGATAAATACCATTCATAAGTGATACTAGGTCATTAGGGGTGAGTTTAACCATTTGGAAATAAGAAATAGCCGTTGGAACCCATAAAAAATAAAACAGATCCAAAATAGAGCCGTCGGTGCCAGTCTGGACAACTGCCGGTCGACCGGTAAGCCACTTGGCAAATAGCCGTTGGCTCCGGTCGACCGCCCGATCGACCTAGGGCAATTTTAAAAAGAGATTGTTGAACTGCTGGTCGACCGACCCGGTCGACCAGCACAAACCGAGAGCAAGTGTCATGCAGTCGTTCGACCGGTCGGTCGATCGCAGGGGTTGAAGGTCGACTGACAAACGTGCACAGCGTGCACGCCTACGGCCACAAGGCCCGGTCGACCGGCCGGTCGACCGTTTTGGCTTGAAACAGTTACGGTCGACCGGTCGGTAAACCATTATGGCCTGAAATAGCTTTAAAACAGATTTTTGAACTTGAAAATATTTTTAAAATATTTTGCATTGGTTTTAGAATTATGTAGCATAGTATAGAAGATAAAGTACATGTTCTAAACCTGATATGAAAATTTAAAAAATTTATGAAACATGTATATTAACCGAACGTGCAACAAAACCAATATTACCAAAAACTTGTATTTTTGAAAAGTGTATTTTTGTATGTGTAATTTCTTGAGCATATCTATCATATCCTTACTCTTTAACATACTAAAATCTTATAAGGGTCTAGGTGACTGCAAGATATTCAATTTGGGCTTTTTCATTTGCATCGTTGAGTTGAATTCTTGATTCCGTATTTGAGTCATCTTGAGTCAACACCACTTTCCTTTAGGGGAAAAAACTTCTTGAATCCTTAGAACCCTGATATAATCTTAAATACTTAAACTTAATTAGTACAAATAACTATATATATTTTGTGGTCATCGAAACTCTAAAACCGAGTGATTGTAACCTTGGGCCAACAATCTCCCCCTTTTTGATGATGACAAAACATATAAGTTATTTAAACAAAAATCTGAAAAGAGCTTGAAAGAGCTCCCCCTCAAATCATGCTATCTATCAAGTATAATTACAAATAAAATGAATGTTACAAATTATGAAATTGAAAAGTATGCATGAAAAAGAAATAATAACTCAAAAGTATGTCTCCCCCTTTTTGTCATGCATCAAAAAGGGTCAAGTCAACAAAACATTTGTGAAGAGTATTTTCAAAATTATCATGAATCCATAATACAAACATTTAATTCACCACAAATAAATGAAAATCTATTATAATCTAATGGCTTAGTAAAAAATCTGCAAGTTGAAAATCGGTGGAAACATAATCAATTTCAATATCACCTTTCTCATAATGATCTCTAAGAAAGTGATATGAAATGTCAATGTGCTTTATCTTATTATGTTGATTTGTATTTTTAGTCATATGAACAGTTCTAGTATTATTATAAAATATTTTAATATGATTATAATGCAAATCATAGTCAAGAAGAGTATATTTCATCCAAAGAACTTGAGCACAACAAGCCCCAGCCGTAACATACTCCACCTCAGCGATTGAGAGGGCTACAGAATCTTGCTTCTTGAAAGACTACGAAATAAGATAATTCCTAGAAACTGATAGGTTCCACTAGTACTCTTCCTATCCACTCTACACCCCGCATAGTCAGCATCCGAAAAACTCGTCATGAAAAATTGTCCGGTCTTCGGATATCACAAACCTATTCCAATGGTGCCCTTAAGATATCTAATAATGCATTTTACCGCAATCAATGGGACTCTTTAGGACTCGATTGAAATCTAGCACAAAGACAAAAACTAAACATAATATCTGGCCTACTAGCCGTTAAATATAATAAACTACTAATCATGCTACGATAGAGTTTAATGTCTACATTTATACCTTGTTCATCCTTGTTAAATTTTGTTGTGGTAACCATGGGGGTTTTGCTTGTCTTAGGGCCTGTTTGTTTCGTTGCAAAACGTCGCAAGTCGTAAGTCGTAAAATGAGAATGGAAAAAGTGAACTGTAGCAGAGAAAATATATTGTGTTTTACGGTGTTTGGTTGATAAAGTGAAGTGTAAATGGAAAAGTATTATGTGTTTTACGGTGTTTGGTTGATAAAGTGAAAGTGTAAATTGTAAAGTATATTGTGTTTTACGGTATTTGGTTGGTAATGTAAAAGTGTAAGTGGAAAAGTTGACCACAAAATTAACTGTAGCAGTGATTTAAATATTATAAATACTATTAAATTAAATCTACTATTACAAATTAAATTGTATTAATAAATTTGAGATAAAAAAATTAATAATCTTAATATTTTATTTATAACAATAATATTAATAAAATATTAGTATAAATAGTAAAATATTATAATATTAACTAAATAAATAATATAAAATTTTAAGAAAATCTAAATAACGTTAATAAAATTTTAAGAATACTAATAAAATATAAATATTAAAAAATCTTACAAAAATAATAAAATATAGTTATAATATTATAATATTAAAAATACTTGAAAATTATTATAATATAAATTTCATTATTATATTGTTGTAATATTATAGAAATATAAAATTAACAAAGTAAAATATAATTATAATTTAATAATAAATTATCATTATAGTATTATTATACTAAATTATTATTACAATATTAGCATAATAAAATATTAATATAATAATAAAATATATTATGATATTAATAAAGTAATTTTTATATTAAAAAATAAATAATTAAATATATAGTAATTTTATATTAAAGTATAATATTGTTATATTAATAAAATATTAACTCTAAATAAAATAATAAAAAATTGAATAAGTATTGATAAAATAATAAAGTATTAAATAAAATAATAAATTAAAATAGTAAAATATTAAATATTAAAACAATATTAAAAACAATAAAAAAATTAAAGATTAAAAATATTAAATAATTAAATTAGAAATTAAACACTATTTAAAATATTTAATAATATTAAATTATATATTGATTATCAAGTAACTGTTTTCAACTGTAAGTGTACTACAAGTGAAAGTTACATGACCACAAAATTAACTGTAGCAACTGCAAGTGAGAAAATTTGAATGTAAAAGTGAGATTTACATGACCACAAATTTAACTGTAGCAACTGCAAGTGGGAAAAGAAGAGTTGCATTTTGCAACTTGTTTTTCAGCGAAACAAACAACGGAAAATGGAAAAGAAGTTTTACGACTTGCGTTTTGCGACGTTTTGCGGCGAAACAAACACGCCCTTAGCCCCTTCAAGCCCAAATTTCTTAATGAGTTCCTTCGTGTATTTGGCTTGATTTATAAAAATTTCATCACTCCTTTGCTTGATTTGGAGTCCAAGAAAGTAGTTAAGTTCGCCCATCATAGACATCTCAAATTCCTTCTTCATACATGATTCAAAATCTTTGCAAAATTTTTCATTAGTAGAACCAAATATAATATCATCAACATGTATTTGAACAATAAGAATATCATTTTCAACATGTTTAGTAAACAAAGTGGTATCTATTGTACCTTTAGCAAAACTATTAGAAATAAGAAATGATGAAAGTCTTTCATACCACGGAGCTTTTTTTAAACGATATAAAGCTTTGTCTATTTTGAAAACAAAATCCGGATGTGTAGGATCAACAAACCCGGGGGGTTGTTCAACATACACCTCCTCTTCAATAAATCCATTTAAAAATGCACTTTTGACATCTATTTGAAAAAGTTTGAAATCTTTATAGGAAGAAAAAGCAAGTATTATTCGTATGGCTTCAAGCCATGCTACGGGTGCAAAGATTTTCTCAAAATCGATACGTTCGATTTGGGTGAAATCTTGAGCCACTAACCTAACTTTATTTCTAACAACATTGCCTGTCTCATCCAACTTGTTCCTAAAAATCCATTTAGTTCCAATTGTTGGTCTATCATGGGGTCTAGGGACAAGATGCCAAACTTGGTTGCGCTCAAATTGATAGAGCTCCTCTTGCATGGCAAGCAACCAATATGAGTCGCTCTCGGTTTTGAGGATGTTCTTTGGTTCAAAATGAGAAATAAAAGCATAATGGCCACAAAGATCATGGAGCTTAGAACGAATAGTTACCCCCTTTGATACATCACCTATAATAAGAACCTTGGGATGATGTGGAGTGAATCTCTAATCCTTTGGAAGTGGTTGTGGTGGCTCCACTTTAACTTCTTGAACTTCACTTTGCACATCAATCTTTGCCTTGTCTTCTTGTATAGGTGAGTCCTTCAAGGTTATCCTCTCTATATCTTCACTTAAGGAATCTATTTTTATAACATTCTCAACAAAAATATTAGATTTCTCAAACTTTACATGTATCGATTCTTCAATAGTTATTGTAGATTTATTGAAAACTCTATAGGCTTTACTAGTGTTCGAGTAACCAAATAAAAATAGCTTCAAAAGATTTTGCATCAAACTTATCTAAATTATCTTTAGTATTTAAAACAAAACATTTACAACTAAAAACTTTAAAATAAGAAATATTTGGTTTTCTTGAATAGTAAATTTCGAAAGAAGTTTTATAAGTGTTTTTGCAAAAAAATACCCTATTTGATATGTAACAAGATGTGTTTACGGGCTCGGCCCATAGGTATTGAGGGAGACCGTATTCATTTATCATAGTCCTAACCATTTCTTGTAGTGTTCAATTTTTCTTTCAACTACACCATTTTATTGTGGAGTTCTGGGAGAAGATAATTCATGTTTTATTCCATGTTCTTCGCAGTAAGTGATAAAGGACTAGCTATCGAATTCACCACCTCTATCACTCCTAATTCGTAAAATTGAAGAATCTTTTTCCTTTTCAACTCTTTTTCTAAACATTTGAAAATATAAAAAAGGCTTGATTTTTATGTTCTAAAAAGAAAACCCAAGTAAAATCAAAAAAATCATCAACCAATACAAAAGCAAAATGATTCTCACTTAGAATTTTGGTTTTAGTAGGACCAAACAAATCCGTATTAATTAACTCCAAGGGTCGTGATGTCATGATATCCTTGATGGATTTGAAAGAGGACTTGGTTTGTTTCCCAAGTTGGCACGCATCAGAAATGCGGTTCTTTTTAAATTTCAAATAAGAAATACCTTTCACCGCTTCTTTGTTGTTTATTCTAGATAGATGGTCAAAAAAAATATGGTCTAGTCTCCTATGCCACAACCAAGAGTCATCATTGAAGGCATTCAAACATGTGGCATTGCATTGCATGTTAGACATATCAATCATGTATACATTGTTTTCACGAAATTCGGAAAGTGTACATGCATTAGTTTATCTATCAAATACGTTACAAACTAAGTCATCAAAAATCACATTAAAACCTTTATCACAAAGTTGACTAACACTCAAGAGAATATGCTTGAGGCCATCGACTAAAGCAACATTCTCAATTATAGGAGATGAACTAAGTTTAATGTTACGTATACCATGATCTTTCATTTGGGGTCATCTCCGAAGGTGACGGTGCCACCTTCATGGTATCTTGATAGGGTCGTAAAGATGTTGATATCCTATGTTATGCGCCTTGAGCAACCACTATCAAGATACCACCGCTCCTTACGTCTTTGAGCTTAGGAGTGTACTTACATCATGTAACACAATTGTTGACTTTGATTCCTAAATTTTCTTGGGTCCTTTAATGTTAGCATTACGAACCCAAACATGATTATTTGAGGTATTTATTCTATCAAAATAAAATTTAGCCAAGTGACCCTTTTGGTCAAAATAAGTGCATGTATAAATTTTATCATACATGAATGCATGACGAGTGTGAATGTTTGGTTTGTGTACATATTTAGCATGATGAGAGTGCAAGTGTTGAGACTTTTGAGCATGGGTGTGTGTAGCATGAGTTTATTTGTTTGGGATATGTTTCTTAGGAACATATCTTCCAATCTAGATTTATCAAATTCACATTTCTTTAAAACTTCTCCTAAAGAGTTAATTTTATTCTTTAGCATAGAAATTTCATCTTTATCTATTTGTGGAGATTTTGCTTTACAAGAAATCTTATAAGCATCAAAATCTTTTTGAGTAGAAGTGAGAGTTGAAAACAAATCATCATTTTCTTTTATGAGTATGAAAACTTTGTGGTTAAGAGTTTCATTTTCCTTTTTCATTTTTAAATATTTCTTTTTAAGAAAATCATAATAGTGAGATAATTCTTCAAAAACTTCTAATTCATCCATAGATAGTTCACAATCATCAATAGATGTTTCAGGGGTTATCTTTTTTGTGTTATCATTTGCCATGAAACACATGTGGGCCGTATCAACTTCTTCGTCGGATTCACTCTCCGAATCCCATATAGCCTTTAAGGCCTTCTTCTTATATGGATTCTTGGAGGTGGAGGGTTTGCTCTTATTTTCTAGACACTCTGCAACGATGTGCCCCAGCTTCTGGCAATTGAAGCAAATGATCTTCTTTTCTTCCTTTCCTTGCCATCTTTTTCTATTTTGAAATTTTGCTTTATTGTACATTCTCTGAACATTTTCACAAGAAGAGAGAGATCTTCATCATCCTCTTCTCAATCATCTTCGTCAGAGTAGGTGAAAGAGTTTTTAAAAGCGATTGCTTTCTTCTTTAGAGGAACCATCTCTTCTCTAGCCTTTCTTTCCATCTCATGGGTCTTAAGGTTCCCAATAAGACCAATGAGCTCCATTTCCTCCTTGTCATTGAGCTCCTTCAAGGTTGTAGCTTTGATTTCTCAAGATGGTGGGAGTGCACGAATGATCTTCTTCACCTTTTGATCGTTGTTAATGCCGTCATCTAAAAAAAGCAAGACCATTAGTTATTTTTATAAATTTGTAACCATATCATCAATGGACTCATTTTCTTGCATGGTAAATGTGGCGCCCCACTCCCGTGGATACGGGGATGCCACTGCGACGTACATACGCAGGGAGATGGTACCATCACGTATGTACACTAAACATCAATACAACACAATACAGGGATTAGAGTGCAGAAATACGTAGTGTAATATATTCCAACACAAAATAGTACAAGTACTCAATCATCACAGATTGTGACATAATATTACATAAATATTACATCACCAGGTAGTATAAATGTAGACTATATAGGGTATAAAAAATAAGAACTTACGAGCTGGAAGAGAGAATCTCGCGAGAGGGGAAGACAGGATGAAACTACGGCTGATCCGCCTGCTCCTCGAAGAAAGCCTGGTACTCAGCTGATGGGTCCACCTCAGTCCAAGCTTCTAAATCTGGTTATGCAAATTCAGGATTGTTAGTGGGAAACCCAGCAACTGCAAGAAGAACCCAAATGGTAAGTATAAATAAAAGCAAGTGCATCAGGTCAAGTATAATGTACCCAAATTAATAAGCATGGAATAACCACCATAAATAGTGAAATATGGAAATGACATTAGAATTTATGTGGCATGAAATAAAAGTAAGTGTAGCAGGTCAAATGTCATGTAATCAAATTAGCAAGTATGGAGTAACTACAATAAACAGTAAGTATGGAAATGACAATAAAATTCATGTAGCATGAAGTCAATTATCAAGTTATTATTAAGACTTGTTTAATTTGTATGTTTGGCATATGGCCCGTACCATATATTTTCGCATACAAGTCGAGTGAGGTTGGTTATTGAAAATTGATGGGGAATGACGAACCATGTTTAGAATGGGTCCCGTACATGCCCTGAATAACGGTCCAGGAGTATCCAGTACTGAGCCGGAATGTACCGCTAGGTATCGGGACTTACTATATGCCCGAAGGTCTTAGTATATGCCCGAACAGGAATAGAGTGTCACCGTTCCCCACAGGGATATACCCAGGGGATTATAGCATACCCGGCAGGCAGGCAAGGGGGTAGGGGTAACAGTATACCCCTCGGAAGCGTCTGGTGGCCTCCAGGTCGAATCCAACAGAAGTTAGTTGTACAACATATGTATGGTCACCATAAACACAGAAGATATATCGATACTCATCAATTTCCCCCGTCCTGATGTAAGTTGTTTAAATATAACAGAGTGTCAAATAATAAAGTCCACAAGGTATTCACAAAAGTCCAATATCCATGGTTATCCTATTACGGGGGTCAACATGAGTATAGTATCATGAGTAATGTCAGGAGCCTCGCTATTTCAGGGATTCAAGTACACAGGAGTTCAGGAGTGAGGAGCTCAGGGGTACCAAATGTCTGGCAATAATATAATAATCATGCCAAGTCCCCGAAAAAGTGATAGTGATGAATATGCCATGTAATACAGGTATCAGGGGTGATAGTGTCCAGTCAAGGGTCACGATGTCAAGTCAATGTACTTGTACCACATGAAAGCATATCAAGTAAGGTTAGCATGTGTCATATTCCGAGGGTCAGGATCAGGTGATAAGTATGACATATATCAAGTACCAGTGTCTAATATCAAGTGTCGTGGATCAAGTATTAAATATAACATATCAAGTGCCAGTGTCAGATATCAAGTGTCGTGGATCAAATATCAAATATAATATATCAAGTGTCCGTGCCATAAATCATGCATCAAGTATAAGTCAAGTGTCGGGTAAATACCGAGTATAATACCATATATAAGCTTGAATAGCAAGAAATCATGTACTAAATATTACATTAGTAAGTGTTAGGCATGTTACGGAAATAATAAGATGTCCACATATAAATATCATGCTATAAATCAAGTGTAGTTATTTTTTAAGTTTAATATAAACACTCATCTGAAACCAGAATGAAATACCGGGTTACAATCCGAAAAATCCGTGAACTGGTGTGAGCAAGCTACTAGCCCATATGTATATATTAAAATATATAAATATAAATATTTATATAATTATTAGAGAGGGAATGAGAGAGGGGAGAGAGAGGAGAGAGAAAGTTGTAGGAAGGAGAAAGAAAGAGAAAATAGGGTTTTTTTAGAAAGGAATTAGGAATTAAAAGGGGAGGGGTATTGATTGTAAATATGGGAGAGTAATTTGGGGTTGAGGTGGAGGGTATTTTAGGGATGTGGAAAGTGGGTTTATTTAGGAAAAAGAAAGAGAAGAGAAAAGAAAAGAAAGAAAGAATAAAGAAGGAAAGAAGAAAGAAAGAAAGAAAAAATGGAGGGGAGTGGAGGTGGCCAGCGGCCGGCCATCGCCGGCGGCCTAGCGGTGGCGGCGGCGGCGCCGGGGGGTAGGGGGCGCTGGCCTAGGGGAGGGGAGGGGAGGAGGGGGTGTGGTGTTGTTTGGTGGTTGTTTTTGTTTGGTGAAGTGGGTGGTGGTGGTAGTTGATGGTGGTGGTGGTTATGTTGGTTGTGGTAGTTGATGGTGGTGGTGGTTATGTTAGAGAAGGAGGAGGAGATGATGATGGGGTGGTGAAAGTTGTGGATTTGATGGAGATGGTTGTGAATTTTGGAGAATAGGTGGGAGAAGTTATGGGTTTTAGTTGGAATTGGAGGTGATGGGTTGATGGTTGAATGAAAAGGAGGTGGTGGAGTAGAGAGGGGGTGTGGGGGAGGTGGTGCCGGGCTAGGGGGTGGGGGTGCGGCGGTGGCTCCGGTGGTGGAGGCGGCGGTGATGAAGTGGGAGTGTGGTTTTGGTGGAAAATGAAAATGGAGAAGATGAAGAAAGAAATAGGGAAGAAGGGAAAGAAGTTTAAATAGAAATAAAGGGAAAGGAGAGTAATGGAGAGGGTATGGGGGAAATGGGGGGTGTGCTGCTACTGTTTGCAGCAACAAGGAGTGGCCGATGGTGGTTGAAATGCAGGGTATGGGGGGTGGAGTGAAGGGTAAGAAAAGAAAAGAAGAAAAAGAAAGAAAATAATGGAAAAGGAAAAATAAGAAAAATGAAAAGAAAATAATTAAAATTTTTATTATTATATAATTAATTTATTAGAATATCTGGGAGTATAAAGTAGGGGAATTGAGAAGGAAAAGTAAGAAAAAAAATGTCGGTAAATGATATTATTATTTTAATAGGCCGAAAATTTGACTGTTTCAGAAACGTTCCGAAAAATTCTCAAAAATAAAAAATATTATTTTAAGATACTTTGTGAAATTGGATTCGAGAAATTAAATGTAGTTTTCAAATTAAAATTTCTAGAATCTTCCGGCGATACCGGTCGATACCAGAATCAGTGAATCGGTCAAATTTTGATAAATTTAGAAAAATTCTAAAAAATATATTTAGATAGAAAATGAAATTTTAACAAGTAAATTGAAAGCCATTTTTGAAAATTCAATCCCGTTTGAAAACTAAAAAATCTGGGAATCAGTCAGCGATGCCGACCCACTGGTTTTGGAGATTTTGCAGAAAAATCCTGAAAAATTTCAGAAAATTATGAAAAATATAGAATATTAGAAAATAGTGTCTAAAACTGAAATCGGTCAAATCGAACTTTCAAAAGGTCAAATCGAGCAGCAGGCTGGCATCAAGTTCCCAGTTCGGGTCAGGGCGACTCTAGGTCTGAGAATCCAGATCCGATACACAATAACATAATCAATCACAACCCAAGAACACATACTGGAGAAAATTGAATTAATACGGTCAGAAAATTTGGAATTGGCGCTTCATAGGCTTGTGTTACAGCTCAACTCTTCTCTTCTTCTCCAACCCCTGCTCCACATCACGAGCTATAAAAGAACTTGAGAGTATGTCTTCAGCTGGTGGGGTATAAGAAACATCTGGATATCCACCCTCAATGCTTACTGAAACCTGCTAGCTCTCTTCTGCTCGTCGGCCACCATATATGGTCAAAACCGACTAAGTCTCAGGAATTCAGCAGCATACTCATCCACCGATCGATTCCACTACTGCAGCCTAATAAACTGCTCCTCCATCTCCTTCTGAGCAGTGGCAGGAAAAAATCTCTCATACAAGCCCTTCAAGAACTGGTCCCAAGAGATAGGCTTCTCCAGCCTCGCCACTTCGGCTAGCAACCAAGTCCTCACCACATCTTTTAGTTGGATCTTGGCTACTTCCACCTGGTTCTCACCAGGAATTCTGGCCGCCTTCAGAAGATCGGTCATGTCGATCAACCACTGCTCTACATCCAGGGGCTTCTCCGTGCCCAAAAAGTCTGCCGGCTGCAATCTCCTGAAATCTGATACAGTCCCCAGCCTCTGCTCCCGGGGTGCAGTTAGCAATCCTTGTCATAAGAGCTATGTCTGCTGTTGTTGGCTATTCATCATCCCCTAAAGTATCCTCATCATGTCGTTCTCCCTGTACGGACCGTCACGGGAAGTGCCAGGTTCGTTACGTGTCCCCCATCTCTCAATATTCGAGTCGACTGAAAAGGTGACAGAATTATGAGATTTCAGAAGTCAAGGGATGGAATTCAAGGAAAGAATAGATAACTTCGTACTTGTAATTGGAATGTATAGCAATGACTTGTGTGACTCAGTCGCAAATTAACCCAATATTAATTTGCAGATTGGCTGTACTGAAGGTATGAGAGCCTAGGCTCTGATACCAACCTGTGGTGCCCCGCTCCCGCGAATACGGGGATGCCACTGCGACGTACATACGCAGGGCGATGGTACCATCATGTATGTACGCTAAGCATTAATACAACACAATACAAGGATCAGAGTGCGAAAATACATGGTGTTATACATTCTAACACAAAATAGTACAAGTACTCAGTCATCACAGATTGTGACATAATATTACATACATTTTACATCACCAGGTAGTACAAAAGTAGACATTACAGGGTATAAAAGATAAGAACTTACGAGCTGAAAGAGAGAATCTCGCGAGCGGGGAAGACGGGATGAAACTACGATTGATCCGCCTGCTCCTCGAAGAAAGCCTGGTACTCAGCTGATGGGTCAACCTCAGTCCAAACTGTTAAATCTGGACATGTAAATTCAGGGTTGTTTGTGGGCAACTCAGCGACTGCAAGAAGAACCCAAATGGTAAGTATAAATAAAAGCAAGTGCATCAGGTCAAGTATAATGTACCCAAATCAATAAGCATGGAATAACCACCATAAATAGTGAAATATGGAAATGACATTAGAATTTATGTGGCATGAAATAAAAGCAAGTATAGCAGGTCAAATGTCATGTAATCAAATTAGCAAGCATGGAGTAACTACAATAAATAGCAAGTATGAAAATGATAACAAAATTCATGTAGCATGAAGTCAATTATCAAGTAGTTATTAAGACTCATTCAATTTGTATGTTTCGGTATATGGTGTTGACCTAAGGGTACAATCACCCGGTTTTAGAGTTTTGATGATTACAAAACATATATAGTTATTTGTACTAATTATGTTTAAGTATTTAAGATTGTTTTAGGGTTCTAATGATTCAAGATGTTTTCTTCCCTAAAGGAAGGTGGTGTTAACTCAAGTTGACTCAATACGGGATCAAGAATTTAAGTTATTCAATGATGCATATGGAAAAGCCCAAATTGAAGATCTTGTAGTCACATAAAACCATTGTAAGAATTAGTATGTTAAAGAGTAAGGATATGATAATTGTGCTCAAGAAAACACACCACACAAAAAATACACTCTTCAAAATATAAGTTTTTGGTTATGTTGGTTTTAGTGTATGTTTGATTAAATACATGATTCAAAATATTTTAAATTTTTATATCTAGTTTAAAACATGTATTTCATCTCCTATAACATGATACTTAAACCTCAAACCATTTAAAAATATTTTTAAAATATTTCAAAATTCAAAAACCACTTTTATATCTGTTTTAGACCTTTACGATCGACCGGTACTATTTCAGACCAGATCGGTCGACCGTCCGGTCGACTGGGCCTTATGGCCTTGGGCGTGCACGTCTGTGCACGTTTGCCGGTCGACCGAATGCATGACCCTAACTCTTAGGTTTTGCCGGTCGACCGACAGTTCAATATTTTGTTTTAAAAATAGTCGGCGGTCGACCGGGCGATCGACCGGAGCCAATGCCTCTTTGCCAAATGGCTTGCCGGTCGACCGGCCGCTCGACCGATAGTTGTCCAAATTGCCTCTTTGCCAAAAATGAGATCTTGTCTTCAAAACTTGATTTTGTTGTAAAAGAAAATGAACTTTTAAAAATGAAAATTGTTTCTATTTCAAAGGAATTGGATTTGATTTCTAAGAAAAACATTTCTTTGAAAATAATTTAGACTCTTATGTTTACCATGCTAGTGTAGCTTCACATTCTAACTCACCTATTGCATGCACCTCTTCTTCTATAATTGAAAGTGATATATCTATGCTTAAGAAGAGTGTTGAATGTTTATGCTCCACTTTGAGCCATTGTGCTTTGAACCACTCACGTTTGGAATCTATGTTTCGAAAGAAACAAGTTCCTCCTATGCATGCACACAAATCACGGCATACACATGCTTCCCATTTTCAGACCCATCACACAATGTATGCTCATGTGTACACATGTACACATTGTAGACGTAAGGACCACCTTGCTAAGTTTTGTTACGATCGTATACATGATTCGAATGTAGCAACTAAATTTGTTTGGATTAGGAAAGGAGCTAACCCCTATGAACCCAAAGAGTGTGGGTACCAAAGACCACTCCTATTCTATTTGATGTAGGTGTGGGCTCTCACTTAACGTGAGAGTGATGGTGCCTTGAGGTAATGCGTTCCGAGCTTAAAAAGGACTATATGGATGCATCACTTTCAAGGGGAGTTTGGTGGAAGGGCCACCATGTTTTGGAGATATGGAGATGTACCCTATCGGTTTTGGTAACAATTTCTAAACTCTCATTATGTTTACATGCTTTTCATATTATTCATTTTTAGCATGTTTTGTCGTTTCATGATTAGGATGTTAAATGTCATGATATTTAGATTAGTGATATACATGATTAGTATTTGAGACACCCATGTTTATATGGATTTATATTTAGTGTTCTCACTTTAGTTTAACTAATGTGTATGTCCTAGATCTAATGCATGTTCATTTACATAATGATCATATGTATGTTTATAAGTTTTGTTTTGATTTCTATACTTCATATTTTGATTACATGTTTAAATGTTAGTTTTCATTAAAACTTGGATATATACTTGTACAACTAGTGAGCCACAAATAGATTATTATATGTTTGTGCTTGAATGCTCATTTGTACCCATTAGATGTACTAGTATAGTCTAGTTTTGATGATTCATACATTTTGACTTATATCCCATTTTGTACATGTTTTTGTTTAATTTCATGTATATGTCTATTTTGTCTAAACTATTAGTTATACATATACATCCTTGAGCCACTTGCCTTCATGCATATACTTTTGTGGACTCGTTTATGTTAGGATATGTATGTATACTCTAATTTGTACAAACATACATATACCTTGAAGGATTCTAGTTTTGATGATTTTCATGTTTTATTTAAGGAATTTCATATTGAGCTTGAATGCCTATTTTCATGATGATGTGTTTCACATAACTGTTATACACTCACTTTACTTAAAGTTTTCTCATGATTTTGTTTTCATGAGTTTGATATGTGCCTTATAGATTTCGAGTGTTGATGATCGTGTGATTTACATGTTTTTCATGAAAAATATTTTTGTTTTATTCCGTACTTGGAGGATTTCGTACTAGTTTACAAATTTTTCATATAACTAGTTCGTATTCTTCATATGGTAGAGTTTTCAAACATGCTATATTATTTTCAAACCTACTTTTGAAAACACTTTCCTTCTAAGGGCGGCTGGTTGGGCGATCATGCCTTGTATGTTCTTAATTGAAAATCTATTTAAACATATGCATGAATGGGTGGTAGGGAATATGAGTTTTACACTTGATTCTTATTATACTTTCAATTGATATCATTGGATCTTTTCAATTGGTATCACTATTGAAATTCATTTTGTATACTCATATATGTTTTTATATATGTATGCTTCAATTTCAAATAGTATCAATTTCGATTGGTATTTAATTTCCCATACATATATATATTTTACTTGTACTTACTATATCTCTATATCTTTGAGCACAAATTTTGGTTATGATAAGTTTGATTTCTTAAATGACTATTATATTTCAATTGATTATGTTTCAATTGGTATCTTATACAAGCTTATGCATCATTTTGTTTGGTATTTCATAAAGAGGGAGAAAATTCATATTTCACCTTTTAATTGGTTTTGTTTACCTTTGATATTTTACTCCCACACTTTATGTTGAAAAATGATTGAAAAATTATATTGATTTTTTTGGTATCATATGCTCCTAATGAAAAATTACTTTCAATTGGTACTAATTTTTATAATTAGTATCAAGATTACCTATATGTTTACATCTTTCAATTGATATCAAAATTTTGGTTGATTTTTTCAAAATGTTTTATTTACTTTCAATTGATATAATATAGACATTAAATTAAAAATATTTGTTTTATGTACTTTCAATTGGTTGTTTTATTTATTTTCAATTGATATCATGATGCACTGAATTGATATATTTTTTTTCATTTGGTATCATAATGTTTTGATTTGATTTCACCCCTTATTGATTTTTTTGTTTCAGACAAAAAGGGGAGAACATTATTTTATTGTTTACTCTAACCCCTTTGTTGATGATTGACAAAAAGGGGAAGAAGTATTTGAGTTTATATGCATGTTTAATGTTTATTTGTAAGTTTATATCAAAGATTGTTTCATATTGGTATCAAGATAGTTTGTTTGTTATTTGATGTTTTGTTGATATTGGTATCAAGAGCTGGATATTAGTATCAAGAACATATTTTGTTGTTTTGTTTTACTTTGTTTTATTGATATCAAGAGCTTTTATTGATTATCTTTCAATTGGTATCAAGAGTTTTTATTGATTGGTATCAAGAGCTTTTATTGCTTTTATTGATAATGCTTTCAATTGAAATTTTTATTGGTATCATGAGCAATTATTTAAAGAACATGTTTATTTTAAGTTTATATTTTCAAATTGGTATTTAAGAACATGTTTATTTTAAACAAAAGGAAAAGAAATTTATTTTAAAAATTTGGTATCAAGAGCATGTTTCTTTCATTGTTTTATGCATGTTTATGCATACTCATGTTTAATATTTATTGCATATCTTATTGTCTATTGCTATGCATGAGTTAAGGAGGAGCTTCTTTGAAGCTTAACTTTAATTCATGCATATATAACTCGATGAATTTTTGTCATCATCAAAAGGGGGGAGATTGTTGGCCCAGAGGCCTTCCACTCTAGTTTTGATGATGATTAACTCATGTAGTTATAGTTTACTAATAATCTTTTAATATTTAGTTTCAGATATTTAACCAAGATATTAGTAGGTGATTAGCTTCAACAAAGGTGTTTTGGAGCTTTCACATGGTGATTCAAGAGCTCGAGCGTCAAGTTCATATCTAGCACTCCGATGGAGTCAAGCTCAGTGGATCACGTTTGGATCGAGTCGACTTGGAGACGGTGCTCTACAAGAAGACCTCGGTTAGTTTTAGAATAGTTGTTTAGATCCATTGTTAAAGATTAGATAGTGTGATATGCTCAAGTTCACAACACACACACTTGTTTCAAGTTTCATATTTTGGTTTTCGGTTTTTAGTTTAACCGATATTGGTTTTCATGAATAGTATTGAATCAAAATAAGTTTACAAGGTTTAATGTATATTAGATTTGATCTATATACATTTATGCTTCATATTCTTAGAAAAGCTTATTTTGATAACCTATTCATGTATTTGGGTTTTGTATTTAAACAAAACTTATTTTCGGTTTTTAAAGTCAAAAACATTGATATATATCTCTTTCATGTATATGGGATTCTATCCATATACTATATACTTCAAAGTTGTTTAAATATCATGTTTTTGTATTCATATGAGATTTGGAAAAATCGGATTTCCATTTGAAAAATCCAAGTTTTGGAAAATATGGTTTTTAATTTTCGGTAAAATTTCTAAGTTACAAAAATAGTTCAAAATGTTTGTAACATGGTTTGATTTTACTCAAACATGTTTGTATATCAAAGTATTATACTGAAACTATTTTTTTAGATTTTTAGAGATTTTATGGGATTTTATTAAAGCCAAAACAGACAAGTTTTTAAATCCTGAAATCAGACCTGCCAGGTACTGGCGGTCGACCATGCCGGTCGATCGGACCAGGAGTCGGTCGACCGGACCGATCGACCGACATGCACAAGGATGTGCACATAGCCAGCCACTTAGACCGGTCGAGCGAGCGGTCGACCGACTGCAAGTGCCCCACTCTCGGGTTGGGGCGGTTGACCGTAGGCTTGGCATCGGTCGACTGCGCGGTCGACTTGCAGGCTCAACGGTCAGAAATTTGACCGTTGGCCGGTCGACCGGAAGGGCATTTCAGCCCTTTCCTGCTGCCAACGGGCAGAATTTTTATAGGCTATAAATACACCATTTAAGAGCTGTTTTTCAACAAGTTTTCAAGAGCAAAATTTTAGATCTTTTCAAGTGTTTTAAGAGCAAGTTTTTCAAAAGAGTTTTTGGATTCAAAAGATCAATCTTCATTTGTTTTTAAAGTGTTTGATAATTCAAAGAAAATAGTCTTTTGAGAATTAGTTTTTGGTCTAAAAATTCTATATCTATTTTGGAGATTTCCCAAATGATTTTATTTGTTCAAAACACTTTGTTTTCTCACACTTGAGCTTATCTACTATCCTATCTATTAGGATCTTTGTTTTGTTAGAAAGAAATTGGTTTGTGGTCTTTGTGATCACTAAGTTGTAAACCTTCCATTGATTGTGATATCCCTCTAGTGAGAGGTGATTGAGTTGTATCCCTCAAGTGTGAGGTGATTGTGGAAGTAGTATTTGGCTCCCTCTAGTGAGAGGTGAAGATTGTGTTGGAATCCCTCAAGTGTGAGGTGATTGTGTTTGAGTGGCTTTGAGCCTTATCCCTCATTTGTGAGGTTGATCATTGTTTGGCTAAGTGCCTAACCCTCAAGTGTAGAGGTGTTGAGAGTTGTGCATTGCCTCTGTGAGAGGTTGTATTTGTTGAATAGAAAAGTTGTGTACTCCCAAATTGTATTTGCCTAAATCCTCAGTGGAGGTTCCCTGTATGAGAAGTCCTGTGTGGACGAGTTAGTGGAAATCCTTCTGTGTGAAGGCGGGGATGTAGAGCTGTGTGCTCGAACCTCGAAACATATCTGGGTGTTTGCGTTTGATCCACTTTCTCTAACTCTCTCCTTACATTGTGTCTTGCATCATTCATATTGCTCATTCATACTTATATGCTTGGTTGCGTTTGTTTGTGTGCCTCACTTGTGTTTAACCACGAGAGCTTCATATAGCACCTCAACTCTTATTCAGAGGAATCAAGAGAAGTTAGTCCAGAGCCCTTCACCGGGAATTCGGCTACACTCGTTGGTTATACTAAGTGTATTGCAATTAGTTTTTTATTTTCACATTATTGTTCATAGATTAGCCGTACACCTATTCACCCCCCTCTAGGTGTACTTTCAAGGAGGACACTTGGTCCGATCTTACCTTTATGGAAGTTTGATTGAGTTCTTACATGCACACAAGAATACAGAATTTCAGATATACAAAAATAGAAGTGCAAGGTGCTCAATTCTACCGCAATAGTAAGTGGCTATGAGGGTCGTGATCCACAAGGAGGGACTAGCGATGGAAGCTTTTTAGTAAGTTCTCTTTTAGGCTACAAAGTATGGTTAAAGTTCTTCTTTTAGCTCTTAAAAAGAAAAGTGAAAAAGAGTTAAAGTCAAGTTAGGAAGAAAGTAATAGAATGAGAAGGTGAAGAAAAAAAGAAAATAAACAAATACAAAGAAATCGAAATGAGTGATGAAAGAGTTGGGTGTTGTTGGTGCTGGTGATCTAAACTAAAGAAATAAAAGAAAAGAAAGAAAAGATTAAAGAAATACTTACCTCCTCTGGTTAATGACTTACCTGGAACCATTGCATGTTCTACCTTGCTTCAGAAGCGTTCAACGCATAAAACATAAGATCGAGCTCAGTTCTCATTCGCATCACATCATCAAGACGAACAAGAATGAAATGATACGGAATCTTGAGGAGGAGAACATCATCATGTAATATCGTTGGCACTCACACAAACATAACTATATTGATGCTTCTAGATTCACTTGAATGTTCATCATAACCAAAAGAGAAAAAGTAGAAAGAAGAAGAAGAAAACAAAAGTAAAGACAAACATTAAAAAATTACCTTTTATTGCTTGCAAATATGATGGAAGAAAGGAGGAGGTACATCGGTGTCACTCTCAACATAAGCCTCTCTCTTACATGAATCTCAGTCTAAACTATACTTACAAAGAAATAAAAATTACATGAAAAGAAAATAAAAGCCTACATTACAAAGAATGGAAAAGTGGACTAAATTCTATCTCTACATGGTCGACCCCTGTATGCTCTGAAAATTCCAGTATTTATAGACAAAACCCAACGTATGAAAGCGAGCAAACGCTCCCCCTAACTCCCTAACAAAGCCACAGAAATGCGGCAATAGTCGCATTTTCACGGCATTCCTGTGGCCAGGTGGCCACAACCAAGTGGTGGGGGTCCCTGGTTTCGAGAGATTATTTTATCTTCAGCTGAATTTACAGTTTAAGTCTGAGATTTTGACGAAATGGCCTTTGATCTTTGGCTTCAACCGATTGATTTGTAGGGATTTGTCCTAACTAGTTTTCAACCAATTTGAACCGACCTGATCTGCCCTGATTTACTGACATCGAATTAATTCTGATTTAAATCAGAATTTTATGGGCTTTTGGGCTCATTTCTCTCCCCTCTCCTATAGTAATGGGCCTGCAAATAAATTAAACAATAATTAGGAAAAAGCAGAGTTTATTCTATAATAAGTATGAGAATATGATAATGAATGTGCAATATTAGCGACCGATCACACCCCTATGCCAATCTTTTGCTCGTCCTCGAGCAAAACAACTAAACAAAGAATTATTAGACCACTTTCGCAGGACACGCGATTGCACTGAGCTTGTGCAACAAGCCGTTAAACCTCTAAGTTTTCCTAGAGGACGAGTTTTGTCTCGTGAGGGTTTTCAGATGATTACACCCACAAAATCCGTAAAGAAAGAGAAAAAAAAGTTAGTATTTTGAAAACACATTTTGTAAGAAAAATAATTGAAATATTATTGTATGTTTTAAGTAATCTATAAGTTATAGGAAAATCGAATTTTTCATTCTTAAACTTAGTCTCTATTCAAAAATTTGTTATCAATCAAATAAGGAGTCAAATTATACTTCTCATCTAGTCTATTACTTTATCCGAAGTCATATGCACCTTGTGACCGTGAAAATTTTGACTAAGGGTTCTTTAACTCTAGGTCTTATGCTTTATATATAGATATATATATATATATATATATATATATATATATATATATTATATATATAATATATATATATATATATATATATATATATATATATATATATATATATATATATATATATATCTATATGTATGTATGTATGTATGTATGTATGTATGTGTGTGTGTGTGTGTATATATATTTGGTGGTATTATTTCTTAGTTCTATTAGGCTTTCTAATCTGCCCATGTAACGAGCCTTTAATCGATGACTCCCAAACCAAACGGTCTTAGGGCACCGGGTGAGAAAACACCCCAAGGACTTAAGGACTCGAGCAAATAAGGCCACAAAACTAAGGATTTTATTATATGAACCACTTTTAGGCGTGAATACTTATGCTTTATTAGGCACAAATACCCAGCTTAATCAGAGAATTTTTATATATATTTTTTTCTCAAACTTATCTAATCATTTTTCGCATAAATACTAAGGCTTGCTTAGGCCAAAGCACCTAGCTAATCAATAATTAGATTTGTTTATCTTTTATATATTTTTCTTTTTTTTATTTTTTTAAGGCATAAGAATCTTTATTTTTGAACCCTAAGTGTGTAAGTGTATAAGGTGTGCAGTATTTCTTCAAGATAAATATCAAGACTAAATTACTTTCACAATCTTTCTTCCTATCCTTAGAAATCAAACAAATAATCTTATTTTGATCAAGTATAAGAAATCCTAATTATGATTCTCCAATTCCTTAAAATTGACTTAATTTCTTACAAAAAATATGTCAAAATATTGTTTCTATTTTCGAAAGTTTTTAAAAGTAAAGAAAATGTTAATAATTTTTTATTTTCTTTTTTTATAAAAAGAAAAAAAATCAAAGTTATGTTAGACTCTCCCCCACACCTATCTCATACATTGTCCTCAACGTATGAATTAATGCATAGATGCATGAAAAAGAAGAAAGGGAAGGAAAATATTACCTTAAGGTGATGGTTCCGGTGGTGGTCTGATTGGTCCATGAAATGCGGCCCAATCGAATTTTCGTGGAGTTCGGAGGAACCCACCAGAAATCTCTCTTATATAACCCACTAAAATGATGTATATATGAACGGTTTTATTAAAAATTTAACCCCATCTAATTTTCAAATTTCATAATTAATTTCGGAGTCAATTTTGTCAACTGCCTTGTCCCAAAATGGAGTGTGAAAAGATTGAATGATTGACTTGGACTTAGGAAGTATGGGAACTAATACCAACTCAGGAAAGTGACTTAAGTCAAGTAAAGGTTCAGGAGTCCAGATCAGTTCAGGAAGTGGGTCCAAATCAAGAAGTTGAAACTTAAGTCCACATTCATTTTCCCACAATGGAATGTGACTTAATATTGGTGATTCAAGTTCAAGAATGAAAGGTGTGGGAATCAAAACTGACTCTAAAATATTACTCAAGTCGGGTAACAAAACAGGAGTCAATATTGATTCGGGAATTTGAACTGGATCATAAAATTGAGAATCTAGGTCACATTTCTCATTGAGTTCAATTTTATAAAAATGAGAACTTGCCAATTTGTCAATGGGACTTTCAAAAGTGTGAAATTGGTCAAGTTCAATACGATGATCATCAAAGATGGGTGATTCAATTTCATGATGAATTGGCACAGGATCCAATGTTGACTCGGGAAAAAGATTGAAATCAATTGAAGACACCGGAGTCATAATTGAATCAGGAAGTAGAATTAAATCACTAAGTTGAGGTTCATGAACATATTCATTCTCAAGTTCAATTTCAGGAAAGGGATAACTTGCCAAACTGTCAATGTCATTTTCAAAATTTGGAGTTTGGGCAAGTTCAAATGATTTTGCTGAAATGGAACCTTGTTTTCTAAAACAACATGACTCTTCGGCTCTAACAGAATGGTTAGCGACATCAGAAATGGTCAAACGGTGAGAACGTAGAGTTTGGACCATCATATCTATATCATGATTACGAGCGTTTTGAGCCTGAGTCATGGCTTCAAGCATCTTTTCATAGTTGATTGGTTCATCGTTTTGTTGCGATTGGTCTTGAAAAGATGAGGTGCTGTTTTGGAATTGGTGGTGAAATTGTGAGTCCATCAGATTTTATGATTGTTGTTTAGACTTACGCATACTCTTTTTCAAAATTGATGGTTTTCTATTTTGGACGGTGGAACTGAGTATGAATCTTGAAAATATTGTGGACAAGGTGGATAAGGAGGACAAATTGGTTGAAAATTGGACTCGGGGGAGGTGAATCCCCATTGACTCTGTGAAGAGTTGAAATTATTCTGGAAATTATGGTCATAAGATTGGGGGCATGAGTTATATTGATTCGGATAAGACCAATCCAGCACACTAGGTTGGTTAAAGTTATGATATGCCGGATTGGTAATATCCGAAAAAGAGATGTAATATGGATTACCTTTAAAATTGGAAAAATTATTGTTATAAGCCATATCACACAATAAAACATAAACAAATAAGCAAACAAAGAGAAAAATAATTCTAAACTAAGTTAGGGTAGACCTTTGACCTAGACGACTCCTAACTGGTTAGACTATCCACAGGAGGTATAATGCAGACTTTGACCACAAGCTAATCAGCCAGGTCAGGGCAAGATTGTGGGAGGCATCCGCGCAAAAGCGACGGGCCTAATTAAGCTAAACCACCAGCCTTTGGGGTTTCGCCCCTCAATCCCTTTCCTTAGACACTGATTTAGCAGGAGTCAAATTCTAACACATTCTCCCTTAAGGTAATCTCCTAATTGAGTCCGAGATGTCCCTAGGGCCAACGTCTACTCATTTTTAGTTAGGCGTTGGTTAGTGAGTGAGGAGATTATTTATGGGCTAAGAGAGGGTAATGACTTTCCCACCTTATCTTGTCTATGGGACAAGACCTTAAGATTGATTGTGCAAAGTGTGTAGGATAAAGAAAAGTAACATTCAATAAGCAAATAATCACTCAAGAATGTTTCCTAAACTATATGCTATGCAAACGTACCTTTTACTCCAACACTCTTTAACAGTAATATAAAATGTAAACAAATTAGACACGTGCCTAAATGCAAAGTCTAAACCATTTTTAGCATTTAACAAACATCATTTTACTGTTGTGGTTAGAAAGGAAGTACAGTGAGACAAACAAGAAAATTAATAGTTACAGATATTAAACTTTACAATTCAGCTAACCTGTAGAAAATACAGGTTAGTAGTTCACTCAGATTGCCATAGGAATGTAGCAAATCTGAGGGCTTCTTGGCTCTGCTTTCTTGAGCAGAGTCCAAGGCCACTTATATGTCCACTGCAGTAAAAGTTTCTTGTTGTTAAATTTATACACCAAAAATCAAGAAGAAGGTTAACCAAAAATGTAAACTTTAATGAGAATTACTTACCGTCCCTCCCCGGCAACGGCACCAAAATTTGATTGAGTTCTTACCTGCACACAAGAATACAGAATTTCAGAGATACAAAAATAGAAGTGCAAGGTACTCAATTCTACCGCATTAGCAAGTGGCTATGCGGATCGTGACCCACAAGGAGGGTCTAGCGATGGAAGCTTTTTAGTAAGTTCTCTTTTAGGCTACAAAGTATGGTTAAAGTTCTTCTTTTAGTTCATAAAAATAAAAGTGAAAAAGAGTTAAAGTCAAGTTAGGAAGAAAGGGCAGAATGAGAAGGTAGAGAAAAACAGAAAATAGACATATACAAAGAAATCGAAATGAGTGATGAAAGAGTTGGGTGTTGTTGGTGTTGGTGATCTAAACTAAAGAAATAAAAGAAAAGAAAGAAAAGATTAAAGAAATACTTACCTCCTCTGGTTGATAACTTACCTGGAACCCTTGCATGTTCTACCTTGCTTTAGAGGCGTTCAACGCATAAAACATAAGATCGAGCTCAGTCCCCATTCGCATTACATCATCAAGACGAACAAGGATGAAATGATATGGAATCTTGAGGAGGAGAACATCATCATGTAATATCGTTGGCACTCACACAAACATGACTATACTGATGCTTCTAGATTCACTTGAATGCTTATCATAACCAAAAGAGAAAATTAGAAAGAAGAAGAAGAAAATAAAAGTAAAGACAAACATAAAAAATTACCTTTTATTGCTTGCAGAAACGATGGAAGAAAGGAGGAGGTAAATCGGTGTCACTCTCAACATAAGCCTATCTCTCTTACTTACATGAATCTCAGTCTAAACTATACTTACAAAGAAATAAAAATTACATAAAAAGAAAATAAAAACCTACACTAAAAAGAATGGAAAAGTGGATTAAATTCTATCTCTGCATGGTCGTCCCCTATACGCTCGAAAAATCCCAATATTTATAGGCAAAACTCAACGTAGGAGAGCGTACGAAGATAGGGGAAGCAAACGCTCCCCCTAACTCCCTAACAAAGCCGCGAAAACGTAGCAATTGCCGCATTTTCGCGGCATTCTTGTGGCCAGGTGGCCACAGCCGAGTGGTGGGGGTCCCTAGTTTCGAGAGATTATTTTATCTTCAGCTGGATTTGCAGTTTAAGTCCGAGATTTTGACGAAATGGCCTTTGATCTTTGGCTTCATCCGATTGATTTGTAGAGATTTATTCTAACTGATTTTCAACCGATTTGAACAGACTTGATCAGCCCTGATTTACTGACTTTGAATTAATTCTGATTTAAATCAGAATTTGATAGGTTTTTGGGCTCATTTATCTTCACTCTCCTTTAGTAATGGGCCTGCAAATAAATTAAACAATAATTAAGAAAAAGCAGAGTTTATTCTATAATAAGTATGAGAATATGATAATGAATGTGTAATATTAGCGACCGATCAAAGTTGATGCAAATGCAAAGGCTTAAAATGCCTTACTTTAGCATTAAATGAGTATGTCCTAACACGGGTTATCCATTGTAAATCTACCTATGAGATTTGACAACACTTATTGGTCACTCATGAGGGAACATCACAAGTCAAGAGAGCTAAAATTGATCTCTTGCGTTCTCAGTATGAAAATTTTAAAATGCAGGAAAATGAATCTATTGATGATATGATTGCTAAGTTTACTAAAATCACAAATGCTCTTACTTCACTAGGTGATGAAATCAATAACGACTAAAAGGTGCGTAAGGTAATTCGTGCACTCCCTCAATCATGGGAAATCAAAGCTACCACCTTGAAGGAATTGAATGACAAAGACGATATGGAGCTCATAAGTCTTATTGGTAATCTTAAGACTCGTGAGATGGAGAAAAAGGCTAGAGAAGAAACGATGCCTCAAAAGAAAAAGTTTATTTCTTTCAAGTCTACCTCCAACATCTCTGATGATGAAGAAGATAAAGAGAACGATGAAGAGCTATCTCTTCTTGTGAGAAATGTAAAAAGAATGTATCACAAGAAAAAGCTCAACTATAGAAGGCGATGGGAAGGGAAGGAGGAGAAGAAAATTATATGCTACAACTGTCGAAAACCTGGACACATCATTGCCGAATTTCAGATTTCATGAACAAGGTATCTTCCTCCATGAAGCAAAAGAAGCCGTTTGTAAAAAAGGCGTTCAAAGCCACTTAGGATTTGGAAAGTGAATCCGAAGATGAAGTTGACACGGCTAACCTGTGTTTCATGGCAAACACACCTAAGGTAACTCCCGAACCATCTTATGATGACACTGAAATAAGCAAAGAAGAGCTATTACAAGCTTTCATTGAACTTTCAGAAAATTATGATTGTAAGAAGAAAGAATATTTGAAATTGAAAAAGGAAAATGAAATGCTTAACAATCATATTACTATTATTACAAGAGAAAAAGATGAATTATCTTCCACTATTATTTTAACACAAAGAGATTTTGATGCATATAGAGTTTCATGTAAAGCTAAATATCCTAAAATTGATGAAAATGAGATTTCTATGTTAAAAACTAAAATAAGTGCTTTGAGAAATATTTTAAAAGAATGAGCTTTTAACAATACTAAACTAGAAGAAATATTTTCAAAGAAACGCACGCTCACTTCACATGTTCATCATGCCAACACATCACATGTCAATCATGCTAAAACATCTCATGTTCACAAATCACATGCTCATAAACCACATGGTCATTATGCTTTTAAATATGAAAAAATTTATAAATATACTTATTGTGGCAGAAATGGTCATTTAACCAAATTTTGTTGTGATCATATAAATAGTATGAATAATCATGTTTGGGTTCGAAACACTAATATTTTAGGACCCAAGAAAATGTGGGTACCGAAATCAACTATTCAATCATTTGATATAGGTACACACCAAGACTCAAAGACGTAAAGAGCGGTGGTACCTTGATAGTGGTTGCTCACGGCATATGACATGAGACATCAATAATTTCGCAACCCTATCAAGGTATGTTGAAGGTGCCACCTTCACCTTCGGAGATGACTCCAAGGGCACCATCATCGGTATAGGTAACATCAAGATTGGAACATCTCCTTTAATTGAAAATGTAGTTCTTGTTAATGGGCTTAAACATAATTTACTTAGTATTAGTCAACTATGTGATCGTGGTTCTAAAGTTGTTTTTGATGATTCTCCTTACAATATTTATGATTGTAAAACTAATGAATGCATTCTCACTAGATTTCATGAAAATAATGTCTACATTATTGATATGCTTAATTTGGATTGCACTACACAATATTTAAATATTTTTGATGAGATTTCATCGTTATGGCATAGAAGATTAGGCCTTGCTTCTTTTGATCATCTATCTAGAATAAATTTTAAGGAATCAGTGAAGGGTATTCCTCATTTGAAATTTGAGAAGGACCGCATTTGTGATGCGTGCCAACTTGGGAAACAAACCAAGTCCTCCTTCAAACCAATTAAGGATATCATGACATCTAGGTTATTAGAATTGATTCACATAGATCTATTTGGACCAACTAAAACTAAAAGTTTAAATGGTAATAGATATGTATTTGTTTTAGTCGATGATTTCTCTCGTTTCACATGGATTTTCTTTTTGGAGCATAAAGATCAAACTTTTTCATATTTTAAGATTTTTCAAAAAAGGGTTGAAAAAGAAAAAGGTCTTTCAATTTTACGCATAAGAAGTGATAGAGGTGGTGAGTTTGTCAACCAACTCTTTATGACTTATTGCGATGAAAATGAAATTAAGCATAAATGTCATGTCCTAGAACCCCACAACAAAATGGAGTCGTTGAATGGAAGAATAGAACTCTTCAAGAAATGGTTAGGACCATGATAAGTGAATACGGGCTCACTCAATATTTATGGGCCGAAGCCTAAACACCACATGCTATATATCGAACTGAATTTGCCTTTGTAAAAATACTTCCAAAACTTCCTTTGAAATGTATCATTTGAGAAAACCAAATGTATCGTATTTTAAAGTTTTTGGATGCAAATTTTTTGTTTTGAACATCAATGATAATTTGGGAAAATTTGATGCTAAGGCTTTTGAAGCAATTTTTGTTGGCTATTCTAGCACTAGCAAAGTATATAGAGTGTTCAATAAATATTCTCTTACAATTGAAGAATCTATGCATGTTAAGTTTGAAGAGTCTAATGCATTTGTTAAGAATGTTGTACAGATTGATTCTTTAGGCGAAGACATGGAGAAAATATCCTTGATGGACTCACCCATCCAAGAAGACAAGCAAGAACCAAATGGTGATATTCAAAAGGATGAAGAGGAAGTTCAAAAGGATGAAGTGGAACCATCACCACTTCCTAAAGATTGGAGATACGCTACAAATCATCCCAAAGATCTCATCATAGGTGATGTATAAAAGGGGGTAACCACTCGCTCCAAACTCTATGATTTGTGTGGGCATTATGCATTCATATCTCATTTTGAACCCAAAAACATCCTCGAAGTCGAGGGTGACTCATATTGGTTGCTTACTATGCAAGAAGAGCTCAATCAATTTGAACGCAACCAAGTTTGACATCTTGTTCTTAGACCCCATGATAGACCAATTATTGGTACTAAGTAAATTTTTAAGAACAAGTTGGATGAGTCAGGAAATATTGTTAAGAATAAAGCTAGGTTAGTGGCCCAAGGTTACACCCAAGTTGAAAGTATCGACTTTGAGGAGACCTTTGCACCCGTAACACGGCTAGAAGCCATGCGGATCACACTAGCTTATGCATCCTATAAAAATTTTAAACTTTTTCAAATGGATGTAAAAAGTGCATTTTTAAATGGTGTTATTGAAGAGGAAGTATATGTCGAACAACCCCCCGATTTTTTTGATCATATACATCCAAATTTTGTTTTCAAACTAGATAAGGCATTGTATGGTTTAAAACAAGCTCCAAGAGCTTGGTATGAAAGACTTTCTTCTTTTCTTTTATCAAATGATTTTGTTAAGGGCAAAGTAGACACCACTTTATTTACTAAACATGTTGGTAGTGACATTCTATATTGATGATATCATCTTTGGTTCTACTAATGGATCTCTTTGCAAGGAGTTTGAATCATGTATGCAGCATGAATTTGAAATGTCTATGATGGGTGAATTGAACTATTTTCTTAGACTCCAAATCAAGCAAAGGAGTGATAGGATCTTCATAAGTCAAGTCAAGTACACTAAGGAACTCATCAAGAAATTTGGACTTGAAGGCTCAAAAACTTGCAACACTCCCATGGCTACTATTACCAAGCTTGATAAGGATGACCAAGATAAGAGTGTGACATAAAATTATATAGAAGCATGATTGATAGTTTATTGTATTTAACGGCTAGTAGGCTGGATGTTATGTTTAGTGTGTATCTTTGTGCTAGATTCCAATCTTGCCCTAAAGAATCCCACTTTATTGCGGTAAAACGCATTATTTGATACCTTAAAGGCACTATTGGAATGGGTCTATGGTACCCGAAGGCCGGACAATTCTCAATGACGAGTTTTTCGGATGCCGACTATGCGGGTTGTAGAGTAGATAGGAAGAGCACAAGTGGAACTGTTGGCCCGGAGGTCTTCCTCTCTAGTTTTGATGATGATTAACTCATATAGTTATGTTTACTAATAATCTTGTGATTTTAGTTTCAGATCATGTAATAAGATATTAGTTGGTGATTGCTTCAAAAAGAGGAGTTTGGAAGCCTTCACTTGGTGATTCTCGAGCCCAAGCGTCAAGATCATTCATAGCCATGCTTGTTGGATCACGGAGTTTGGACCGAGTCGGCTTGAAGATTGAAGATCGTCAAGAAGACTTAGGTATCCTAGTGTTTAGTGTGTTTAGATCCATTTGTAAAGATAAGAATAGTTGATATGCTCAAGTGCATAACACACACAAGTTTTATGTTTTGGATTTGGTTTTCATGAATGGATTGATCAAAACAAGTTTATATTGTTTTTATGTATATTAGATGTGCTCTATATACATACATGCTTACATGACTTATACAAACTCAGTTTGACATACCTATTCATGTAGTTTTATGTTTTGGTATTTTTAACAAAACATATTTTTGGATTTAAAAACAAAAACTATGATATATATATGTTTCATGTATATTGGACTTATGTCCATATGCAACATGCTTCAATGTGTTTAAATATCATGTTTTTGTATTTCTATGAGTTTTAGGAAAAATCAAATTTCCTATTGAAAAATCCAAGTTTGATAAAATACAAGTTTTGGGTTTTGGTAAAAATGTTAAAACACAAAAATAATTCAAATTGCTTAATATTTGAGTTGAAATTTTTATCACATGTTTATATATCAATGCAAAATTGTAAAACTATTTTTGGGGATTTTTAGAAGAGATAAAAGAATTTTTAAAAATATTTTTAACCCCAGTTTCTGACGCAGAACAGTGACTGACAGGCCAGGTCGGCCGACCGCACGGTCGACCGAACCAAGCGCCGGTCGACCGTGCGGTCGACCGACGTGCACAGAGCTGTGCATGTCTGGCAGCACAGTGGGCCGGTCGACCGGACCAGAGAGCTTTGCTCTCTGTATCTGGGCGGTCGACCGGGCGGTCGACTGAGATTGCCCAACGGTCATATTTATGACCGTTGGCGGTCGACCGGCCGGTCGACCACCAGCCTGTCAGGCTGACAGATCAGCCTAACGGCTAGTTTCTGGTTTTGGCCTATATAAACCCCATTTCTTTGGGATTTTGGCTAAGATTTTCAAGCTAAAATTTTTTGAGTTTCTCCATTATTTTAAACAAGTTTTCAAAAGAGTTTAAGTGCCAGAAGATCAATCTTATTTGTTTTAAGTGTTTTGTTTATTTCAAAGAAATTAGGGTTTTGGGAATTAGTTTTTGATCTAAACTTCTATATCTTTTTGGTGTTTTCCCAAGAGAATTTCTTTGATCAAAACACTTGTTTTCACACTTGAGCTTATCTTCTATCATATTCTATTTAGGATCTTTGTTTTATGGAAAAGAGATTGTTTGAGGTTGATTGAGCCTCCAAGTTGTACACCTTTACTTTTGTTGTATCCCTCTTTGGTGGAGGTTGATCGGGTGATTGGTTTGCTTCCTCTTTGGTAGAGGTTGAGATTGTGATTTGCTTCCTCTAGTGAGAGGTGGAGTTTGGTTTGTAACCCTCTTCGGTAGAGGTGTTTGTGGTTGTTTGGCTACGGGCCTACCCCTCGGTTGTGAGGCGGTGTTTGAGAGAGGAGTTCGGTACTCCCTTGTTGTAAAAATCCTCCTCGGTGGAGGTTCCCTCGGTGGGAGTCCTCGGTGGACAAGATAGTGGATTAGAAATCCTTCTCGGTGAAGGCGGGGACGTAGAGCTAGGGGCTCGAACCTCGAAACATATCCTTGTGTTTGCGTTTGATCCATTGTCTCTCTAACTCTTTCTCTTTTATTTGTGCAAAGCATCAATCATTCATTCATATCTTATTGCTTGCATTTGTGCCTTGCATTATTTCATATTGTTGATCCTTATATGCTTGGCTTGCTTGTGTGTGTGCCTCACTTATACTTAACCACAAGAGCTTCATATAGCACCTCAACCCTTATATAGGGGAATCAAGAGGAGTTAGTCCAGAGCCCTTCACGGGGAATTCGGCTACACTTATTGGTTGTATTAAGTGTGATTGCAAAATTGTTTTAGCTTCCACATTTAGTTTCTAGATTAGCATTATCACCTATTCACCCCCCCTCTAGGTGATTTTTCAATTGGTATCAGAGCCTACGCTCCTGATACTTAGGCTTAACATCCTAAGAGTGAGATCCTTTGTTTGCTAGTCTATCATTTGCATTTGCTTGTTTCCACACATATAGTTTGGACCCATGGACTTCATGACCCCACCTATGTTTGACCCTTCTAACATTGTTGTTTGGAAGATTAGGATGTCCGTTTATTTACAAACCCTAGAATATAAGGTTCACCTTGCCATTACCAAGGAATCCTACCTTAGTGATAGCAAGCATATAGGGGCCAATGCACAAGCCCTTGAGGCCATTAAAAGCACGCTATCTAAAGAATATCTTTTGCTTGTTTCTAATCTTGATTCCGCCTTTGCAGTGTGGAACAAGTTGACAACCACTACCACCTCCGAGCTTCAAATGCCAATCCAACACGAGGAGGAGTCTAGTGGAGAATCTGAGTCACAATGCTTCATGATCCAGGGAATGACTCCCTTGAGGTACAATCGGAAACTCAACTAGATAGTTTTGATTCTAGTTCTTCATGTGATGAATTTGTTGATGCCCATGCTTTGAATGAAGAACTATCTATTGTGTGTGAAAAATTAATTGAAAAATATAAGATTTTGAAAAAGAAAAGTCTAGGCCTTAACAATGAAAATAAAAATTTGATTTCTAGACTTGACATTGTTTTACAAGAGAAAGAGGAGATTTCTAATGAAAGGGATTCATTGAAATCTCAACTTGAACTTGTTTTAAAAGAAAATAAAATTTTAAAATCTAAAAATAATTGTGATGATGTGTTAAAGAAAAATGAGTTTTTATCTTCAAAAGTAGATTTTATTTTAAAAGATAATGATTCTTTAAAAAGAGAAATTGATTTTATTTCAAAAGAGTTAGAAATTTGTTTAAATAAAATAAATCTTTGAAAAATGATATTGTTTCTCATGTTTGCCATGCTAGTGTAGTAACACACACTTCACCTATTGTATGTGCCACCTCTTCTTTAATTGAAAAAGATATATCTATGCTTAAGAAGAGTGTTGATTGTTTGGGCTCCACTTTGAGCCAATGTGTAGTGGGTCATACATGTTTGGAATCTTTGTTTCGAAAGAAACAAGTTCCATCTATTATGCATGCACACCCATCACGGCATACACATGCTCCTCACGGACACCATCACACATTGTATGCTCATGTGTACACTTGTACACATTGTGGACGTAAGGGCCACCTTGCTAAATTTTGCTATGATCGTATACATGTTTCTAATTTAGCAAATAAATTTGTTTTGGTTAGAGAAGGGACTAACTCCCATGGACCCAATAAGATATGGGTACCAAAGACCACCCCTCTTGTTTATGATGTAGGTGTGGGCTCTCACATGATGTGAGAGTAGAGGTACTTTGGAGTGGATGCGTTCCGAGCTTCAAGGAAATCAATTGGATGCATCACTTTCAAGGGATGTTTGGTGGGAGGACCACCTTGTTTTGGAGACAAGGAAAGTTGCCTTGTAGGTTTTGGTAACGATCCCTAACTCCCATTTATTTACATGCTTTTCATGTTCATTATTTATAGCATGCTTTGATGTTTATCAATTATTATGAAAATGCCATGATTATTAGACTCTTGATATACATGTATAGCCTTTAAGACACCCATGTTTAATATGGATTATTATTTTTGTGTTCTCACCATTGTTTAGCTATCATGTTTATCATAGCTCTAATAACATGTGGATTGACATAATAATCATGTTTATATTTTTCATGTTGATTATGTCTTGTTTTTTATGCTTCATGTTTTGAATATATGTTTAAATGTTAGTTTTCATTAAGACTAGGTATATATTTGTACATATAGTGGGCCACAAATAAATCTATATATGTTTGAGCTTGAATGCTTATTTGAACCCATTAGATGTGCTAGTATAGTCTAGTTTTGATGATCTATGCATTTTAAACTTGTATTCCCATTTAGGTTTTGTTTTATGATCATGTGTTTTCATTTCATGTATATGTCTATTTTGTCAAACTTTAAGATATACATGTATACCCCTTGAGTCATTTGCTTTTCATGCAAATCTATACATATGGACTCAATTGTGTTCAGGGATATGTATGTATACTTTTTGTGTTGACAAATCGTACATATACCTTGAAATAAAATTGTTTTAATGAAAATTTAGTTTTTCATATTTTCATGTTTCCATGTGTTTATGTTTAACTTCATGTATATGTCCATTTTATCCAAATTATTGTTTATACATATACATCCTTTTGAGCCACGTGCCTTCATGCATATATCTTTATGGACTCATTGTGTTTGGATATGTATGTATACTTTAGTTTGTATAGGACATACATATACCTTGAAGATTAAATAGTTTTGATGATTTTCATGTTTTCATGTTTCAAGGAATTAATTGAGCTTAATTGAAATCTTTCATGATTATGATCTTCACATCTTATTTGTACACTCACATTTCTTGTTTACTCATGTCTTGTTTTCATGAGTTATATTTATGCTTCATTGATTATGAGTGTTAGCTATTTTGTGAATTTCATGTTTTTATGAAAAATAATTTGTTTTTATTCCTTACTTGAAGGATTTCATACTAGTTAACAAGTTTTTCCATTTAACTAATTCGTATTCTTCATTTTGGTAGAGTTTTTCAAACATACTTCAATTTTCAAACCTATTTTTGAAAACCCCTACCATCCAAGGGTGGTTGGATGGGTATGCTTTATATTGAAAATCATTTTAAACTTGAACATGATTGGGAGGATAGGTTATATGAGTTATACTTTGATATTATTGTTGTTTCAATTGGTATCATTGGATTCTTTCAATTGGTATCAATTTTGACCTTTCTTATATACTCATATATGTTTGTATGTATATATGCTTTCAATTCCAATAGTATCAATTTCGATTGGTATTAAACTTTTCATACATATATATGTTTTATTTGTGCTTATTATATCCCTATATCTTTAAGCACAAAATTTTGTTTATGCTAAAGTTTGAGTTTTTAACTTTGTTTCAATTGATTCAATTTTTCAATTGGTATCTTAATTCGAGCTTATGCATTATTTTTGTTTGTATTTCATAAAGGGGGAGAAATTTTGATTTCATATTTCAATTGGTATTTGTATTTCCACTCCCTTGCTTTATGATAGAAAATAAAAATTTTAAATTGATATCATATACTTAAAAAGAAAAATACTCTCTTTTGATATCAAGATGTTTATTTGAATGTTTTAAAAATGGTATCTCAAAATTTTGTTTAAAAAAAATAAATACAAAAGTTTTGATTTGTATTGCCTATATGCAAGGAGAGCTTAACATCTCTTCTACATATAGATTCATGTTGAGTGTATCTTGTATTGAGGAGCTTGACATCTCTTCTTTATGTGGTACACGTGTGTAGGGGGCGCTTCACATCTCCTCTTATGCGTTGCATAGTGTACGTTATGTGAATTAGGGCTTGTCATCCCTCCTTCATGTAATGTATCTATGTAGGAAAGCTTCACATCTTCCTCTTCATGAATGTATATAGCATATACCAATTATTTATTGATCTATGTTTACCTTCAATTGGTATCAAGATGATACTTTGACATATTTTCAATTGATATCTTAATTGATTGTCACCCCTATATTGATATTTTTTGTTTTAGACAAAAAGGGGGAGAAAAATTTATTGATTTAGTTTTGTTTTACCCCTTTATTGATGATTGACAAAAAGGGGGAGAAAGTTTTTGAGTTTGATTGAGTTTTATATATGCATATTTATGTTATGCATATACTAAGTTTAATTTAGTTTAATTTAATTGGTATCTAGAGCATGTTTTGTTTTTGAAAATTTCATTGGTATCTAGAGTCTTTTATTGTTGTCATTCATTGCATATTTATGTTTATTTGTTTATGCATGAGTTAAGGGGGAGTTTCTTTGAAGCTTAACTTTAATCCATGCATATATAACTCCATGAGTTTTGTCATCATCAAAAAGGGGGAGATTGTTGGCCCGGAGGCCTTCCTCTCTAGTTTTGATGATGATTAACTCAAGTAGTTATGTTTACTAATAATCTTGTGATTTTAGTTTCAGATCATGTAACAAGATATTAGTTGGTGATTGCTTCAAAAAGAGGAGTTTGAAAACCTTCACTTGGTGATTCCCGAGCCCGAGCGTCAAGATCATTCATAGCCATGCTCGTTAGATCATGGAGTTTGGACCGAGTCGGCTTGAAAATTGAAGATCGTCAAGAAGACTTAGGTATCCTAGTGTTTAGTGTGTTTAGATCCATTTGTAAAGATAAGAATAGCTGATATGCTCAAGTGCACAACACACACAAGTTTTATGTTTTGGATTTGGTTTTCATGAATGGATTGATCAAAACAAGTTTACTTTGTTTTTATGTATATTAGATGTGCTCTATATACATACATGCTTACAAGACTTATACAAACTCAGTTTGACATACCTATTCATGTAGTTTTATGTTTTGGTATTTTTAACAAAACATATTTTTGGATTTAAAGACAAAAAACTATGATATATATATGTTTCATGTATATTGGACTTATGTCCATATGCAACATGCTTCAATGTGTTTAAATATCATGTTTTTGTATTTCTATGAGTTTTAGGAAAAATCAGATTTCCTATTGAAAAATTCAAGTTTGATAAAATACAAGTTTTGGTTTTTGGTAAAAATGTTAAAACACAAAAATAGTTCAAATTGCTTGATATTTGAATTGAAATTTTTATCACATGTTTATATATCAATGCAAAATGGTAAAACTATTTTTGGGGATTTTTAGAAGAGATAAAAGAATTTTTAAAAATATTTTTAACCCCAGTTTCTGACGCAGAACAGTGACTGACAGGCCAGGTCGGCCGACCGCACGGTCGACCGAACCAAGGGCCGGTCGACCGTGCGGTCGACCGACGTGCACAGAGCTGTGCATGTCTGGCAGCACAGTGGGCCGGTCGACCGACCGGTCGACCGGACCAGAGAGCTTTGCTCTCTGTATCTGGGCGGTCGACCGGGCGGTCGACTGAGATTGCCCAACGGTCATATTTATGACCGTTGGCGGTCGACCGGTCGGTCGACCGCCAGCCTGTCAGGCTGACAGATCAGCCTAACAGCTAGTTTCTGGTTTTGGCCTATATAAACCCCATTTCTTTGAGATTTTGCTAAGATTTTCAAGCTAAAATTTTCTGAGTTTCTCCATTGTTTTAAACAAGTTTTCAAAAGAGTTTAAGTGCCAAAAGATCAATCTTATTTGTTTTAAGTGTTTTGTTTATTTCAAAGAAATTAGGGTTTTGAGAATTAGTTTTTGATCTAAACTTCTATATCTTTTTGGTGTTTTCCCAAGAGAATTTCTTTGATCAAAACACTTGTTTTCCACACTTGAGCTTATCTTCTATCCTATTCTATTTAGGATCTTTGTTTTGTGGAAAAAAGATTGTTTGAGGTTGATTGAGCCTCCAAGTTGTAC
Source organism: Agave tequilana (assembly GCA_038442645.1). NCBI lineage: Eukaryota > Viridiplantae > Streptophyta > Magnoliopsida > Asparagales > Asparagaceae > Agave > Agave tequilana. The sequence continues at coordinate 315,407 of JAVJIF010001196.1, forward strand.
ACCCTTACTTTTGTTGTATCCCTCTTTGGTAGAGGTTGATCGGGTGATTGGTTTACTCCCTCTTTGGTAGAGGTTGAGATTGTGGTTTGCTCCCTCTAGTGAGAGGTGGAGTTTGATTTGTAATCCTCTTCGGTAGAGGTGTTTGTGGTTGTTTGGCTACGGGCATACCCCTCGGTTGTGAGGCGGTGTTTGAGAGAGGAGTTCGGTACTCCCTTGTTGTAAAAATTCTCCTCGGTGCAGGTTCCCTCGGTGGGAGTCCTCGGTGGACAAGATAGTGGATTAGAAATCCTCTCGGTGAAGGCGGGGACGTAAAGCTAGGGGCTCGAACCTCGAAACATATCCTTGTGTTTGCGTTTGATCCATTGTCTCTCTAACTCTCTCTCTTTTATTTGTGCAAAGCATCAATCGTTCATTCATATCTTATTGCTTGCATTTGTGCCTTGCATTATTTCATATTGTTGATCCTTATATGCTTGGCTTGCTTGTGTGTGTGCCTCACTTATACTTAACCACAAGAGCTTCATATAGCACCTCAACCTTATCTAGGGGAATCAAGAGGAGTTAGTCCAGAGCCCTTCACGGGGAATTCGGCTACACTTGTTGGTTGTATTAAGTGTGATTGCAAAATTGTTTTAGCTTTCGCATTTAGTTTCTAGATTAGCATTATCACCTATTCACCCCCCTCTAGGTGATTTTTCAGGAACATGTCAAATTCTCGGTAATTGTCTTGTTTCATGGTCTTCCAAGAAACAAATTCGGTTGCCCTCTCAACCGCCGAGGCGGAGTATGTTGCGACGGGGGCATGTTGTGCTCAAGTCCTTTGAATGAAACATAACTCTCCTTTATGACCATATTAAATATTTTGTGATAATACTAGTACAATTCATATGACTAAGAATGCAAATCAACATAGTAAGACCAAACACATAGAGATTAGATATCACTTTCTTAGGGATCATTTTGAGAAAGGTGATATTGATATTGATATTGATTATGTTTCTACTTATTTTCAACTTGTCGATATTTTTACCAAACTACTAGATTATAATAGATTTTCCTTTATTTGTGGTAAATTAAATGTTTGTGTTATGAATTCATAAAATTTTTACAAATACTTGTCAAAAATTGTTTATTAAATTTGACCCTTTTTGATGCATGACAAAAAGGGGGAGAAATACTTTTTAGTTATTATTTCTTTCTCATGCCATTTTTATTCTTTTTCATGCAAAATTGGTAAAGTACATATTCTTGGTATATGGCATGATTTGAGTGGGAGCTTTCAAGCTCTTTTTCTTTTTCTTTTTTGTTAAATAACTCACATGTTTTGTCATCATTAAAAAGGGGGAAATTGTTGGCCCAATGGCACAATCACCCGGTTTTAGAGTTTTGATGATTACAAAACATATATAGTTATTTGTACTAATCATGTTTAAGTGTTTAAGATTGTTTCAGGGTTCTAAAGATTCAAAATGTTTTCTTCCTTAAAGGAAGGTGGTGTTGACTCAAGTTGACTCAATACGGGATTAAGAATTTAAGTTATTCAACGATGCATATGGAAAAGCCCAAATTGAAGATCTTGTAATCACCTAGAATCATTGTAAGAATTAGTATGCTAAAGAGTAAGGATATGATAATTATGCTCAAGAAAATACACACACACAAAATACACTCTTCAAATATAAGTTTTTGGTTATGTTGGTTTTGGTGTATGTTTGATTAATATACATGTTTTAAAATATTTTAAATTTTTATATCTAGTTTAAAACATGAATTTCATCTCCTATAGCATGATACTTAAACTTTAAACCATTTAAAAATATTTCAAAATTCAAAAACCTCTTTCATATCTGTTTCAGGCCTTTACGATCGACCTGTACTGTTTCAGGCCAGATCGGTCGACCGTCCGGTCGACCGGGCCTTATGGCCTTGGGTGTGCACGTCTGTGCACGTCTGTCGGTCGACCGGGCGGTCGACCGATAAACCCTGCGATCGACCGACCGGTCGACCGACTGCATGACCCTAATTCTCGGGTTTTGCCGATCGACTGGGTCGGTCGACCGACAGTTCAATATTTTGTTTTAAAAATAGCCGACGGTCGATCGAAGCCAACGGCTCTTTGCCAAATGGCTTGCCGGTCGACCGGCCGGTCGACCGACAGTTGTCCAGATTGGCCAAACGGCTATATTTTGGATCTGTTTTATTTTCTAGTGTTTCCAACGGCAATTTCTTGTTTCCTAGTGGCTAAACTCACCCCTAATGACCTAGTATCAATTATGAATGATATTTATCCATTCCCTATAAATAGAGGTCATTGGTCTTTGATTTTACACAAGAAATATTCCCAAGTTTTAAGTGTTTTCAAGAGAAGAAGTGTTTCATTGTTTTTCATTTTTAAAATTCTTTCAATTGCAAAAGTTTTCAGTTGGTTTTCAAGTCTCCTTAGTCTTTACTACTAAAATTTTCTCTCACTTTATTCCTTGAGCCAAAAATCTTATTCCACTCTATAAGAGGTTGTAAAAGAGAGTTTGTGGTCTTTTGATTACCAAGTGATTATTGTACTTGTGACTACACTACCTCTGGACTAGAGGAGTGTGATTGAGGAGTTGGGTACTCCCTAATGATTGTAATCCTTTGTGAAAATTATAGTGGATCGGAAATCCTTCTGGGTGAAGGCGGGAACGTAGAGCTGGGTGCTCGAACCTCGAAACAAATCTCTGTGTTTGTGATTGATTTACTTTTGTCTTTCTCTTTCTATTCATTCATTCTCATATTGTCAATCTATACTCTTACAATAAGATTGCATTACGCAACTAAAACTCTTATTTAGAGAAATCACGAGGAAGAAGTTCAGAGTCCGTCACGGGGTATACGGATTCTAGTCTTGCTTTAAGTGATTGTCGCATCATCTCATTTTTAATTTGTGCATTATTTGTATATTGATTAGCACTACACCTATTCACCCCCCCTCTAGGTGTAATTTCATATGGCCCGTACCATATACTTTCGCATACAAGTCGAGCGAGGTTGGTTATTGGAAATGATGGGAATGACGAACCATGTTTAGAATGAGTCCCATGCATGCTCGGGACAACGGTCCAGGAGTATCCAGTACTGAGTCAGAACGTACCGCTAGGTGCTGGGACTGAATATATGCCCAAAGGTCTTAGTATAACGGCCGAACAGGAATAGAGTGTTACCGTTCCCCACAGGGATATATCCAGGGGATAATAGCACACCCGACAGGCAGGCAAGGGGGTAGGGGTCCCAGTACACCCCTCAGAAGCGCCTGGTGGCCCCCAGGTCGAATCCAACAGGAGTTAGTTATACAACATATGTATGACCACCATAAACACAGAAGCTATATCGATACCCATCAATTTCCCCCGTCCCGGTGTAAGTTGTTTAAATATAACAGAGTGTCAAATAATAAGTCCACAGGGTATTCACAAAAGTCCAATATCCATGGTTATCCTATTACGGAGGTCAACAGGAGTATAATATCATGAGTAATGTCAGGAGCCTCCCTATTTCAGGGGTTCAAGTATATAAGAGTTCAGGAGTACAGGAGCTCAGGAGTACCAAATGTTTGGCAATAATATAATAATCATGTCAAGTCCCCGTAAAAGTAATAGTCATGAATATGCCATATAATACAGGTATCAGGGGTGATAATGTCCGGTCAAGGGTCACGATGTCAGGTCAATGTACTTGTACCACATGAAAGCATATCAAGTAAGGGTTAACATGTGTCATATACCGGGGGTCAGGATCAGGTGACAAGTATGACATATATCAAGTACTGGTGTCTAATATCAAGTGCTGTGGATCAGATATCAAATATAACATATCAAGTGCCGTTGTCATATATCAAGTACCTAGATCAAGTATCAAATATAATATATCAAGTGCAGGTGCCATAAATCATGCATCAAGTATAACATGTCAAGTGTCAGGTAAATACCGAGTACAATACCATCTATAAGCTTGTATAGCAAGAAATCATGTACTAAATATTACATCAGCAAGTGTTAGGCATATTACGGTAATAATAAGATGTCCACATATAAATATCATGCTATAAATTAAGTGTTATTATTTTTAAGTTTAATATAAACACTCGCCTGAAATCGGAATGAAATACCAGGTTATAATCCGAGAAATTCGCGAACCAGTGCGAGCAAGCCACTAGCCATATGTATATATTAAAATATATAAATATAATATTTTATATAATTATTACAGAGGGAATGAGAGAGGAGAGACAGGGAGAGAGAAAGTTGTAGGAAGGAGAGAGAGAAAATAGGGTATTTATAGAAAGGAATTAGGAATTAAAAGGGAAGGGTATTGATTGTTGATATGGGAAAGTAATTTAGGGGTGAAGTGGAGGGTATTTTAGGGATGTGGAAAGTGAGTTTATTTAGGGAAAGAAAGAGAAAAAAAAGAAAGAAAGAATAAAGAAGGAAAGAAGAAAGAAGGAAAGAAAGAAAAAATGGAGGGGAAGGGGAGGTGGCCAGCGGCCGGCCACTGCCGGCGGCCTAGCGGCAGCGGCGACGCCGCCAGGGGAAGGGGCGTGCGTGCTGGCCTAGGGGAGGGGAGGAGGTGTGTGGTTTGTTTGGTGGTTGTTGTTGTTTGGTGAAGTGGGTGGTGGTGGTAGTTGATGGTGGTGGTGATTGTGGTGGTTGTTGGAGGTGGTGGGGAGTTAGAGGAGAAGGAGGAGGTGATGATGGGCTGGTTGGAGTGGTGGATTTGATGGAGATGGTGGTGAATTTTGGAGAAGAAGAGGTGGGAGAAGTTATGGGTTTTAGTTGGAATTGGAGGTGATGGGTTGATGGTTGAATGAAAAAGAGGTGGTGGAGTGAAGAGGGGGTATGGGGAGGTGGCCCCGGCCTAGGGGGTGGTGGTGCAGCGGTGGCTCCGGTGGTGGAGGCGGCGGTGATGAAGTGGGAGTGCGGTTTTAGTGAAAAATGAAAATGGAGAAGATGAAGGAAGAAATAGGGAAGAAGGAAAAGAAGTTTAAGTAGAAATAAAGGGAAAGGAGAGTAATGGAGAGGGTATTGGGGGAGGAATAGGGGGTGTGCTGCTGCTATTTGCAGCAGCAGGGAGTGGCCGATGGTGGTTGAAATGTAAGGTATGGGGGTGGAGTGAAGGGAAGAAAAGAAAAGAAGAAGAAGAAAGAAAATAAGGGGAAAGGAAAAAAATAAGGAAAAAGAAAGAAAATAATAAAAAATTTATTATTAAATAATTAATTTATTAGAATATCTGGGAGCATAAAGTAGAGGAATAGAGAAGGAAAAGCAAGAAAAGAAAATGTCGGTAAATAATATTATTATTTTAATAAGGCAAAAATTTGACTGTTTCAGAAACATTCCAAAAAATTCTCAAATAGAAAATATTATTTTAAGATGCTCGGTGAAATCAGATTCAAGAAATTAAATGTAGTTTTCAAATTAAAAATTCTGAAATCTTCCGGCGACACCGGTCGACGCTAGAATCGGCCAAATTTTGATAAATTTAGTAAAATCTCAAAAAATGTATTTAGATAGAAAATAAATTTTAAGAAGTAATGTGAAATCCATTTTTGAAAATTCAATCCCTCAAAAATTCGGGAATTAGTCAGCGATGCCGACCAACACCGTTTTAGAGATTTTGCAGAAAAATCCTGAAAAATTTCAGAAAATCATGAAAAATCTAAAATATTAGAAAACAGTGTCTAAAATAGAAATTAGTCAAATCAGACTTTCAGAAGGTCAAATCGGGCAGGAGGCTGGCATCGGGTTCTCGGTCCGGGTCAGGGCTGACTCTGGGTCTGAGAATTCAGATCCGATACATAATAACATAATCAATCACAACCCAAGGACAAATACTGGAGGAAAATTGAATTAATACGATCAAAAATTTGGGACATGTATCTGGGTACGTATCCTGGGAACGGGGTGCTACAGTAAAGTTTTCACATGGGAACGTAAGAGGTCAATTTTAGCCCTCTTTACTTGTGATGTTCCCTCATGAGTGACTAAAAGATGAGTCCAAATCTCATATGCGAATTTGCAGTGTATGACTCTAGCAATGTCATCATCATTAAGAGCTTGAAAAGGGCATAGTGTGCTCTAGCATTAGCGTCAAACTCTTTCGTAGCAATATCAGACGAAGTGTCCTCATCGCCAAGGGGCGCGCTAAAGGTTTAGTCACCGCCTTTGCAACCCGGCTTCCTAAGGATTGTAAAAACACGATCATCTTAACCTTCCATATAGGCCATCAAACTTGGGTGAGATCTTAATACCTTTAGCCATATTTACTAAAGTGTATGAGGATGAAATATGAAAAGATGATTAACAATTAAGGATCTCTCTAAGGTTGTTAAACCAAGAAACTAGAGGCCAAGGATCTGATACCAATTGAAAAACACCTAGAGGGGGGTGAATACGTGTTACGCTAATCAATGTTGTAACCCCCTGCTCCCTGATGTACGTATCACAGTATCAAAACTCGATACGACGTATAACATTGACTTGACCTCCTTGGTAATCCGATCGAGCTGATTTCAGTTTCAAATATCCTTTTCTAATATTTTAGATTTTTCAAAATTTTCTGGATTATGTTGGAAAATCTCCGTAGTCAGTGTCGACCGATACCGATAAGCGGATCTCTGATTTTTAATTCACAAAATGGAGTTGTATTTTGAGAATCCACTTTCACCATGTGTCTTAAAATCGTATTATCTATGTTAGGATATTTTTGGAATTTTTCTAAATTTATCGAAAATTCGGCCAAACTGGTGTAGCCCGGTACCGGCGATATCTTCCAGGATTTTTAATTTGCAAACAAGACAGAATTTCTTCAAACTATTTTCATATTATATCTCAAGCTAATATTCTCTATTTTCTGTAATTTTTGGGCACCGTTCGGAGCTAGTCGACTTTTGGGCCGAATTAAATAATATTATTTTAATAATGTAAATCCTTTTCTTTTCTTTTTCTTTTTCTTTTCTTTCCCTTCTTCCCTTCTCTGGAGAATTCCCACCGCCATTGCCACCGTCTTCTCTCTCTTCTTAATTAAAACCCCCTTCTCCTTCTCTCTCTCAGAACTCTCCTTTCTCTTTCTTTCTCTCTCTCTCTAATTAAGATCCCTAATCAACTCCCTCTCTCTCTAAACTCTCTCCCTCTCTGTGCAGACCCAAAGAGGGAGGCCCGACCCGTTGCCGCAGCCAGGCCAGACCGCAGGCCGCCGCCGGCCGCGACCCCAGGCCGCGCCCCTGGCCGGCGCCTCCCCAATCCGGCCAACTCCTCCTCCATTCCTTTTTCTTTTTCTTCTTCTTCTCCTTCTTTTCTTTTCTTTTTCTTCTCCTGTCAGCTCTCTCTCTAACTCACCCTCTCTCTCTCTCTCACTCTCTCTAGGCCGGCGCCTGAACCGCCGGCCAGCAGAGCTGGGCGGCCGGCCCGCGCAGAAGCACAGCAGCAGCAAGCTGCTGCTGCTGCTGCTGTTGTTCTTCCCTTATTGGGTTTGGGTAAAACCCAAACCCATTAACCCCTATTGGGTTAAATTGAAACCCAATAAACCCCCGTTAACCCATTACCCAATAACTTAAGTTATGAGTTTGGGTATTGGATCCAAATCTGACCCGTTAACAGCCCGAACCCGCATTCACAACCCAATAAAGGTAATTTTTCAGAAACCCCCTGCTACTATTTATTATTTGCATTTAATATTTTTATTACATATTTAACCCCATTGTATTACTTTTAGTGCTCGAACGATATCAGGAGCATCCGGACTCCGATTTGGACGATTCTGGATCCGTTGCGATCGTGGGAAGAGAGCTACCTTCCCATGGCTAGTTTGTGAGTGTTTTTCTTTTATAAATTATATTTTACCATATTTAGTAATATTGATTGATTGCTTTCAGTGATAGATCTTGATTATGGATAAAATACGGTAACTATTAATTATTAACTTGTAATTATTGGAAACGCCTTGTACTAGGAATAACCTATAATATTGTAAGGTATTTCCTGATTTAAGATAAATATCGGTGATGTAATAATAATAACAATAAATACGGACATAGACAACTCGGACACTGTCATCATACCTGCCCAGCCACTGACACTCGGGTCACTATTTCACCATATTCTTGGACACTATGATTTCATGTATTGTATCACAGTTAGATAACTATCGTTACATGTAGACTGATCCATAAATACTCTATGACACTACACTGTCACTAGACATGCATGCTAGACACCGTTATTTCATGCACTGGTATCATCATTACACGGATACTGTAGTTCAATGGACATTGTATTATATTATACACTACTGACCACTGTTATTACATGTACTAGTGATACATAGATATGTTACACGGATTATTGCTACACATATAGGTTCCACTGGTACACGGATATACCAATTCATGGAGTACCGCATATTATATTATTGTTATCATTGTTACATGGATGCTCGATACACAGTTATCTCATGCTCACACATCACTGTTACATATGCTCACCGCACGAGTGTACATGCATGTATTGTTTCTATCTTCTTGTCATATGGATCCCCGTGCATATTACATGTATTATTGTTTCATGTTATCCTCGTATTCCTGTTATATGCTTGTTTCCCGTTACTGATATTGTTATTCCTGTTACTGGATACATGAGCTGTTGATATGCGATGTGTGGAATCCCACATCTATTGTTCCCGTTTCCCGTTATATTGTTCTATGCTATCAACAGAGCTCAGGTCCTGTTCTCATGTTACGTGTATCATGCACTGTAGTTGTTCTTGTTACACTGTATACTTTAAATATCAGATCATAACGATAACTTGGGGATGGGGGAGACTTGACGGTTGATTAGATCATATCGGGCGGATGTACTTGATCCATATTGTTTGTCCCACTGCAGGGGACGGGGTAGTGCTGGCTACCATCTGTTACGCATGAGCTCCCGTTTCCCGTTATGTTTTAGCTCATTGAGAATCCCGTTACATGTTACAACCCTAGCGGGCTGGCCCTAGTCTCAGCAGCCAGGGATCTGGTAAGGCCGTTGTCCCGGGTATGCACGGGATACACCCACCCGATAAGAGCTCCTCGACCATGGGTTTCCAATTAATATAATAAAACATATGCACAATAGTGATATCGGGAACACTTGTTATTTGGTCACTCTCTCGTTTGGATAATGGTACCTGTAGGCCATGTCCGGATGGGTTCGACTGGAGTGCGGGCTCCAGTATGAACTGCTAGTGGTATGGGACACTGGAAGAGATTGATTAAAATAGCAGGCAGTACTGATCGCAACTATTGGATAAATAACATGACTTGCCTGATACATGTATACTATAGTTTAGATGTACTTGTTACTGTTTCTGATCATTTATCCGCTATCATGTTAATTGTATACTTTGTTACTTTACCTGATACATGTTACACTTTCTGTGGTGGCATACTATTCATGTATATGTATACCCAGCATTGCATATATTCTGTTTTCTGTATACCTTGCAGACATCATTACTGTCTATGCACAACACTGTATTATGGCTATATTGCATATGCTCATCTGCAAGTTCACTTCCATCACGTCACCACTAGCATGTTCATTTCTATCACGTCATCACTAGACAACAGTATTTATTATAAAACTGGATACGACTATAGACATGACCCGATGATAACATGCCAGGTAGTGATAGTATTAAAAGATGACATGCTTATATATTTCTACTGCTTACTATATGCTTATTATATGGTATCACTATTACCACATCATGTATTATATATTATTATCGCGCTTGTATTACTATTGTATATATTACTGCCTCCTTCATTTACACCACTCACTCGGTCGCTTTCTGACGACCCTGAGTTTGCGTGCCCAGGTTGGAGATCCGAGTTACCGTATTATCAGATAGTGCCTTGGAGTCTCATAGGAGATTCCTCATCGAGGCTATTCATAGGTATCCTTGTGATTTATTTCCGTTATCTTATTTATCCCTGTTTTTAGATCTGTTATGATCCCTAACCCTTTCTGCAGGTATTCTTGTACCTAATTCCTGCTGGAGCTCTTGTGTATATTGAGGCTATGTCCTGTACTGATGCTTAACGTACGCGTGAGAGTGTTTTTACCTCGCGTATGTACGTCGCCATAACATCCCCGTACCTGCGGGATTGGGGCGTTACAAATGTTCTTTTAAAAACTAGTTAAGATGTATGATGCAAGCGGTCACTCAAAACAATAAATTGAAGCCGATTTTCTGGTGAAGGGCTTTAGAACTTCTCCTCTTTGATTCCTCTAGACGATGAGTTGAGGTGCTTAATTGCTTCCTTGTTGATATGAGTATAGACCGAAAATGCAAGACGATGAAATGAATGCAATATGAAAACAAGACAAATAGTATCACAAGTATAGGAATGTAAAACAATAAAGGGCAAGAAGACATCAATCGCAAATACAAGAGAATTTGTTTCGAGGTTCGAGCCAGTACTCTATGTCCCCGCCTTCACCACTATGAAGGATTTCCAATAAATCCACTAAGAGAACTTCCACACAGGAACCTTACACCCAAGGGATTACAATTGGTCTACACAAGACTGGAGTACCCAACTCTAACAATACTATCCTCCACACAAGAGGAACCACAACTCAAAGGAATACAAGTCACTTGGTGATCTAGGAAGACCACAAACACTTTCTTACAACTTCTTATAGAGTAGAATATGATTTTAGGCTAAGAAGTAAAGTGAGAGAAAAATTTCAGTAGCAAAGATTTAGAAGACTTGAAAACCAACTGAAAAATTTTGCAATAGAAAGAACTTTAAAAATGGAAAGTAATGAAACACTTCTTCTTGACAACACTTGAAACTTGGATATTTTCTTATGGAAAACTAAAGACCCATGACCTCTATTTATAGGCAAAGGATAAATACCATTCATAAGTGATACTAGGTCATTAGGGGTGAGTTTAACCATTTGGAAATAAGAAATAGCCATTGGAACCCATAAAAAACAAAACAGATCCAAAATAGAGCCGTTGGTACCAGTCTGAACAACTGCCGGTCGACCAGCAAGCCACTTGGCAAATAGTCCTTGGCCCCGGTCGACCGAAGGGCAATTTTAAGAAGAGATTTTTGAACTGCCAGTTGACTGACCCGGTCGACCAGCACAAACCAAGAGCAAGTGTCATGCAGTTGGTCAACCGGTCGGTTGACCTCAGGGTTGACGGTTGTGAAGGTTCACCTAGAGGGGGGGTGAATAGGTGAAGGCTAATCTAAAGGTCACTTAATGATGAATGATGCAAATAATGCGGAAGCTAAAAACAATTATGACCTAATTAAACTTTTACACTAAAACTATGTATAACACAAGAGTGTCGCCGAATTCCCCGTGAAGGGCTCTGGACAAACTCCTCTAGATTCCCCTTGAATGGGTTGAGGTGCCGCGTTGGCTCTCTTGGTTGAATACAAGTGTTAGCAAACAATCCCAAGCAATATATCAATATGAGCACAATATATCAAGCATGTAAATGTAAAGACAATAATTAAATGCAAGATATAAACAAGTAAGGGAGAGAGAGAGAAAAGGCAATCGCAAACACAAGGGTATGTTTCGAGGTTCGAGCACACTTGCTCTACATCCCCGCCTTCGACACACGAAGGATTTCCACTATGCAAGATCCCAATGGATCTCTCCTCGGTGCCGCAACACCTACAAGCCTTCGGACTCCCTAGTCCCGTACACACGCAAGCCCACCGGCTCGCCGAGGCCGCACCTCAAACAAGAAGAGTTCGCACCCGAACCCTAAACAACCACGAGCACACTTGCCCGTCTCCTCAAAGAACAAAGATGAAATCTTTGGTGATCTACAACACTTTGATCACCAATTACAAACTCTCACAACACAATCCTATGGATAGATAAGGCAATGGATAGCTCAAGTGATTGTGAGAAGGCAAGGAAAGAACTATGGTGAAAACTCAAGAAATCACTTTAAACACTCTTGTTAAAATCTTTCCTTTAGATAGGAAATATTTGCTCTCTATTTTGTGGAGAAAAACTTCTGAAAAGAGTGGGAAAAACTGGCTCTAAAAACTTCTCCAAATCATAGTGAACAGTCCACAAAACCCCAAATATATAGGCTGTCAAAAACTAGCCGTTGGGGCTTTGTCAGAACTGTCGGTCGACCCGTGCGGTCGACCGCCAACGGTCGGATTTCTGACCGTTGGAGCCACGGTCGACCGACCCACTGGAGCTGAGAGTCTAACTCTCTGTCGGTCGACCCGTACGGTCGGCCGAACTTTCCAGAGAGCTCTGCTCTCTGGAGCGGTCGACCGGCACGGTCGGCCGTCCTCCAGTACACAAAGGCGTGCACGTTTGTGCACGTCGGTCGACCGGTCCGGTCGGCCGACTCCAGGATTAGTCGACTATAAAGGTAGGCAAGTCGACTAGCTGAAGCCAGAAAACAGTTTTCTGGGATTAAAAAGTTAGTCCTTTTGGCTCAAATAAAATCCCATAAAATACTTAAAAATCTACAAAAATAGTTTTACCAATATACTTTGATATACAAACATGCTTGCACAAAATCAAGGCATGTTATAAAAGATTGGACTATTTTTGTAATATGGAAATATTTGGCTCATGATAAAACTGTATATCCAAAACAATATTTTTCCAAAACATGTTTTTTCAAATCTTCATCAAATACAAAAACAAGATATACTTTTAAAGCATAGTGTGTATGGATATGATCCACTACACAACCATAATGAAATATCTATGTTTTTGTCATTAAGCTCTAAACTTGGTTTTGGATAAAATATATGTATACATGAAAACCAAAATCTAAACATGTATTTTCTTAAACTAGAAAATCTTTTCTAAACCAAAAAATCTTTTATGAAAACAATTCTATCAAGAGTGTGTGTGTGATATATACTTGAGCAATCCACCAACTATCTATCCTTTACATTTTTAACTAAAACAAAACAAAATCTTATACCTAGACACAAGTCTTCATCTTCTTGAAGTCTTCACTTGAAGGCTTCTCATCTTCTTGACTTGGTCCAAGCTTGATCCAAAAGCTCCTTGGATCACACCGTGCTAGCTCCAAATCTTTACATTTTATCCTTTGTTGAGCTATGCACCTACTAAGATCTTGATAATGAATCTGTCACTAATTAAATACAAGATCATTAGTAAACATAACTTCATGAGTTGATCATCATCAAAACTAGGGTGATAGGCCTTTGGGCCAACAATCTCCCCCTTTTTGATGATGACAAAACTCATGAGGTTATATATGCATGGATTAAAGTAAAGCTTCAAAGAAGCTCCCCCTTAACTCATGCATACAAAATAAATAATAGATATGGCAATGAGGCACATGAATATGTATGCAAGTATGGAGATAAAACATGCAACAAGCATAAATCAAAATCTTTTTCTCCTATTTGCAATACAAAACTTATATGCATAAATAATAAGGAAGACAAACACTTCTCCCCCTTAAGCAATGAAAACATGCATATAAACTCATAAACTCAAATACTTCTCCCCCTTTTTGTCAATCATCAACAAAGGGTTCAAAGTAAAATCAAATCAACCAAATTTTTCTCCCCCTTTTTGTCAAAAACAAAAAGATCAAGAAGGGGTTAAACAAATCAATCAATAAAGATTTATATGCGATATACATTCATGAAGAGGAAGACGCTAAGTTAGCTTCCCTACACATATGCATTACATGAAGAAGGGATGACAAGCCCTAACTCACATAACACATATTATGTAATGCATAAGAGGAGATGTGAAGCTCCCCTACACACGTATATCATATAAAGAAGAGTTGTCAAGCTCCTCAATTTATAATATACTCAATATGAATCTATATGTAGAAGAGATGTTAAGCTCTCCTTGCATATAGGAAATACATACCAAAACATTTTTTTTTTAATTTTTCTAAAATTTTTTTAAAGGTATCAGAGCTCTTGTAAAACAAACAAATTTTTAAGATACCAAAATGAAAATAATCATTATTGTAAATCATATTAATACCAATTGAAATTTAACAAATATGAAGTTGAAGCATTTTGATATCAATGGTAAACATAATGATCCAAAAAATTTTATTTTCCATAAACATTGTGCTTTTAAATATGAATACCAATTGTAAAGTAAGCACTAAAATATCATATATATGTATGATAATAGAGATTGTCATTGAAGGCATACATATATATAAACAAAATATGAGTATATACAAAAATTTCAATTTAGATACCAATTGAAAAGATCCAATGATACCAATTGAAAATAACAATATAAATCATGTATATAACTCAAAACCTACCATCCCTTGATATGCACAAGGTAAAAGATTTGTCAATTAAGCTTACAAGGCATACACGCCCGTCCATCCGCCCATGAATGGTAGGGGTTTTCAAAAATAGATTTGAAAAATAAGCTTTGTTTGAAAAACTCTACCAAATGAAGAACAATTAACTAGTTAAAATAATTTTTGAAAAACTAGTTAAAGATCCTTCAAAACAATCAAATCATATAATTTTCATGAATCATGCTAAGTACATAAAAGTTCAAGCACTCATAGTCCATAAAGCTCAAAATTGTCTTGAAAAGTAAAAGATGAGTGTTCAAAGGTTATGTAAATAGCATTTTCATGAAAATAGACATTGAAGCTCAAAAAGATCATAAGTCACAAAAAAAACATGAAAAAATTATTTTTCATTAAAACAAAGTACACTTCTAGGTATATGTATGATTTATCCAATCCTAACAATACACATACATATCCCAAACATAAAAGAGTCTATCAAATGTATTTGCATGAAGGCAAGAGACTCACGGGTATACATGTATATTTATTAGATTTGAATTAAAAAATACATATACATGAAGTAAAGCATAAAAATTGGCAAAACAAGTATAAATGGAAGAATCATCAAAACTAGTCTATACATGTGCATATAGTGGGTACAAATGAGCATGAAGTGCAAACATATATAAGTCACGTGTAACTTACTATTTGTACATGTATAAAACAAGTTTTGATAAAAACTACATCTAAGCATATTTTTACCACAAGAAGTACATAAAGACATAAAACATGAACATGCTATGAATATGATAAATGAACTAGCATGTACATAAAAAAGTAGGAGTTTAGAGATCGTTACCAACTCCAAAGCTCCAAACATGGTGGTCATCCCACCAAAACTTCCTTGATAGCGATGCATCTATATATGTGTCCATCAAGTCCAAGTGCATCCACCATCAAGGCACCAAATCTCTCACGTCTTGTGAGAGCCCTCACCTACATCAAAAACAAAAGGTGGGGACTTTGGTACCCATTTTTTCTTGGGTCCACGGGGGTTAGCATTTAATGGAACCCAACAATTTTTCTTAGCAAAATTTAAAGCATATATCTTATCATAACAAAATTTTGCTAAATGGCCTTTGCGGCCACAATGTGTACATTTGTACACCTTAGTATGCTTATGTGTAGGAGTGTGATCATGTTGTGCAACATAAGCAAATGCATGGTTATGATGTGCATGAATGTGTGGAGTTTGTTTCTTTGAAAACATTGACTCCAACCTAGAATGATTAAAAGCACAAGAGTTCAAAGATGAACTCAAACCATCCATTTTATTTTTCAAATCTTTAATCTCATTAGATGTCGCTTCCAACGTCCGAATCGCTCCCGGCATAATATAGATCTTTTTCGCCGAGGGAGGTGATGATGTTCCAAGCTACAAAAGCCGATTCAACATTAGAAACCCTAGAAAGATATTCATCATTTAGGGTACATTTAAGAGCATGAAGGGCTTTTGCATTAGCCTCAAAGTACTTGCTATTATTAACATATGAATCATTAGTGGTAGCAAGATATACATGAATGCCTAAGGCCTTGAGGTACAAAGACATCTTAACCTTCCAAATTTGGATGTTAAGAATGTCAAAGGTGGGTGGTGACTGTAGGCTGTCTAAAAATCACTAAAAGACAAGCCATTAAAAAGCAGAGTCTCAAGTTCTAGACGTAAGGGCTCGACACCCGCGTCTCAGCATCAAGGCGCGTGGGCTCGACACCCGCGTCTCAGCATCAAGACGCAAGGGCTCGACACCCGCGTCTCAGCATCAAGGCGCGTGGGCTCGACACCCGCGTCTCAGTATCAAGGCGCGTGGGCTCGACACCCGCGCCCCAACCTCAAGGCGCGTGGGCTCGACACCCGCGTCTCAGTTATAACCGCCCTGGTTATGGGGCCAGTCGCCGCCCACATAGCGGGGAGGTCAGCCCCTCATCGTGGAGCATTTTTAGGGGGCACGTTCACCCCTAGGACCTCTATAAATAGCCTCATTTGCTATGAGGTCGGGGGGACGATAAGAGGAGAGAGGATCGAGGATCGACGATCGAGAGATAGAGAGATTGGCAATTGGGCAATTGGCGATCAGTAATCAAAGGCATTTGGTGATAAGAGGATCGGCAATCAGACGACCAGACACGACAGAAAAAGGAGAGAGCTCAACTCTTCGTCAAGCTTGCTGCGTACAAGCTACTCTTTGCCTACCTTCTCTTTGAGAGTTTTGGTAGACAAGAGCTGTGCTACTCTTTCTACCAGCCGAAGAGAAGATCCCTGACGATCCCGACGGTCATCCGGTCAACGGAGAACAAGATTCACTCTCCACCGTCACACGAAGACCCAGCATTAAACAAGGGAGGATTCAAGACTCAACATCCTCCCTCCCTTGTAACTGGAAGGAAAAGTTGTTTTTGTTGTAATCTTTTCATCTGATTCAAGGAAAATTTTATAGTAAAGACCTTCTTTCTCTTTTTTCTGGCGCGTACAGTGACATGAACTCCATGGTGTGTGTACAGCCTAAAAATGAGGATCTTTTACTCTATGGTTGTTAGACCAAATCAGAGTACCAAGCTCTGATACCAATTAAAGGTTCACCTAGAGGGGGGGTGAATAGGTGAAGGCTAATCTAAATGTCACTTAATGATGAATGATGCAAATAATGCGGAAGCTAAAAACAATTATGACCTAATTAAACTTTTACACTAAATACTATGTATAACACAAGAGTGTTGCCGAATTCCCCGTGAAGGGCTCTGGACAAACTCCTCTAGATTCCCCTTGAATGGGTTGAGGTGCCGCGTTGGCTCTCTTGGTTGAATACAAGTGTTAGCAAACAATCCCAAGCAATATATCAATATGAGCACAATATATCAAGCATGTAAATGTAAAGACAATAATTAAATGTAAGATATAAACAAGTAAGGGAGAGAGAGAGAAAAGGCAATCGCAAACACAAGGGTATGTTTCGAGGTTCAAGCACACTTGCTCTACATCCCCGCCTTCGACACACGAAGGATTTTCACTATGCAAGATCCCAATGGATTTCTCCTCGGTGCCGCAACACCTACAAGCCCGGACTCCCTAGTCCCGTACACACGCAAGCCCACCGGCTCGCCGAGGCCGCACCTCAAACAAGAAGAGTTCGCACCCGAACCCTAAACAACCACGAGCACACTTGCCCGTCTCCTCAAAGAACAAAGATGAAATCTTGGTGATCTACAACACTTTGATCACCAATTACAAACTCTCACAACACAATCCTATGGATAGATAAGGCAATGGATAGCTCAAGTGATTGTGAGAAGGCAAGGAAAGAACTATGGTGAAAAACTCAAGAAATCACTTTAAACACTCTTGTTAAAATCTTCCCTTTAGATAAGAAATATTTGCTCTCTATTTTGTGGAGAAAAACTTCTGAAAAGAGTGGGAAAATTTGGCTCTAAAAACTTCTCCAAATCATAGTGAAAACAGTCCACAAACCCCCAAATATATAGGCTGTCAAAAACTAGCCGTTGGGGTTTTGTCAGAACTACCGGTCGACCCGTGCGGTCGACCGCCAACGGTCGGATTTCTGACCGTTGGAGCCACGGTCGACCGCCTGGGTCGACCGACCCACTGGAGCTGAGAGTCTAACTCTCTGTCGGTCGACCCGTACGGTCGGCCGAACTTTCCAGAGAGCTCTGCTCTCTGGAGCGGTCGACCGGCACGGTCGGCCGTCCTCCAGTATACAAAGGCGTGCACGTTTGTGCACGTCGGTCGACCGGTCCGGTTGGCCGACTCCAGGATTAGTCGACTATAAAGTAGGCAAGTCGACTAGCTGAAGCCAGAAAACAGTTTTCTGGGATTAAAAAGTTAGTCTTTTTGGCTCAAATAAAATCCCATAAAATACTTAAAAATCTACAAAAATAGTTTTACCAATATACTTTGATATACAAACATGTTTGCACAAAATCAAGGCATGTTATAAAAGATTGGACTATTTTTGTAATATGAAAATATTTGGCTCATGATAAAACTGTATTTCCAAAACAATATTTTTCCAAAACATGTTTTTCCAAATCTTCATCAAATACAAAAACAAGATATACTTTTAAAGCATAGTGTGTATGGATATGATCCACTACACAACCATAATGAAATATCTATGTTTTTATCATTAAGCTCTAAACTTGGTTTTGGATAAAAGATATGTATACATGAAAACCAAAATCTAAACATGTATTTTCTTAAACTAGAAAATCTTTTCTAAATCAAAAAATCTTTTATGAAAACAATTCTATCAAGAGTGTGTGTGTGATATATACTTGAGCAATCCACCAACTATCTATCCTTTACATTTTTAACTAAAATAAAAACAAAATCTTATACCTAGACACAAGTCTTCATCTTCTTGAAGTCTTCACTTGAAGGCTTCTCATCTTCTTGACTTGGTCCAAACTTGATCCAAAAGCTCCTTGGATCATACCGTGCTAGCTCCAAATCTTGACATTTTATCCTTTGTTGAGCTATGCACCTACTAAGATCTTGATAATGAATCTGTCACTAATTAAACACAAGATCATTAGTAAACATAACTTCATGAGTTGATCATCATCAAAACTAGGGTGATAGGCCTTTGGGCCAACAGGTTGACCGACCCGGTCGACTGACAAACGTGTACAGCGTGCACGCCTACGGCCACAAGGCCCGGTCGACCGGTCGGTCGACAGTTTTGGCCTGAAACAGTTACGGTCGACCGGCCGGTCGACCGTTTTGGCCTGAAATAGCTTTAAAATAGAATTTTGAACTTGAAAATATTTTAAAATATTTTGCATTGGTTTGATAGTTATGTAGCATAGTATAGGAGATAAAATACATGTTCTAAACTTGATATAAAAATTTGAAAAATTTATGAAACATGTATATTAACTGAACGTGCAACAAAACCAATATTACCCAAAACTTGTATTTTTGTGTGTGTAGTTTCTTAAGCACATCTATCATATCTTTACTCTTTAATATATTAAAATCTTACAAGGGTCTAGGTGACTACAAGATTTTCAATTCAGGCTTTTCCATTTGCATCATTGAGTTGAATTCTTGATCCCGTATTTCACTCATCTTGAGTCAATACCACCTTCCTTTAGGGGAACAGGGTGCTACAGTAAAGTTTTCACATTGGGAACGTAAGAGGTCAATTTTAGCCTTCTTTACTTGTGATGTTCCCTCATGAGTGACTAAAAGGTGAGTCCAAATCTCATATACAAATTTGCAGTGTATGACTCTAGCAATGCCATCATCATTAAGAGCTTGAAGAAGGGCATAGTGTGCCCTAGCATTAGCGTCAAACTCTTTCGTAGCAATATCAGACCAAGTGTCCTCATCGCCAAGGGGCGCGCTAAAGGGTGTAGTCACCGCCTTTGCAACCCGGCTTCCTAAGGATTGTAAAAACACGGTCATCTTAACCTTCCATATGAGAAAGTTAAGGCTATCAAACTTGGGTGAGATCTTTATACCTTTAGCCATATTTACTAAAGTGTATGAGGATGAAATATGAAAAAGATGATTAGCAATTAAGGATCTCTCTAAGGTTGTTAAACCAAGAAACTAGAGGCCAAGGGTCTGATACCAATTGAAAAATACCTAGAGGGGGGTGAATATGTGTTATGCTAATCAAATGTTCTTTTAAAAACTAGTTAAGATGTATGATGCAAGCGGTCACTCAAAACAATAAATTGAAGCTGAATTTCTGGTGAAGGGCTTTAGAACTTCTCCTCTTTGATTCCTCTAGATGATGAGTTGAGGTGCTTAATTGCTTCCTTATTGATATGAGTATAGACCGAAAATGCAAGACGATGAAATGAATGCAATATGGAAACAAGAAAAATAATATCACAAGTATAGGAATGTAAAACAATAAAGAGCAAGAAGACATCAATCGCAAATATAAGAGAATTTGTTTCGAGGTTCGAGCCACTGCTCTATGTCCCCGCCTTCACCACTATGAAGGATTTCCACTAAATCCACTAAGAGAACTTTCACACAGGAATCTTACACCCAAGAGATTACAATTGGTCTACACAAGACTGGAGTACCCAACTCTAACAATACTATCCTCCACACAAGAGGAACCACAACTCAAAGGAATACAAGTTACTTGGTGATCTAGGAAGACCACAAACACTTTCTTACAACTTCTTATAGAGTAGAGTATGATTTTAGGCTCAAGAAGTAAAGTGAGAGAAAAATTTCAGTAGCAAAGATTTAGAAGACTTGAAAACCAACTGAAAAATTTTGCAATAGAAAGAACTTTAAAAATGGAAAGCAATGAAACACTTCTTCTCTTGAAAACACTTGAAACTTGGATATTTTCTTATGGAAAACCAAAGACCCATGACTTCTATTTATAGGCAAAGGATAAATACCATTCATAAGTGATACTAGATCATTATGGGTGAGTTTAACCACTTAGAAATAAGAACCTATTAAAAACAAAACAGATCCAAAATAGAACCGTTGGTGCCAGTCTGGACAATTGCCGGTCGACCGGCAAGCCACTTGGCAAATAGTCGTTGGCCCGGTCGACCGTAGGGCAATTTTAAAAAGAGATTTTTAAACTGCCGGTCGACCGACCCGGTCGACCAGCACAAACCAAGAGCAAGTGTCATGCAGTTGATCGACCGGTCGGTCGACCTCAGGGGTTGACGGTTGACCGATCCGGTTGACTGACAAACGTGTACAGCGTGCACGCCTACGGCCACAAGGCCCGGTCGACCGATCGGTCGACCGTTTTGGCCTGAAACAGTTACGGTCGACCAGCTGATCGACCGTTGTGGCCTGAAATAGCTTTAAAATAGATTTTTGAACTTGGAAATATTTTTAAAATATTTTGCATTGGTTTGAGAGTGATGTAGCATAGTATAGGAGATAAAATACATGTTCTAAACTTGATATAAAAATTTGAAAAATTTATGAAACATGTATATTAACCGAACGTGCAACAAAACCAATATTATCCAAAACTTGTATTTTTGTTTGTGTAGTTTCTTAAGCACATCTATCATATCCTTACTCTTTAATATATTGAAATCTTATAAGAGTCTAGGTGACTATAAGATTTTCAATTCGGGTTTTTCCATTTGCATCGTTGAGTTAAATTCTTGATCCCGTATTTCACTCATCTAGAGTCAACACCACCTTCGTTTAGGAGAAGAAACTTCTTGAATCCTTAAAACCCTGAAATAATCTTAAACACTTAAACTTAATTAGTACAAATAACTATATATATTTTGTGATCATCAAAACTCTAAAACCGGGTGATTGTAACCTTGGGCCAACAAAATGAACATGATAGATCGCTTGCTGCTGTAAAATCATCAAAAATCAACCAAACTAATTAAAAAACAACAACTAACATTAGATCTACATAAGCTATTTAATAAAAATTGATGAAGATCGCAAAGAAATCACATATCTTCACAACAAACCACGAAAAGAAAAAAATAAAAAATTGAAAAAATAATAATATAGAGCTCACTATATTAGAAAGGCACAGAGATTTTCGCCATGTCAACGAAAATCGGGGGCGACTTTGAAATGAGACTACATCGAGGGCAATGAGGAAGGATAAAATAGAAAATAAAAATATATAAAGAAGTGGTGGTTGGGAGGAATCAATTTATGTTGAGTGGATGAGGCTGTAGCGAATAAAAATAATGGGGTTAGTTTTTTTCCTAGTTATGAAGAAATGTAGGTGGTTGCAGCGAATTTTTCCTAATGTTTTAGTTTTATTTGATTTTTTAACTAAACCAATTTTATTTTGGTTTGCTCTTTTTTGAGATTCTCATTTTTTTCCTTTGTGAATTAAGTATCAAACTGTTATATGATGAGATCCTGAGCTCTTATTTTCTCTCTTGGTGAGTTTTTCTGTGCTGCTGAGCCTTTGTTGCATCCTTTGTTACTTTTTGGCATCCAGAGATCCTTGATGACTCTGTTCTGAGGTCTCTGCTGGGTTCCTGGTGAGTTCGTCTACCTTCTGGGATTCCTATTACTTCCTTTTTCTCTGGTGAATGGCAACCTGGAGGTGAGTGATGATGATCAGCTTTCTGAGCTCCCTCTTCCTTTCCTGTGTTTTGATTGTAACGGCTAGTGCCATCTTCTTCTTCTTCTTTTGGTTGTACACGGCGATGATGTAATCTGAGCCATCCTTTTTCTTTTCCTTAAATGTAATGGGCCGGGTTTGGATCATTGTATAACCCAGACCCGGAATCGGCCCAAACCCGCCAGTTGGGTAAGGATATAAAGGGAAGAGTCCTCGATCTCGAGGGCACCGATTGTATTCTGCCCTAATTTGGGATTTTCCGAGCTCGTGAGCTCTGGATTGTAACTGAGCTCTGCCGAGCTCACTTCCAGTGAAATAAAACTCCTTTCTTTCCCCAAATTCTTGATTCCTTGGTGCTGCCCGTTCTCCTTGCTCTCTTTCTTCCAATTGCATGTCGAGATGCCGCCGAGGAATCGCCACCGCTACCAACCTGTCATCTCCGACGCCTTCGCCGACGGAGAGGATGCATCAATGGTATCAGAGCCTCAGGTTCCGGAGTACCCGGAGGATCATGGAGACGAGGACAACGACTTCACTCCAAAAGTTGAACCTCGAAGGTCAGTATCTTTTGATGTAGGTTATGATTCCAAGAAGGATCCAGATCAAGGAGACACGCTTGGAACAGGTTCGTCTTCTCAAAAGGAAGATCAGTTTGACTTCCGATTTCGAGCTCTTGATGAAAGAACTGCACTCAGAAATCGGATATTGGAGGAAAAGTTTGGTGATAATATGAGAACTATTGATGATCGGTTCCGTTCTCTGGAAGGGAAGATAGATTGGGGTTATGAAGAGTTAAGTGTTCTGATTTCAAGATTGTGCCAAGAACCACGGAACTTAAATAAGGAAACCGATGGATCTGGAAGATATGAAGCTCCTTCCATTGGAGGGCCTAGGCTCAGTTCTAAAGGAGTGGTGTTCCATACTCCTTCAAACGAGAGACAGGCAACCATGGGAGGAGGAAGGTTAGAACAATTCTTGAAAAAAAATCAGAAATCCTTCAACACCCCTGGTAAGCTTCCGATGCCAAAACACCCTAAGGTGGAAATTCTGATATTCAGGGGAGATGGAGACATCTTAATTGGTTGTATCAGCTAGAGCATGTATTTGCTATACATCACACTCCAATAGAGGATCGGGTTGAATTCTGTGTCTTCTTCCTTCAAGGAGAAGCTCTGTTGTGGTGGAGGTGGCTGGAAAAACAAAAGGGGGGAACAGTTACCTGGCCAGAGTTTTATGATGAGATGATTCTGCAGTATGGTCCTGATGACCTAGATGATCCCCTGGCTGCCTTAGCTAATTTAAAGCAGACTGGTACTGTACAGGAGTACCATAAATCTTTCATAAGACTGGCACATTTGATTGAGGAATCTGAGAAAAATCTAATTAGCTTGTTCCTGTCTGGCTTGAGGGAAGATCTAAGAGGGAAGGTCAAGTTGGACAAGCCCTTGACTATGGTGTCAGCCTATAGAAGTGCAGTGGCTAGAGAGAGTATGACAATAGCAGAGAGGAAGCAATCTAAGGGTGTTCTCTTTAGGGGTTCTGTGAATAACTCTCTGGGTTCTGTGAATAACCCTCTGGTCACTAGGAATCAACCTATTCCAGCTGCTGTGAAGAATGTTAATACAACATCAGTGAGGAGGTTATCTCCAGCTCAGATTGAAGAATACAGGAAAAAGGGGCTGTGTTTTAAATGTGATGAAGCTTATACACCAGGACATAGATGTCAAGGAAAAAGTTTGATGTTAATTGAATGTGAAGATTCTGAAGATGAACAAGGGGAGGAGATTCTGTTAAGACCTAAGGAGGCATTGGGAAAAGACTTACCTGAATTGTCATTCCATGCCATGGAGGGAAGCTCATCTCCTACCACCATCAGATTATTTGGACAGATTAATAAGAAGCCTGTGAATGTCCTGTTGGACACAGGGTCAACACACAACTTTATTGATCCCAAAGTGGTGCAAAGAACAGGGCTTACAATTAACCAGGACACCTCATTTAGTGTCACTATAGCAGGGGATGATAAATTACAAAGTGAAGGAGTTTGCAAGTCAGTATGTTTTAAATGTCAAGGCTTAGAGATTATCACTGACTTTCATGTATTGCCCATAGGAGGATGTCAGATGGTCTTGGGGGTAGACTGGTTGCAAACCCTGGATGAATTGACTATGAATTTCAAAAAGAGGATGGTAAAAATCACACTGAATAATCATTCTTGGGAGCTACAGGGGGTGCTCCCTAATGATATGGAAATAGTTTCAGCTAGGGTGATGGAAAAGACCCTATATCAGTCTACTAAAGGTTGGGTGTTGTATGTTTGTCAGAAAGTAGAACACCAACCTGTGGAAGAATGCAATGATCAGCTGCAAGCATTATGCCAGGAATATGATGTGCTGTTTAAGGAGGTACTTGGCCTTCCTCCTAAGAGGAGCCATGACCACCAGATAACCCTGATTCCTGGTACTGAACCAGTCAACCTAAGACCCTACAGACATCCATGGGAACAGAAAAATGTTATAGAAAAAATGGTAGATGAAATGTTGGATTCTGGAATTATCAGGAATAGTAGAAGCCCCTATGCATCACCAGTGGTTTTGGTTAAAAAAGCTGATGGCACATGGAGGTTGTGTGTGGATTACAGAGCTTTAAATCAGAAAACAGTCAAGGATAAGTATCCTATTCCTCTAATTGATGAACTGTTAGATGAACTGCATGGATCCAATATTTTCTCCAAATTGGACTTAAGAAGTGGGTATCATCAAATTAGAATGAAAGAAGAGGATATTCCTAAGACAGCATTCAAGACTCATTCAGGACATTTTGAATACTTGGTGATGCCTTTTGGATTAACTAATGCTCCTGCAACCTTCCAAGCATTAATGAATGAACTGTTTAAGCCTTATCTTAGGAAATTTGTGTTGATCTTATTTGATGATATCCTCATCTACAGCCACAGTTTGCAGGAACATATGGAACATGTGAGGATAGTGTTTGAAGTTCTAAAAGTTAATCAACTCTTTGCTAAGAGAAGTAAATGCCAGTTAGGGGTATCAGAAGTGGCCTATTTAAGGCATGTGGTCTCTGCAGAGGGAGTAGCTGTGGACATGAATAAAATTCAGGCTGTCATAGAGTGGCCAGTACCAAAAACATTACAAGCATTGAGGGGTTTTTTGGGGCTAACTGGGTATTACAGGAAGTTTATTAAGGGGTATAGTACCCTAGCTGCACCTCTCACTGCTCTTACAAAGAAGCAGGCTTTCTGTTGGAATGAAGCAACTCAGGTAGCCTTTGATACTTTGAAATCAGCTCTTACTAATCCTCCAGTATTAGCTCTACCCAACTATTCCTCTCCTTTTATAATAGAATGTGATGCTTCTGCTACTAGAATTGGGGCAGTTCTGATGCAGAATAATCACCCCATAGCTTATATCAGCCAGGAGTTGAAGAATCCTGGAAAACTTGCTTCAGCTTATGAAAGGGAGATGCTGGGTTTATTATTAGCTACCAAAAAATGGAGGCAATATCTTTTAGGAATGGAATTTGTTATTAGGACTGATCACAAACCCCTGAAGTATTTGTTGGAGCAAAGGCTCTACACTGAAGCACAACATACTTGGTTATTAAAGTTGTGTAATTATAGATTTAGAGTGGAGTATAAGAAAGGCAGGGAGAATGTGGCTGCTGATAGCCTTTCCAGGAGAACTGAAATCATTGGGGGCCCTGCATTGATGGAAATCTCAGTAATAGAATCTGACTGGGTTGAATTAGTTAAGAAATTGGTTGATACTGATGCTTATTTCTCTGAATTGAACAGAAAATGGAATGAAGGATCTTTGGATACTGCCAAATATCAGAGGAGGAATGGACTATTCTATTATAAAGGTAGGATTCTAATTAGTCCTTCAGCCTCTGTCATTCCTTTATTGATAACTGAGCATCATGATACTCCAGTGGGGGGTCATTCAGGATATGAAAAAACATATCAAAGGCTTAAAAGAGTGGTATATTGGCCTGGAATGAAAAACAGTATCAAAAAATACATCAGGGAGTGTGATGTTTGTCAAAGATCTAAATATGAAACGATCAGGCCTGCAGGGTTTCTACAACCCCTCCCCATTCCTGGTCAAGTATGGGAAGACATCTCAATGGATTTCATTGAGGGACTGCCCAAGAGCTGGGGAAAATCTGTCATTTTTGTTATTGTTGACAGGCTAACCAAGTTTGCTCACTTTTTACCTCTCTCACACCCTTATACAGCTAAAACAGTAGCTGCCACCTTCATGGAACATATCTACAGTTTGTATGGGTTGCCTCTCAGCATAGTTTCTGATAGGGACACAGTCTTTACCAGTGAATTCTGGAAAGAGCTGTGGTCACTGCAAGGCACTCAACTTTTGTTCAGCACTTCTTTCCACCCTCAAACTGATGGGCAGACAGAAGTGGTTAACAGGTGTTTGGAGACCTATTTAAGGTGTTTTTGTTCCCATAAGCCTCAGGAGTGGTGCAAGTGGTTACCTTGGGCTCAATTCTGGTATAACACTAGTTGGCATTCCTCCACTAGGATGACACCCTATCAGGCCTTGTATGGTAAGCTTCCACCAACAATTTCTTCTTACATCCCTAAGACTGCCCAGTTGCAGGCTGTAGAAGATGCATTATTGGACAGAGATGCTACTTTACAGTTATTAAAAGATAATTTGGCTAAAGCTCAAAACAGAATGAAGAAGTGGGCTGATTCTCATAGAACTGAAAGGTCTTTTGAAATTGGAGATTTGGTGTTTTTGAGGTTGCAGCCCTATAGACAAATCTCTGTGGGTGGTAAAAGGTCCCAAAAATTATCTCCTTTATTCTATGGCCCTTACAGGATCTTACAAAAGATAGGTCCAGTTGCTTACAAATTGGAATTGCCTGCTGAAGCTAGGATTCACCCTGTGTTCCATGTTTCACAGTTGAAGAAGAAGCTGGGAAATTTAATACAGGTTCAAAATCAGGTGCCATCTCACAATATTGAAGTAATCAAGGAACCAGAAGCCATTTTGGAAAGGAGGATGGTGAACAGAATGGGAAAAGCAGTAACAAAAGTTCTGGTCAAGTGGAAACAATTGCCCTTGGATGATGCTTCCTGGGAAAATTATTGGGGAATGGTTAAAAGGTTTCCAACCTTCGACCTTGAGGCAAGGTCGATTTTGAGGGGGGAGCAATGATGAGATCCTGAGCTCTTATTTTCTCTCTTGGTGAGTTCTTCTGTGCTGCTGAGCCTTTGTTGCATCCTTTGTTACTTTTTGGCATCCAGAGATCCTTGATGACCCTGTTCTGAGGTCTCTGCTGGGTTCCTGGTGAGTTCGTCTACCTTCTGGGATTCCTATTACTTCCTTTTTCTCTGGTGAATGGCAACCTGGAGGTGAGTGATGATGATCAGCTTTCTGAGCTCCCTCTTCCTTTCCTGTGTTTTGATTGTAACGGCTAGTGCCATCTTCTTCTTCTTCTTTTGGTTGTACACGGCGATGATGTAATCTGAGCCATCCTTTTTCTTTTCCTTAAATGTAATGGGCCGGGTTTGGATCATTGTATAACCCAGACCCGGAATCGGCCCAAACCCGCCAGTTGGGTAAGGATATAAAGGGAAGAGTCCTCGATCTCGAGGGCACCGATTGTATTCTGCCCTAATTTGGGATTTTCCGAGCTCGTGAGCTCTGGATTGTAACTGAGCTCTGCCGAGCTCACTTCCAGTGAAATAAAACTCCTTTCCTTCCCCAAATTCTTGATTCCTTGGTGCTGCCCGTTCTCCTTGCTCTCTTTCTTCCAATTGCATGTCGAGATGCCGCCGAGGAATCGCCACCGCTACCAACCTGTCATCTCCGACGCCTTCGCCGACGGAGAGGATGCATCATTATATTGAGGAGAAACGAATTAATTCAATGAACAATATCTTAATCTCGATCTAGGGCAAGGGATTAATTGGGTATATAACATTAAGCTAAGTTGCCATTTCCCTTTACAATGGGGAATTGAACCCTACGAAGTAGTTTAAATCTCAAAAGGAGAGGACATAGTGTTCTACAGATTCTTCTCTTTCTCTCACTCTCTTTGAGCTTTCTCTAAATATTTTTGTTCACATAGCCTAAAGCATTTATCTTTAAGGTCAAAGTCCAATCCCTTGTTGAGAAGTTGGAGTTATCGTTTTATTTTATTTTTATTTCTTTTATCTTTTTTACCAATTTAGTTCTACAAAAGTAACGTAGGAGGAGTCCGATTTAACGGTCAGGGTGCTAAAAGTGTGTGATGTCTTTCCCTTCCTTATTTCAATAACTGTATCCAATACGAGTGGTAACTCCATGCTCAAATAGGCACCACGGTCCCGAACACTAAAATTCGGGTAGGATTCGAATAGGATTGCTGAACAAAGACGTCATAACATTCCCTAATTGGCAAATTTTATTAAGGGCATGTCTGTTTGGTGGAAAATGACCCAGAAAACT
The DNA here is from genome assembly GCA_038442645.1 of Agave tequilana. NCBI lineage: Eukaryota > Viridiplantae > Streptophyta > Magnoliopsida > Asparagales > Asparagaceae > Agave > Agave tequilana. The sequence continues at coordinate 344,346 of JAVJIF010001196.1, forward strand.
GAACTTTGTGGGCACCACGAGCTTTTCCACTAAAACATGTTTGTTTGTCTGGGAAAAAGGCTCAAAAAAACTGTGTCAGTTTTCCTGAGCGGGTTGCAAGTGAGTGAAAAACTGACTGCTGTCAGGCTCAAATTTTTCTAAGAGAAGCCTGACAGCAGTCAGTTTTCTCTGGGCAAATTTCACAGCCCACATAGGCCTTAAGGTGAATGCTTTCTTCTATGATCCTAGACGCTGATGAGATTCAATTTCAGTCAAAAACGTTTCCAGATGTTTCAGAAGAAATTCCATTCCCAATCACACATCTAATTTAACCCCCATGTCACAACCCAAGCGTCTTTTAGAGAGTAAACGGTGAACCGTTAAGATCTCCCGCGTGTCACACCTCAAGTTCCACGCACCATAACCAAAAGAGAGACGCAAAAACGTCTCCTTTAGGAAATCCCGGGTGGCCCTGAGCTGCATGCATGTCCATCATACAAGCACACACATACGTACAAAGCTAAGTGCAAGCCCTCTGACTTTTGCTGCATTTACAAATGCATTAATTCCCCTTTGTTTCCATATAGAGTTCAACAGCCAGGTGTTTCATCTTCTTTCATATATATGATGAATTTGAACCAGCCTTGCTCTGCAGACCAAGCGTTCTCTCTCATCCTCTTCCTTTGAGAATTTTGGTGGTGGCTGCCAACTTCTCCGGTCTTCACCATGGTAATGTATATTTGATAGCTTTCGTTCGATTGATTACATGGGTGAAATATTATTGTTTTTTTTTTTTCCTTTCTTCTTTCCATTTAATGTTTTATTTTTTTTTCATAGATAGATTGGCTGGCAATTTATGTAAATGTCAATTGCTTCTGCTTTTTTCTGTTGGTAGAAGTCACCCAAGTTCATGGTATTTGCTAAAATATAAGACTTATGGATCATCTTCATTTAGCAACAAAGAAAGAAGAAGAAATCTTTAAGATCGTCCTAAATTCTTTCGCGATTCTTGCCACGATGTACAATTTTGTAAAATCTAATAAATTTTTAACAGTGGAAAGGGAACCTAGAACTGATGGTTGGGGTACCTGGAACAGGTAAGGATATTTGATTGTCAACGAAAAAATTTAAAAAGAGGTCAGGGAATTTTTTCTACTATGGGGCATTATTCACATAATTATGCAAAAAGGTAATTTAAAAGGACCAAAATGTCAAAATATAAAACACCAGTAGATGGATAACCTAAATGCTATATAATAATCAATTTACGAAGAGTTTTTAAAATATACACCCCTTTATTTTTATTTTTTTGAATTTTTACCTTGTTTTTATGACCTTGTGTGGTGGATAAAACTCCGCCACGAGCAACTGAACGCGATCGAACTTGTACAAATAAAGAAGACGCTTTTTAAGTTAGGAGCACCAGTGCAGTGCCGACCTAACATCCTTGGGCGTGAGAGTCAGTAATTGGCAAGGAGGGAGGACCGGCAGAAGGAAAATGCCAGTGTAGTTGTGGTGGACTAGCAGAGAAAAACTGCTAGCATGATGTGATAAATGCTCTGAGTATTAGAGAAGTGACCTATTTTGTTGGCCCAAAGGCCCATCACTCTAATTTTGATGGTGATTAACTCATATAATTATAGTACTAATAATCTTGTGTTTATATTGTTTCAGATTTACTATCAAAATCTTAGTAGGTATTTAGCTTCAACAAAAGATTCGAAGTTAAGTTTTGAAGCTAGCACGTGTTGGTTCAAGAACTCGCACTTCAAAAATCGCATCAAGTACTCAAAGAGGAGTTTAGCTCACGGATCAAGTTTGGACCAAGTCAAAAAAGAGAAGAAAATTTTCAAGAGAAGATTTTTAAGAAGACTTGAGTCATGTTTGTAAGTGTTAAGATTTTATTTTTAGATAAAATATAAATGATAGATTAGTAGTGAATTGATCAAGCTCATACACACACACACACAATTTATGTGTTTTCATAAAATAGTTTTAGTTTTAGAAAATACCGTTTTGGTTTTGAGCTTCAAATTATACATACTTATGTTTCATGATTAGATTTCATCAAAACAAGTTTATATGGGTTTTGGATTTCATCCATGCACATTGTTGGTTCAAATATTTAGAAAAACTTATTTTATGTTTCTATATCATGTGTTTGAGTTTTGTATTTATCAAAACTTATTTTGGAGCTTATTGTCAAAAACATAGATATTTCATCTTATATGTTCGGATTATATCCATACACACTAAGCTCAAAAGTGTTTAAAATATCTTGTTTTTATATTAGAAGAAGTTTTAAAAAAATCATTTTTCAAATTAAAGATTGATTTTGAAAAATACGGATTTTTGTTAAAGGCAAAATTTCTATATTACAAAAATGGTTCAAAACGTTTGTAATATGTATTGATTTTTGATCACACATATTTATACTTCAAATTATTTTAATGAACTTATTTTTGTAGATTTTATGTGATTTTATGAGAATTTATAGGAGTTTATAAGTCCAAGTTTTTAATCCAAAATTTTTTGACCTGGCCTTCTGGCGGTCGACCGGGTGGTCGACCGATGTGCATAGATACGTGCACGGCCTTTGGCTTGAGCGCCGGTCGACCGGGCGGTCGACCGATCCAGAGTGAACTCTCTGGATTTGGCCCAGATCAACCGGGCGATTGACCAACCAAAGAGCTTTGCTCTTTGGATCTTGCCTCGGTCGACCGACAGGTTATGACCAGGGTACGGTCGACCGGGCGGTCGACCGGCAGGCCCCAACAGTCAAAAATATGATCGTTGGCCGGTCAACCGGCCGGTAGACCGACAGGTCATCTGACCTGCAGATTTGACCCCAACGGCTATTTTTTTGGACTCTATAAAAGAGGACTGTTTTGGCTTGTTTTACACAAGATTTGAAGAGGGTTTTAGAGCCAGTTTTTCCCATCTCTCTTAGGGTTTTTTTCCCACTTATTTTCTAAAATTTTCATATCAAAAAGGAGAGTTTTTAAAAGTGTTTTTAAAAGAAATTTCTTGAGTTTTTCTACCACAACTCTATCTTGTTTTTCTCACACAAACTTGAGCTTTCAATTGCTATATCAATCTTCTAGGGATTTTTGTTGTGAGAGTTATTTTTGTGATCAAGAGAAGTGATCACAAGATTTCATTCTTGTATTGTGAGGAGTGATAGAGATAGTGGCCTCGGTGAAGAGAGTTTTGTGGTGATCAAGTAAGTGATCACCAAGTGTTCCAATTTGTGATTGGAGGAGCTGTAAGAAGTGCGGCCTCGGGAAGCTAGTGATTTTGCGTGTGTTGTTCTTGCGAGAACAAGTAAGGGACTTACGGGTTCAGGAGTTCTAGTGTGAACTCGTTGTAGGTGTTACGGAATCGAGTGATCTTGCGGAATCGATTCTAGTAGAAATCCTTCATAGTGTTGAAGGCGGGGACGTAGAGCAAGGGTGCTCGAACCTCGAAACAATTCTCCCGTGTTTGCGATTGCTCATCTCTCTTTCACTTGTGTTTTATATCTTGCAAGCTCTTATTGTTCATACATATTGCTTGCTTGATATTTCCTTGTGCTTAATTGATATATGTTTGAGATTGTTTGCTCACACTTGTATTCAACCAAGAGGGTTATAGTGGCACCTCAACTCTTGATTTAGAGGTATCTTGAGGAGATAGTCCAGCCCTTCACCGGGATTTCGGCTACACTCTTGTGTTATATCTTGTGTGTCAGTTTAATAGCTTTAGTTTGCATAAATAGTTTTTAATTCCACATCATTTGCATTAGATTAGTTAGTACACCTATTCACCCCCCTCCCCTTCTAGGTGTATTTTCACATTTCTCGCTAGAGAAAGAGGTGTAAGTATACCTGACAGAGTCGGTGGAGTGGATGTGAATAGATGCAGATCTTCAACTATTTAGTTTGAATCTGTTGATTTTTGTAACCACTGAGATCCTATCCAGATTGTAGGATTGATATGGAGGAGGTTTATTAATTGCTATCTCTAATTACTCTGTTTAGCTGTAAGGTGGTTTTGGACAAGAAAGAGCATAAAGTCGCAAAACAGATTCTGTGATTTAAAAAAGTTCGCCTCGATCTGTCTGTGGTGATGGATAAATTGTCACGTGCTAGGACATTCAATCCGTAGTCAAGTCAGCTCGTGTGGCTGTATGACTTCAGACTCTGGAGTAAGAGATGTCTTCGGAGAGGGAGCATCGGTGTAACTATCACTAGGATGGAGGTGGTTTCGGAAGGGCTTTCGAGCACCTTCTCGTGTTCTTTCGGAGGACACGTGTCACAATTCTGATTGAGGTCAAATTTCGACCACTACACCTTGTATTTTAAGTAATTTAGCAATAGTTTCATGCTATCTTGTGACAGTTAATAAAAACTAAATTAATCGTAAATTATAATAAAAATTAAATAGTTTTATGATTTATAAGTTGAAAATTGGGGTAAACTTCTCATACAGACCCAAAATTTCCGAGTTTACGTAACAAGAGGGTAACGTTACAATGTCTGGGTGAGAGTCCCTCACATTTCGGCCGTTACACTTACCATATTAGTCATTTTAACAAATTGGTAAACTCAATTTGTAGAATTGTATTATATTATCGATCAGGCACATGCTCGAGGTTACATAGATACATATTAAAAAATATAAAAACCCAAAATAATTAAAGGTCCTAAATAAGACAAACTCTAATAATAGTACTATAGTCCTAAATAAAATTGTATTTATAAATACTGCCTCAATTATGAATGAAGCATCAAAAGTTTGGATAATGTATGGGACAGAAAGATGATAACGATAAATTATCTTCTGAAATAGATGAGGATGGCCACTAAGCCATGGATCAGTGGTAAAAGGGTTGGGCCGGGAAATGAAAGGTCCCAGTTCAAGACCAGGAGACAACCTTTGTTCCCCAAAAAAAAGCACAAAGGATGACACGGAATTTGGTAAAGAAATGCGTATAATACGGGATATCTAGCAACCAGTACTGGAGAATCAGATCTCTAATCATCTGTCATGTGTCCTAGATAGACGACACCGTTAAAACATGAGGGTACCGCAAAAGAGCGAGAGCAGAATTTGAGTTGTGCTATGTTGTTGGAATTGTACTGAATGTGGGTCTGTATTTATTACATATTAAAAGATATGAAAGTTTTCAGAATAATAGAAAATCCTAAATACGGAAACTTCAGAATAATACGAATAATAGAGAGTATAAATAAGATACATCTCAAACATAAGAGTATTATAGTTCTAAATCTAATTTTATTCCTTAGCAAAAGCATATTCCTTTCTTTTTAACTTCTGCGATCAAGTTCTGTGCGATCAAGTTTAGTGCATGTATGTTTTTGTTGAGATTGTGTGGGGATGATAAAATGAAGGTAAAGTTTTGTCGCCAAAACAAAGAGAAGGTTCTTTAATTCATTAGAAGTAAATTTTAAAAGTCCTAATTGCACTCCAATAATAATAAAGCTTTTTCTTGTCTCCAGAAGGAACCTTGTAGTTCTTCATTGAGAAAGGTAATGAAGTCGGTATATTTTTCAAAGCTGAAAAAGCTTTCAACAAGTAAAGTTACATGTCGTAAAATCTGTAGCTGGAAAGATGAGAACATTGCACTTAAACTTAGGTCTTTTGTTTTTTGAAAAATATATTATCTTTAAATTA